>CAMZMU010000085.1:18508369-18850935 GCA_947311845.1 Poa pratensis
AGAAACACACGTGTGTTAAGCTAGTAAGAATTTCATTCATTGGTTACGGTATTCCTTCCTACTACTGTACTCGTTGTACACATTAATGATGCTGTTATGCAATTGATTTTCTTTAGATACAACACAGAATTCTATCGTTCTTGTTTATTTATTTTTCTGAATTAGTCCTAAAAGGAAAATTGTGGTATGCATTTTCTAGGATCACCGCAAAGCTCCTCAAGATATGTTCAGACCACTATTATCAAGTGTTCCTACAACCACTTTTGGTGCTGGAAAAGTAAGTAATGTGCATCGGCCTGTGCTTTCACGGAATTCCTCAATCACAACCAGCAGTAATGCAAGCTCTGACCACGGAGCCACTTTTGGTCCTTGTATGGATGATGACCAAGACCGACAGAATCTAGCTGGTTCTGGAATTCACGAGGACATATTTATGTTCGATAAATTGGATGAGCTGAATGAAGGGCCAGTTGCCAACAACACAGTTTATCACCTAGACATGTAAAAAGAAGTAGATGGGACCGTGATATGAAAAGCAGTCAATCAGCTAATCAGTGTTCAAGTGATGTTGCAAGTAGTTCTGTGTTTGGATATGGTAAAATGGCGACATGCACTACGTGTAGAAAGTTATTCAACATGAATGGTGGATCTGATTATTGTGAAGAATGCACTTTCTCCGCAAACCCTGAGATTCAAACTACAGAAGAATCACACCAACAATATCATAAACCTTGCATTACATCAGAAGCTTGTCTTGCAGTCCCAGTTTGTGTAGATGATAGCAGTGAGACATCTCTTGACCATCGATCAGTGATCAGTGAGCCCCCAAGAAGGAGTCCAAGTCAGTTGACGGTGGACAGAACTGGGGAAGTGCTGCTGGGGCAGCGCATGAATGATCTCACAGAAAATAAAAGGCTACATGTAACTGGTGACTCTTCACTAGGAAGTAGCAATGATGTGTCATCCAATGGAGTTAATGTAGGTGGCTGTCAAGCAACAAAGTCAACATCAGTGGAGCATGACCATTTCAGAGACCAAAATGGTAGCCCCAATCATGGAATGCCCCAATGCTTGTCAGAATTGTATTGTCAAGGCAACGAGTTTGTGTCTGATATCAGGACCAGTGATTCTCTCAAATCAGCTTTGTCACTGAGACGCGAGATTAATAATATTGAAAGCACAGGGATATCAGTACTCCTATTGCAGAAGTCAAGCAACAACACATGGCCCGTTGTGGAAGGGAGGCCCTTGGCTGCTACAAACATTCTTTGTTCTGAACCCTATTATATAAGAGATAATGACAATATGATGAGGCATATCATTCGATGTGATAGCTCGTCAGTGGCGTCTTCGATTGATGTAGGGTCTTCGAGGCAATATGACGTACGCTCTGAGCACCTTAAAAGTAGTAAGCATGCTGACTTCGACAAGTGTCAGATAGGTAGCACTGCGAGTCATCAAAGCATTGCTTCTGTTTCAGATATGTCAATCAGTGGTTCTTCAGTTTCACTTTGCCCTAGGCTTGATTTAAATGATGCTTGTTACCCAATCGATGATTCAGATGATGACGCTTCAACAAATATGATTTCTGCTGGAAAATATGGATCTTGTAAAGATGGTCTCTCAAGTGCTATAGACTGCTGGTCTGCTGCGCAAGCTATTGTAAATGATGAAAGTGAAGCAGTCAGAGATGTAGTAATTCAGAATCAAAGTGCATATAGGATGGCTCATGATGATGATTTATGCGCTAACATGTCTCAAGATGCTGGTGAAAACTGCATAAAAACGAGTGAAGAAAATGTTTCTGCCATCACCGACAATGCAGTTGACACTCCAGAACATCCTCACCCATGTTGTTACAGTCATCAAATCCAGCATGAAGCAGTTCTGGTTTCTGATGAGGCAAACAGGTTGGATGATTGTTTTGTGTCTACCATTTCTGAGGAGGATGTGCTAGTTTCTGCAGCAGAGGCTAAAGTAGCTGATCTTCCAAATGATGGTATGATTTCCTGACTTCCTAATTTTCATGTTCACTTTTCCCTCATAAAGAGTTCCTATTCTCTAATTTGATTTTGACTTGTTGTTTGCAATTAATGTGCCTTTTCTGGTTATATTGTGGTATGAGTGGCTACGTCCTTCTTTGGGACTATCTTTTCGTGTGACTCATGAGCTGTTCCTAGATACACAAGAACATTTCAAGGGAAAAAACATCTGCTTTTGGAAACCAAAGGATAATTAGTACTTTACGCAATTCTGTGAACAGGGCATCCTGGAGTACATGGTAGTCATAAATAGTCAACTCATAAAGCTCCAATTAATTAAGTAATTAAAGAAAAACATCTGCTTATAGAAACTAAAGGATAATTATAATACTTTACGTAATTCTCTGAACAGGGCATCCTGGAGTACATGATAATCATAAATAGTCAATTCATATAGTTCCAATTAATTAATGCAGACAAGAGGCCTTGAATATTGCTTCATTAAATACTCGCTCCCAGTACAAATACTTGACACTTTTGACTAATAATATATCTCGTACTTACCTAATCCGATAATTCCGGAGCACTTTTCCCAAGCTACCCCTCTAACTCCGCACAAGTTTCACTTTGCTCTACGTTGTTACTTCTGTAGATATAACTGCTAGATATCCCTGTCACATTTCATCAAAACTTGATTTCCATGGCATGTATGCTTTGATCAAAAGTGGCAACTGAAAATTAGTCTACCACTCGACTTTAGTGTCGAAAAATCAACATTTAACATGCAACTGAACTAGTTGATGTCCCACCTGCAGTAGCTTCATGCATGCATATGTAGTCTCAGAGTATTTCATGCAATACTATTTGTTGTACTTATGAGGCCATTGTGCATGTCGGTTACATGAAGAGTAGTTTAACCGAGTAGTTTGACTGTTTTGGTCTTGTACATATTTCTTCCTTTTTTATTAATCGGTGCATGTGCCTGACTTGTAGAGGGATCAAGGAAACAGATTCAGAGAAGTTTCACTTTGGAAGAGGCTACCGATACAATTCTCTTCTGTAGTTCCATTGTTCATGACCTTGCATATAAGGCTGCAACAATTGCACTGGAGCATGAGCAGGGATCTGAATTTGCTGTTGCCCCTCGGCAGACGGTCATGGGAATAGGTAAATCCTTTCAAAGGGAGGATGGTTTGTTGAAGCTGCCTAACAGACGAACACCAAAACATAACATAGTAAGGAAAAGATTGGAACGTGTAACCATCACAGAAACAACCGAGGTGCAAATTACTAAAGATCCTGTAACTCCACATTCTGCTCCTGAAATTACAAGGTCATCTGATAGCATGAAGCCTCCTAAGATGGAATCAAAGTGCAATTGCACAATTATGTAAGTCCTCCACGAAAAATATGACCGGGGATCTTGAGATCGAAGCTGAAGACCATGCGTCGCGGGCAACTCAGTGCCATGGGGTTGCACTCACTCCCACTTGGCAATTGCTGTAAAGTATAACCCTGGGGTTTCTGGTTATGGTGGATTTGCGTCTTTTTTAGTATGAGGTGCTCCACAAGCTATTCTTCTTTTGCAAAATATTTCTTTCCCTCTCTCTCAATGCTCGTTCCCAGTGCTCTGCTAAATAGATTATGCAATTTTTAGTGTTGTCCAAATTGTGCGATTCCTATTCCACACAAAGTAAAAGCGTGAAGTTTTGTAAATACAAACATGATGTTAAGGGCTATATGTACCTACTGAGACAATGAAGTCCTGCACTCCGGCAAATTTTCAGTAATAGGATAGTTATCCTAGCTTAGGTGGTTCCGTGGTTTATGTTAGTAATACTATCCTATCGGAAATTTCAATACGTGTATGTTTCAACTATATGTGAGGGAATTATGTTTGGTTAAAAAACTAAATACGTATGAAGAAGTAATCATATTGAGGCCTCTTTCATTTAAGTTCTAGCGTATACATAAACCCTTAAGCTTAAGTCTTCATATTCGATAATTTCCTTTTTTATTTTCTTGTTGAATTCTGGAATCCGGGGTTTACCATCTATGACAACTTGCACAACTAATTATGTCATGTTTAATACTCCCTCTGTTTTTATTTAGTTCGCGTTCTAGGTTTAGTCAAAGTCAAACTCTGTCAAGTTTGACTAAAAATATAAGAAAACTATAAGCATCCATAATACCAAATGCATATAGCACAAAAGTATACTTTTATGATAATTCTAATAATGTAGATTTTACGTTGTACATGTTAATATTTTTTCTAAAATATTTGGTCAAAGTAAATTAAATTTGATTTTGACTAAACCCAAAACGCGAACTAAATAAAAACGGAGGGAGTACTACCTCTGCTTCATATTGTAAGCCATTTTAGCATGCTAGTTATTACAATAACGCACATATTTTCTCAGCAGTTAATTCGAAGCTACCAACCTTGCATCACCTGTTGGAGAAGCCCCATCTATGGAAACCTTTGAAATGCTCATGCATGTAGTAAAATTTCTGGAAGAATGAAGGTTCCAACGAAACATGTCTGCAACTGATCAGTTAGATGCAAACATGGCATCCATTTATTACCTGCTAAAAACGGCGGAAACTATTAAGACGTGTATTATTAGAACATTAGCCACAGTAACATCTTTCTATCGGACACTATCATGTAGTAATAAAGAAAAAGATGTGTACCACTAACATAGAGGCCTATATGCACACTAGCTATGCTCCCAAAATATGGTTTTCGGTGCTACCACCAACAAAAACAAATCCAAACTGAAGAACTCTTTACTTACGGGCATTAGGCCCAGTTCTTTTGGAGCTTTTGGGCAGCTTAAGCCATAAAGAAATCGAGTTTAAGCCCTTTCGTGTGGTAGCCAGCTTGTCTGATTCCTTCCCGAGGCCGCCCGCCTTCCCGCAAGTGAACTCGAAGCGTTATTTGCACTTCCCCGTTGGACTTCGTAATTACAAAAAACTGCCACCGCTCAGCCTCTAGCGAAGCGAACCGGTGACAGGAGCAGAACCCGAGAGAACTTTTCTCTTTTCACTTTTTCCTCTCTCTCCTGAGCAACATGAGCAGAACCTAGGGTTCCTCTGCTGCTGCCCGTCGTCGTCGCTGCTCCCGACATCCTGCCACCGCTCCGAGCCGCCTCCGCCAGCACCCCTCCGCTCTCGTGGCCTCCCACGTCGAGGCCGACCCCTCGCCGCCCCGCTCCTCCCGTGGCCGCCCACGTCGAACTCGAGCTCGAGCTGAGCATCCTGCTCCTCCCGCCGCCCACCAGGCCACTTCAACTCCAGCCAACTTCCAACTCAGGCGGTTGGGGATGGATCTGATGGAGTCGTTCACCACCGTCTCGCGCCGACCTCCTCCACTGATGGGGCTCGTTCTGTTACGGGGCCCAAGCTGTAGCCATGCCTACTAGGGCATGGCTGCTTGGGGTGCCGTCCAGCATGGCTGCTTGGGGTGCCGTCCCTTCAGATCTTTCAGCAATAGAGTAGTTCATCATCTCATGTTCAAAAATTGAATATATGTCATGTGCAAAGCAAAATAGTAAGAAATAACTCAAAATTAGTTAATTAGAACATAAAATCATCGATCCTAGGGGCTTTGCGGACTTCTCATCGTACAGTCAACTCAATAAATAGGGACACTGGAAGCCGAAAAGAACTACAGTGCGGTTTCTCACAAGCTTATTTCTGCTGATGTTTATCTGGACAGCTCAAGGCAGAGTGGCTTATGCACAAGCCGGAGTCTAAAAGAACTGGGTCGTAGACCCTTCAAGAATGGAGAGTGGGGAGGTTTCAAAAATCATATGTGACAAAGATTTGGAGTGAAGATATTTTATTCCGTGGTAACTTGTGCCTACATACAGAACCATTAGTGAGCAACCATTTCTCCTTAATTTCAAGATTTCCCACTCTCAACCCTCAGGTCTCGATGTTTGCAAATTATCCTCCACTTTGTCAACATGTATTTTCTATTTATGTTCAACACATTGCCACAAGAACTCTAATAGCCGATTCTTTTCCGTGCATCTTTAGGTACTTCGAAGAAGTGAGTACATCATTAAGAACAAGTCATCACATAGGATAACATTTTGCCTTTCCAACTACTTATTTATTTCTAAGAAGAATAATACCCTCTACTTCCTTCCATTCGTTACCGATGACCTTCGGGTAATGGTTAGGAATTTCAAAGGTCGGGTTTACGACCATTACCCCGTCACATTTCTGAACCTTAGCAATGTTTAATTGATCAGTGACGAGGGGTGTCCTCGGCAATACCCATAGTTGAGTACCTAGGGTTAGATTTATGTGGTAGAGAACGCGTAGTGTTAGTAGAATCGTCGGCTGACAAGCGGGATTTACCCAGGTTCAGGGCCCTCGACTGAGGTAACACCCCTACTTCCTGCCTGTCTGTATTGATTGTGGAATATGCTGTGGTTACAAGGGTCTAGCAAGGGGTCGATCTCGCTAGGGTTTGGTGGTTCTGGTATTGCGTGCCTTTGATCGGCCACCCTCCCAGCCTTTATATAGTGGGCTGGTTCTCGGGTACGTAACTGACTAGGTTTTACAGATAAGGAAACTAACAACCGACTATGCCTAACTTGGGAAACAATCTTCATCCTGGGCCTCCCTTGTTGGGCTTCATCGGACTGTCGACAATTGGGTTTAGTCATCACGTGCACCAGGTACCCTCATGGTAGGGTACCCATTTGGTATAACCTCGTCATTAGCCCCGAGTGCTTGGCTGACTCGAAGAATCAGGCATGGACTCACTCGATAGTGCACATCCCATGCTTATGCATATGCTTTAATTTTAATTTTCGACTGCAATTTTGCGTTTTGACAAAGGATTATAGCTTAGTAGGCCTGGGTTTACTTGATGAATCAAGACCAGTTAACTGCACATTTGGGCAAAACCTTACTAGCTTTCAATCAAATTCGAGTACTTGGGCTCGAACCTGGAACATACTGGACAGATTCGACTCAGGCCGTTGAGGTCTTACTGAATCGTTCTATAGTTTCTATTTGCTACCTAGCGCGTCCGCCAGGATTTTCATCATGTCTGTTGACACGGAAAATTTAAGGACTAGCACTGCCGGAGTGGTCCTTAGCCCTGCTCGACTGATCACGGGTCTTACCTTTGCATTTCTCGTATGCAGCATCCGAAACATCATCGACTGACGTAATCCGGGAATTCTTTTGACTTTTTGCTTGTTTCGCTTTTAGACTGAGTTTAGTCACCACTCGACTGACCCTTTTTTGCTTTTGAACCTATCAGGTGCGCGACAGCGCTTCCGATGGGAGTAGCCCCCGAGATTGTGCTTTATTACTTGTAACGGAGGATAATCTCAAATTCATTATATCCTGCGTATGCTAGTTGAAGAAATTTTTGATATGCTCCCGATGGGAGTACTATAATATAATCGGTAGAATATCGAGTGTATAAGGTTACATTTTGTCGTACATCATGCGTTCCTTAGTCGAAACACTTCTCAACTACCATTTCTTTGCCTTAACGATTTGCTCGATGGATGACGTCATGCATGACGTTTGTGGAGTGCATGCAGAATTTTGATAAGACATATCTGTGTGGGCTCGCTGTCAGAGTTTGACCACAGAGGACGCCGCTTCAGTTCCGATTTGACCGGACGTAGCGAAATTTTCGCCACATAATAATAACTTCCTCGTTTTGCGTGCGTAGTGGGCGGCGTGGCTTGCGACGGTTGTTCTCCAAGCACGCACGTGTCTCGCATATTGCGCACGGACGGCTGGGATTGCTTTGCGCGGTTAGGTAAATATAGATCTCTTTGTCACATGTTTTTTACCTTGCCATTTGCTTCCTCTGCTTCCCTTTCGTTTCCCTCTTTGCGCCTGCGCCCTTTCCGCCATTGCTACTACTCCTCAAGCTCATCGCTGCTCCTTGCGTGGTCATGGCGCCGAAGAAAAGAAGTGATGCCGCCCCCTCCTCCTCTGCTGCCGACGCAGGGAAGAAAGGGAAGGAAGATGCGGCTGCTGCGGCGAATCCCGCCGCTGCTTTGAAGAAGGTTTCCGGTGACTGGCAAGATCCACAGTCACCGAAAAGAATCTTTCGTCCTATCGACAGAAGGCTCTGCTGCCGCCGGCGCACCAAGTTGCGGCTCGTGCTCCATCGAACAGGGAGGTACTCCCTGAACCCCACGCCGGCGAGCGTGTTTGCTTTGCGGAGTTTTTACCCCGCGGCTTCTCTCTGCCCCTGCATGATTTTGTGCGTGGACTGCTGTATGCCTATGGGATACAGATTCATGACCTTACCCCCAACAGCATTTTGCACATTGCCTGCTTCATGGTTTTGTGCTAGTGCTTTTTGGGGGTATCCCCTAGTTGGGCACTGTGGAAGTCAATCTTCCAAGTGCGCCATATGTGCAGAGGTGGACGCCCATGCCCAATCGGTGGGTTTGGGATCTAGGTGCGGAATGACTGCCACTACTTCAACCTGAAGGCAGTCGATTCTGCACAAGGCTGGAGAACAAGTGGTTCTATGTCATTGTCGACCAGGAGGTGGTCCCTCCTTTTTCGATTGGGAAGCCTTTGCTGAAGACGAAGGCCTGGGACCATCAACTCTCGACTGAGGAGATGGAGGAAGCCGCGCCTCTTTTGGAGAGAGGTTGTGAACTGCTTGGCACTGTCCCCGGTGTCCAGTTGATCAGCACCTTCGTCAAGCTGCGCGTGTGGCCCCTTCGCCTCCGAGTCAATCCCATGTGGCGATACGAAGGCCCACTCGACGCCAGTAGGATGAGCGCTGTGGAGTTGTCGCCCAACGAGCTGGATACCCATGTGAAGGGAATCACCAGCATCAAGACTGACGAGACAATCAACTTCAACTTCCCGCACTCTCCGTATGGTCTAGACAATGCCTTGCCCGAAGTAAGTATGAAGTATCTCGTAGTTTTCTCAATGTTCAACTATGTTATACGTTTGACGACTGTATTTATGACTGCGGTGCCCTTCTTTTGATATGCACATGGCCACTCGACGGTCTCCACTCGGCCCCCTTTACCAGAGGCAGGACCTTCTTTGGAGGCAGAGCTGCAAGATGAGGCCAGGTTACCCATGTCTGAAATCCCTTCCGCCCACACCCTACCTGTTGGTGTTGTGGAGGAGGCAGGGAAAAGAGACGAAGAAGAAGAAGAAGTAGAGCAAGTAATGGAGGACGTCGCGCGCTCGACTGAGCCCGAGGCGAGCACTCGCCGTTTCAAACGTCGGCGTACGATTCCTTCTGATTCTTCGAGCAGCGAATCCAAGGAAGATGATCTGCAAGATGATGGCAACTCGGGTACATCCCCACCTGCGTAGACCTCTCCCCTGGCCGCTCCTCCTTTGGCTTCACTCCCTCCCGCAACCTGGAGTAGGGCTACTCGCTTTGGAGTTCTGCGCATTGGTGCCGAACCCGATTCTGGCGAGGATGAATCTGAGTATGTTCTCCCTTATGCTATCTTTTGCTTTTCCTCTTGCATTTGCATGATGCTTATCTTTGTGCTATTATTGATCTTTTGCACAGAGAGATGGGCGGACAGTTGTCTCCTCGCGCAACCACCGTTGTCTCGACTGTGGTTCCGCCTAAAACCACTCCAGAAGCCTCTCCGACCACCGCTGACGTGGCGATTGCTAAAGTGGCTAAGGCTAAGGCTGTTGTGCCTCCTATTGCTGAAGCATCCTCCTCGAAGCCCATATCCTGGACTGAACACGTACGCTTTCTTTTCCGTACTCCACACTCGAGTATTTTTGTAAGTAATGAATGTGATTTGTATGCATTTTGTAGTCGATCTTTGCCAATCTGGCAACCTGGGGCCAAGCTTACGTCCAGATGGAGCAAGAGAGGGACTCTCTCCGCTCTAGCTCGGCTGAACTTGCCAATAAGTTTTGCTAATTTGTGACAAACTTCAATTTGCTTTGGTTTTTTGTTTACAGTTAAGTTGCCTATGCTTAATGCAGGTGATAAGAAATCAGCTGAGAAGCAAGTGGAGAACCTGGAAAAACAGGTGAAGGAAATGGAGGCGCAGCTTACTGCCAGCGAGCCAGCTCGAAGAAGGCACTTGAAGATGTTCAAAGTGCGACTGCGCTTCGCGAGAAAGAGTATGTGAACGCCTCTCGACCCTCGCTCGAGTTGCTGGAGGTTAGTGAAAGTTTTCTGTCGAACATCTTCTGCTTGGTTTTGAGTGCTTTTTGCTGATATACTGTTTGTCTGACTTCTTTTTGAAGGAATTGTTGGCATCTCCACTCCGACAGGTAGGGCGAGTGGACCTTTACCACTCGACCAGGCTGTCTCAGAGCTGGAGTCCACGATTACGAAGGCAAAGGGTGCTTTGACCAGCTTGACGAGCTCGCTTGGCGCCGTTCACTCGGAAGTGCTCCCGGCTGACGCGGTTCCTGCGACTGCATAAGGGTTTGCTGATGCCCTTGGTCCTGGCTCGTCCACCATGGCGGAGTTTGCTCGCGAGCTTACGGTACGCGGCTCAGAGTACACTCTCAAGCTTCTACTAGGGCACGGCGTAGTGGCCGAGTATGAATCCGCTACCCAAAAAGCCAGATGGGAAGCCAGTTTCTTTCAAAGATGTTAACGACACAGCGGTGCGACTGGCCGAGGCTTGCATATCCACCATGGAGCGTAGATCAGCTGCAATTACCGCCCAGTCGCAGGCGCGTAGGACTAGGTCTGAGTCCATGTCGCGTGGTTAAGACATCTGCTCATTTTATGGCTTGTAAATATAACTCACACCAATCAAGTGTGCTTTTGCTACTCCTTTTGCCAACGAATGTTATGACATAAGTACTTGCTCTTGGTTTGAGTGTTTTCTTTTGCATCACTTTGATATGTATCCTTTTCTGAATTTTCATGTTTTGGATCTTGACAACCAATTGAACCTAACTCGGCCGGATCCTCACAGCCCTGGTTGATACTCGATCACCTGCGCAAGTAAAAAATGACGCCAGGGTACTAGCTATTGCGAAGAAGCGGGTGGTGCAATTGACTCAAGAGCTAAAAAATGCCCAAACCGAATTGAAAATACTCAAGGGGATGCCAGCTTCTGCCACCCAACGAGAAGATTATGTACTTGGTGAAATAAAGATTGTGAACAGTCAACTTGACGGTAAGGATCAATCTTTTGCCTGATGCACTAGCTGTGGCATCCTGCTTTGCTTACGCTGGACTGATACTCGATTACTTGCAGTTTTTGTTCTTAGTTTCAAAGAAGAAGAAGAACGTGTCCAAGAACGTTTGGATAATGCGACTGAAGATCCAAAGACTGGTCGTCAACACTTTTGGTTGGACAGTTATCGTGCCCGAAAGCTTGCTACTCTGAAAGATCGAGTGTTTCGCGGCGCGATCTTACTCGAGCGATGCAGGGCAGCATTTTTGCGTATCAACCACTACTTGTTTCCAACTGGGATACAGCCGCAAGGGATTCATGCGTTGGTGGACCTCTTTGGCTCTACAGATTCTATCCGGGAGGCGATAACTCGAAGAGTTGTGCTTGGAGCAAACGCTGCTCTGGCCTATGTCCGCAGCCGGAAACCGACTCTGCAGATTCCTTCTCCTGCAATTGGCTCGCAGCTAGATCAGTTGTGTTTAGACGGGACTGTAGCTACGGCCAACACACTGGTGGAGCGTTTTTATGATCAGATCGTTGGCTCTAACTTGCCCATGAAGGATGAGCCCATGTAAATTTGACAATTTATATAGCAGAGTGTATAAAGATGCGCAGCCCCCGAGCCTATCGAGTGGGGTGTATGTAAAAAATGCTTATTTATTTATGTAATTACCCCATCCCCGAACCTGTCAAGTAAGTGGCCGAGGTAATTTTTCCCTAACATATGTATCTTCCAGCCCCCGAGCCTGTCGAGTGGGGTGTGTGAGATTAGATTCGCGCTGGTTTACTTTGAATTGTTTTTGTATCTTGAGTAATCGAATTATACTTTGAAAATATAACTTTTGTTACCACTGTGGTTTGAGACCCAGCCCCCGAGCACTCGGGCGTGGCTGAGTTTTTGGTGAAATTAGGGCCCAGCCCCGAGTACTCGGGTGGGGTGTGATTTTGTTATGATTTGTGAGAAAGATTTTATGATCTTCAGTTATGGAGACATAAGAAAATATGCGAACACTCATAGAGGAACATTCTTCTTTATTCCAAACATAGACCAGCAAGCCGCCTCATTAAAAACCTTCCAGTCCCCTTAGGTACCCTGGTAATGGAAAGAATGCGTCTGAAACCTGCTGGCCGTTTGACATTGTGCTCTATTACATTATCGACTAGAAGTCTAAGCGTAGAAGCGACGCAAGTGCGCCACATTCCATGGGTTATTTGATATCTCTCCTGTCTTCGCGTGCTTCAGTCGATAAGCTCCACCATCGATGACCTCCGTAATGATGAAGGGTCCTTCCCATGGAGATGCAAGTTTGTGCACCTTCTTCTGCTTCAGTCGAAGTACCAAGTCTCCCACAATGAAGGACCTTGTACGCAGTCGATGACTGTGGTAGTTGCGCAGATCCTGCTGGTAAACAACTGTGTGAGCAAGTGCTGTGTTGCGTGCTTCTTCGAGTAAGTCGGCAGAATCTTCGAGTGACTCGTTCGCGTCTTCTTCATCGTATACTTCGACTCTGGGTGCACTGAACTTCACCTCTGGTGGCAGCACGGCCTCTGCGCCATAGACCATAAAAAATGGTGTGAACTGGGTCGAGGCGTTTGGAGTTGTACGCAAGCTCCATAGTACAGCAGGAAGCTCATCGACCCAGGCACCTGCAGCCCGTTTGAGTGGTACCAGCAATCTTTTCTTGATGCCCGTGCATACGAGACCATTGGCCTTTTCGACTTCTCTGTTGGACTGTGGATGCGCCACTGATGCATAGTTGAGCGTGATGTTCCACTCTTTGCAGAAGGAACGAAATTCTTCGGCTGGAAGTTTGTGCCATTATCAGTGATGATACTGTTTGGGACGCCAAAGCGATACACGATAGATCTTATGAAATTGACTGCTGTAGCGGCAGTCGAGCTTGTGATTGGGACTGTTCGATCCACTTTGTGAATTTGTCCACAGCCACCAGTAGATGAGTATGCCCTCCAGGTGAAGATTTTTTGAGTGGTCCGACCATATCGAGCCCCCACTGGGCGAAAGGCCACGCCAATGGTATGGTTTTGAGTGCTGAAGCGGGTGCATGAGGTTTGGTGGCGAATTTCTGACACCCGATGCACCTTTTGACTATGTCCTCCGCGTCTTTGAGTGCTGTAGGCCAGTAAAACCCTGCTCTGAAGGCTTTGGCTACGAGTGACCGACTGCTGGCATGATGCCCGCATGTACCTGCATGGATATCACAAAGTATTGCTTTGCCATCCTCGAATTCGATGCATCTCTGAAACATACCTGAGACGCTGCGCTTGTATAGCTCACCGTTGATTATGGTGTATGCTTTGGATCGCCGAGTTACTCGTCGAGCATCTGTTGTGTCTTCTGGCAGCTCGTCGCGGAGCATGTATGCTAAGAAGGGTTGCGTCCAAGCTGGTATTACCTGTTCACCATGACATAAGAGCACCTCGACTGGTGGATCTTCTGTACTAGGTGCTTTGCCCTTGGATGTGGCAGTCGAAGTGGGCGGAGGCCGCTGCTCCTTGATGGACCGGTGCTCGATGCGCTCCAAGAAGACTCCTGCTGGAATTTGTGCTTTTGTCGAACCGATGTTGGCTAATCTGTCTGCTTCCTCGTTACTTTCTCGCCCAATGTGTCGTAGCTCGCATCCATCGAATCCACCCTCCAACGTGTTGTAGAGGTCCCGATATGCGATCATGTTGTCAGCTATGGCATCACAAGCTTTCATTGTTGATGTACGACTAGGTTAGAGTCACCATAGATCATCAATCGAGTGCATCCTAGCGCCTTGGCCATTCTCATGCCATGGATCAGGCCTTCGTATT
Source organism: Poa pratensis (assembly GCA_947311845.1). Classification (NCBI taxonomy): domain Eukaryota; kingdom Viridiplantae; phylum Streptophyta; class Magnoliopsida; order Poales; family Poaceae; genus Poa; species Poa pratensis. The sequence continues at coordinate 18,522,306 of CAMZMU010000085.1, forward strand.
CTGCTTCGTTGTTGGACGGAACTCGAAATCCATCTGCAGGACGTAACAAAGTTTGTCACCCTTAGGTGATATGAGTACTACGCCTGCTCCTGCGCCTTCGGTTTTCTTGGACCCATCAAAGTACATTGTCCAGGAGTTAGATACATCAGGAACTCCTGGCAGTTGAGCTTCTATCCACTCGGTTGTGAAGTCAGGTAAGACTTGTGCTTTGATGGCCTTCGGGTGATCATATGTGATTCCTAATGGCCCCAGCTCGATGAGACATTTGGCTACTCGCCCAGTCGCGTCAGGGTTTGTGAGGATATCTCCGATTGCAGATTTACTGATCACCGTTATCGGGTGCTCTCTGAAGTAGTGGCGCAGCTTTCTAGACGTCATGAAGACTGTGTATGCTAGCTTTTGAAAGTACGGGTACCGCTGTTTGGACGGGGATAGGACTTCGCTGACGTAGTAGACTGGTCTCTGCACACTCTGGGTTTTTCCCTCCTCCATGCGTTCGACTACCAAGACTGTACTCACCACTCGATTTGTAGCCGAGACGTACAGGTACAATGGTTCCTTCTCTCTACGTGCCGCTAGTATTGGAGGATTTGTGAGGATTCGCTTGAGATCGATGAAGGCTGCTTCAGCTTCGTCTGTCCACTCGAACTTGTCTGCCTTCTTCATCAGTCGATAGAGTGGTAACGCCTTTTCGCTTAGCTTGCTGATGAAGTGACTGAGTGCTGCCACTCGACCTGCTAACTGCTGCACCTCGTAAAGCTTTGTAGGCCTTTGCATGGTAAGTATGGCCTATATTTTTTCCGGGTTTGCTTCTATTCCGCGCGATGACATCAAGTACCCCAAGAGTTCTCCGGCTGGAACACCGAATGTACACTTATCTGGGTTGAGCTTGATGTTGTAACTCTTGAGATTGTCAAAGGTTTCTCGTAGATCTGCGAGTAACGTGCTTTCTTCCTTTGACTTGATAACTATGTCATCTACGTATACTTCGACATTATGACCAATTTGCTTCTTCAGGCAGTTTTGCATCATACGCTGGTACGTAGCACCTGCGTTCTTCAGCCCGAAGGGCATTGTGGTGTAGAAATATACTCCGAGTGGAGTTGTGAATGCTGTTTTTTCTTCGTCTTCGACTTTCATCCGTATCTGGTGATACCCCGAGTATGCATCCAGAAAGGATAAACGTGCGCATCCTGCGGTGGAGTCGATGATCTGATCGATTCGTGGAAGTGGAAAGTGATCCTTCGGGCAACACTTGTTAAGCCCTGTGAAGTCTATGCACATTCGAAGAGCTGTTGTTTTCTTCTTCTCGATGAGCACAGGGTTGGCCACCCAATCTGATTTCTTGATTTCTCGAATAAAGTTTGCTTTGAGTAACCTGTCGACTTCTTTCTCTATGGCTTCTCTTTTGGGACCGGAGACACGACGTGTTGTTTGCTTAACTGGCCTAGCGCCTGGAGTAAGTTGAAGAGACTGCTCGGCGAATTTCCTGGGAATACCTGGCATGTCGGCTGGACCTCATGCAAATATATCCCAGTTCTCACGGAGAAATTTGACGAGCGCGCTTTCCTATGCGGGAGGTAGGCTTGTGGACACCTTGACTGTCTTTGATGGATCAGTCGGGTGGACTTGGTGCTTCCTTATGTCATCTGTGGCGTTGAACGCCCTGTCGACTGCTTGCTTCTTATGCTCGGCATGAGTGTATGGTCATTGGTAAGAGAGAGTTCTGCAAAAGTTTGCTCCATACCGAACATCTCCGAGATTTTGCTGAAATCTCGGTCACAAGCATCTGACCTTTGGAAGTTTCCATTGACTGTGATGACTCCCTTGGGTCCTGGCATCTTCAATTTGAGGTATGCGTAATGTGGCACTGCCATGAACCGAGCAAACGTTGGGCGTCCGAGTATGACATGGTACTGTGACTTCCAGTCGACGACTTCGAACTCAATCGATTCTGTTCTGAAGTGACTTGCATCTCCGAACGTGACGTCGAGTTGTATTGTGCCTTTGGGGAGAACAGCTTTGCCTGGGACAATACCATGAAAAGTGTTTGTGGACTCGGGTAAATTTGTGACTGACATGTTCATCCTGCGTAGCGTGTCAGCGAAGATGCTGTTGATGCCGCTACCTCCGTCCATGAAGACCTTGGTATCATGTACATCTGTCCTTGAGGCTTCGGGTACTGATCCTCTGCTACTTGTGGTATGTGATGTATGGCTCCTGCGACGTGGCTTCCTGCACTATGCTGTGGTGGAGCTGGGAGTGCCGGGACTGGTTGTGCTGGTGTCACTGCGACGGGGACTAGTTGGACAGTCGATGGTGCAACCCTTCTGATTTTCATCATGTAATCCATCGCCATTTGGTCAAATTCCCTGCAATTCCTCATGGTGTGGTTGGAGATTAACCTTCCATCGTCCCCCTTGAATAAGTGGAATCTGCAATAGTCATCCATCTTCTCTTCGAATGTCCTTTCTGGCCGCGCGTCTGTGCGTCTGGTCTCTGTTGTCACGGTGATCATCGGTTCAACTGTCGCGACGGTCATCGCTCCGTCCGTCTTGGCGATTGTCGTTTCGACTGTCGCGACGCTCGTCTGGTCGTCTGTCGTCTCTGGCTTGATTGTCCTGTGGTTGGGAAAAACCAGCCGCCATGAATTTGACCCTATCATCATCGTTGTAACGATTTTTGCGTTTGCGTCGTCTATCATCTCTGTAGCTGTCACGGTGATCTTGACTATCTCGACGGTCTTCGCGATCGCGCGGAGAGACTGGGCGTTTAGACCTTATGGAGTCTTCTCCATCTGCTCACTCGGTTGCTATTTTCATGAGCTCGGCCATGGACTTTGGCTTTTGGCGGCCGAGTGCCTCTCTGAAGTCTTCCCTAAAGACTCCCTGGGTGAAGACATCCATAGCTCTGTCTTCAGAGATTGTGCCCACGGAGTTGCGTATAGCAGTCCACCGTCTGATGTACGCTCTGAGTGTCTCGTCGGATCTCTGTGTGCAAGCCCTTAGTTCTTCGAATGTTTTGGGCCGCTCACATAGAGGATCGAAATATTTGATGAAGTCCTCCCGGAAGTGGTCCCAGGAGTCATATGATGCTTCGGGTAATGCTTGAGCCAGTCGCGAGCTGTGCCCTCAAGCATCAGCTGTATGTTTTGTAACACTGTTGTAGTTGTTCCTCTTTGACACACGACTGCTAGCTTGTAGTCCTCGAGCCAGCCTGATGGCTCTTGTCTGCAGTTGAATTTTGGCGTTGTCGGTAGCCCGAATTTTTTGGGCATCCTGGCCTCGCGGATGCGTCGAGTGAAGCATCGAGCTCCGCAGGGTCCTGTGTCACGATTGTCACCTGAATCGCTGCTGTCCGATCTTCTGGATCTGCTCCGTGAACGACGGCGACTTGAGTCTCTTCTTGCGCTGCTCCTGTGAGGGTTGCGACTGCGACGATCTCGCGATGTATGTCGTGAGCGGCTCCTGCTACGCTCTCTGCTTTTCCCCGTTTGGAGTCCTTTTGTTGCGAGTGTGAGCGCCTTTATCTGCTATTGATGTGCTACTGCGGCCGGATCGCCTGCTGGAGGTGCGGTTGCTTCAGGTAAGCTCCGATTGAGAGCAAGGCACCTTCGGCTATCTTGGGTACTAGCACTCCATCTGCGTCCAGCGTCATGAACGAGTGTTCTAAGTTGCTAGTAATGTCTGATCTCTCTCCTTCTGTGAGGTTTGCAAATCTCGATCTGTGCCTTGGCTCTGTCCCACCTGTGGAGCCGAGGGATAGTTGCCTCCTTCGCGCACTCGAGATACTGGCTTGCTTTCTGCGTTCCTCGAGTGTTGCTCTGTACTGATTTAGGCGCATCGTCTCTTGCTAGTTGAAGTAGTTGTAGGCCATCATCTCCTCTGGGGTTGCATCTGCTGGCATCATTGTACACTCCTTGATGACTTTGTCCACCTTTGACGCCATCTCCGCTGTGATGGTCAGTGTTGATACGCCATCTGGTAATGTGACCGTGCACGGGAACTCCGTGGGTCTTCAACTGGCTGCTGCTGCCGAGGTTTCTGCGCTGAACGCAACGCAGACCTGACGAGGTATGATCGGAAGACATGTGTATGTGTGTCAATGCCAGTCATGGACTCGAACTCATCGTCCAAGCTCATGTCAGAGTTGTTGCTTTTGCTGACCCGGGCGTCGGTGTCGACGTATGTTTCGAGTAACTGCTCAGGGTTGTCTTCATTGTTGGAGAAGAGCTCATGATCCATCTGGATTTCAGGGCCGGCGAAATCAGCGAGACAGATGCTGTCGTTTGCGTCTTCAGATTGCATGTAGTCGAGGACCACGTCGAGTGAATCGTGTGTTCGACTGTGCCAACTTGATAGGTAGACTGTACCTCATCATCTGGGATCTCTTGCGCCATGAGTTCATTGAACTCTCATGTGGACATGGATGAGGCCGGAGATCCTAGCGGCGAGATCGAGTCGATCTGTGACGAGACAGCTTCCATGCCTGCTGGCGACGTGATTGTAGTCGTCGGAGCTTCGAGCGCCTCAGTCGTGATTGGATCGGTCAAGTCCTGCACACCAAACTTGTCGACGAAAAAATTGTGTTTTCCAACAATTAAATCCAAACCTGAGTCGAGGCTGGCAAAGGCCTCTTGAGCTTCTGGCGAGTATGGTTTGATTCTTTTTGGTGATGAGATCTTTGGAGCTGGCGAGTGATCGCCTGTGGAGCCGGCGTTAGTCGAGCTTGACGGCGAGTTGCCGTTCGCGGATGTGGCCGGCGAGTTGTCGTTTGACGAAGGAACCGGCGACACCGTGGATCCAACACTACCTATTCCCACAGACGGCGCCAATTGACGAGGGGTGTCCTCGGCAATACCCATACTTGAGTACCTAGGGTTAGATTTATGTGGTAGAGAACGCGTAGTGTCAGTAGAATCGTCGACTGACAAGCGGGATTTACCCAGGTTCAGGGCCCTCGACTGAGGTAACACCCCTACTTCCTGCCTGTCTGTATTGATTGTGAAATATGTTGTGGTTATAAGGGTCTAGTAAGGGGTCGATCTCGCTAGTGTTTGGTGGTTCTGGTATTGCGTGCTTTGATCGGCCACCCTCCCAGCCTTTATATAGTGGGCTGGGTCTCGGGTACGTAACCGACTAGGTTTTACAGATAAGGAAACTAACAACCGACTATGCCTAACTTGGGAAACAATCTTCATCCTGGGCCTCCCTTGTTGGGCTTCATCGGACTGTCGACAATTGGGATTTAGTCATCACGTGCACCAGGTACCCTCATGATAGGGTACCCATTTGGTATAACCTCGTCAATCAGTATGCCACCATTGCACGAGTATCTCAATTGAATCTTTGGTATCATACTGGAAAAAACATCCTCGTCGGGTGGGCAAAACACTCGGCGAAGGCCAGAATCAAACTTGGCGAATGCTTTGCCGAGAGCAGCACTCAGAGGATGACACCTGGCAAAATATACCTCGGCGAAGAAAGTGTGCCGAGTGCTTTTTCACGGGGGACTCGGCAGATTCGTTGCCGAGTGTTTTATTACCCACTCGGCAAAGTAAAGTGAATTAACAGGGAAACGGTGCAAACGGAACTGCCCACTCGGCGAAGTTGAGTTTTCCAGTAGTATATTCGTAGAAAACTTTATGTTTCATTCATTTTATTTATGGACCGTGCTACTAAGGGCACGTGCCCAAGCCCATGCATGCATGCAGACACGCAGATTCCTTTTGTTTTGCAACCTTTAAAATATTTTATCTCTTAAACCGTAAATCAAAATTCAAATATGTTTTCATGGTTGCCTTTATCATGACGAGATCTTCAAAACTAGATCCCATCTTGATATGTTTTAACAACTTTTTTTGTGTGACCCTAGTTACCAGATTACAGTCACTTAGTCACGGGTACTATCAAATTGGTTACCAAGGTCAAATCAAATGGTTATCTGGTTATTTGAACTTTTCTACTTAATGACGTAATCCTTTTGTGACGCTAATTCCATATTTTATGTGTTTAGAATGAATCAAATACTCACTCTTTGTATGTGTAGATCATGGATATGACAAAAAAACATGTAAAATTTACCTGGCACTATTAGGGTGGCAACTGTTAACTAGTACTATTGTTACTATAGTATTATAACCTGACAACTGACGACGGAAAAAAGTTTGTCAAAACATAATAAGATGAGATCTCATTTTAAAGTACACGTCGATACAAACCCAGCGGTGAAAACGGATGTCAATTGGATTAATGGTTTAAGAGAAAATTTATTCTGAATTTTCGATTATGGAAAAGATTACATGCATGCATGCATGTGTTGGTCTCTCCTCCTTAGGGAAATTAGATTTGCTCCGCGGGACGGAGGGTGATTGTAGGGCACGTCTCTAAGTAGATTAATCGTTTATTTATATATTTTCATCCATGCGATAGAGTTTTTAAGGAGATTCACTCTTCACGCGCGGGGTATTTCTAGTTCTCGCTAAACTCTCGGAGGCCATTATTTATGAATTTTGTGTTTTGTGCTGCTCATTCTGGAAAGGAGAAGAGAAGTAAATGGATGAACCAAGCCCAAAAATGGCAAAGAGCAGAACGGAGGAGTCGGGGAAAAAGAGGGGCTCCCTCTCTCTGAAAGCCAACCACCCCGGAGCGCCATTTTCCGTCCATCTCTCTCCTCCTCTCCTTGCCTAGCTAGAGGGAGAGGAAGAGAGAGATCCAGACCACAGCGCGTCGTCCGTCGACGTTAGCCAGGAGTTCGCGGCCGGAAGCTCGGGCAACCTCTCCGCTCCAACGACATACGTGGCTTGACGCCGCGCGCGAGGCCATGGGCAACTGCTGCGTTGCCCGGCCGTCCTTCAAGCGGCGTGGGGGCGGCTCTCCCCGGCACCGCGGCGGCCGGCTCGGAGGCGCCAACATCCGGTGCTTCTCCACGGTCTCCTCGGTCACCGACACCCCGCGCGCCGCGGCCCAGCGGTGGACGCCGGTAACCGTGCTGGGCAAGGGCCTGGCCGCGGCAGAGAGTGCCGAGGAGCTTCTCCGGCGGTACCAGCTCGGGGAGGAGCTCGGGCGCGGCGAGTTCGGCTTGACACGGCGGTGCACGGACGTAGTCACGGGGGAGAAGCTCGCGTGCAAGTCGATCAGCAAGCGGAAGCTCCGGAGCAGCGTCGATATCGAGGACGTCCGGCGGGAGGTGGCCATCATGCGCTCGCTGCCTTGGCATGCAAACGTGGTACGGCTACGCGAGGCGTTCGAGGACAGCGACGCCGTGCACCTCGTCATGGAGGTCTGCGAGGGCGGCGAGCTGTTCGACAGAATTGTGGCGCGCGGACACTACACCGAGCGTGCTGCTGCCGCTGTCATGCGCACCATCATGGAGGTTGTCCAGGTACAAATCTTCTGTACTATTGCTTGGCTTTTCTTCTCTTTGAATTAAAAACTGCGATATCAATAAAAATACGGAGGGTACTATCAGCACTATCTGTACGGACTCGTGGACTGACAAAATGGGTACAATACGCAACCTTTTTTGCAGCACTGCCATATCAACGGTGTCATGCACCGGGACCTTAAGCCTGAGAACTTCCTGTATGCCAATGCATCTGAGATCTCCCCTCTCAAGGTCATCGACTTCGGCCTCTCCGTGTGCTTCAAGCAAGGTATAAACTCCTCAGCTTCTGTATGGTTTCATTCGCAGCGTATCACAAACATCATGTGTACGTGTGCGTTCTTTTTTCTCAGGTGAAAGATTCAGCGAGATTGTCGGATCTCCCTATTACATGGCGCCTGAAGTCCTCAAGAGAAACTATGGACAAGAAATTGACATCTGGAGTGCAGGGGTCATATTGTACATCTTGCTATGTGGTGTACCTCCATTCTGGGCCGGTAGGTTCATGCTTCATTCGTATGCCTAAATTGAGCTCATGATCACAAAATGATTTTGTTCGGTTTTGAACTTTTTATAGAGACCGACGAAGGCATCGCACATGCCATCATCCGATCACGCATCGACTTCGAGCGCGAGCCATGGCCAAAGGTGTCGGACAATGCCAAGGATCTTGTTAGCAAGATGCTTGACAACAACCCTTACGCCAGGCTGACCGCTCAACAAGTTCTAGGTCAGTAGTTGTTACAATTCCTTCGACTGCTTGGAGATCGATAGTCAGTCTGAACCTAACAATGGTTTCGCATCTTCGAGTGTGAAGAGCATCCTTGGATACAGAATGCCAGCGCTGCTCCAAACATTCCTCTTGGGGAAGCAGTGAGGTCCAGGCTCAAGCAATTCACTGTCATGAACAAGTTCAAGAAGAAGGCCCTGCTTGTGAGCTCACAATTAACCCTTTCTCCTAATTGTGATTTCCTGGGACTATGAACCTATGTATGCTCAACTTTGTTCACTGGCTAGGTGGTGGCGGAGTACTTGCCGGCCGAAGAGCTGGAGGCGATCACGGAGCTGTTCCACATGCTGGACACCAACAAGGACGGGCACCTGACAATCGACGAGCTCAGGAAAGGCCTGCAGATGATAGGGAACAATGTCCATGACACAGATGTGGATATGCTCATGGAGGCTGTGAGATCCTGCGATGTCACTTTTTACCAAAATATGTTTGATGCAGAGATTAAATCTTTCTTGTTTTCACACTTTAGGCTGACTTAGATGGAAATGGCACCTTGGACTGCAAGGAGTTTGTGACAGTCTCTATTCACCTGAAGAAAATCCGGAGTGAGGAGCATCTCCCCAGAGTGTTCAACTACTTCGACAAGAACATGAGTGGGTTCATAGAGATCGAAGAGCTCAGAGAAGCGCTCTCGCCAAGAGGCGACCAAAAAGCCATCGATGACATCATCTTCGACGTTGATATTGACAAGGTTAGCAGGATCGATGTCACCTGCGAAGAAAATAGAAAAACAGAAATCATGAGAGACCAGAATGGCTAAAGGATTAGTACAGTAGGTACAGTAGCTAACTTACGATATATATGTGTCCTGCAGGACGGTAAGATAAGCTACGAGGAGTTTGAGCTGATGATGAAAGCCGGAGTGGATTGGAGGAACACCTCGCGACAGTACTCGAGAGCAGTTTTCAACACCCTCAGCCGCAAGATGTTCAAGGACGTGTCCCTGAAGCTTGATCCCAGCAGTCAGCTCGGCGCCGTGGGGAAAGAACCATGAGATATTAACTGAGAAAAATATGTGACTGCTACCTGCATACTCGCTTGTAATAGAGAGAATGCAAGAAATGTAACTATTTCCTTGTTTGCGTAGAGGTCACCACACTTTTGGACGCAATGGTAAAACGGGAGGTCATTGACCCTTATTGTTTTGGATGCAAATGTGAAAGTGCATCTAGTGCCTTCCTAGTGAGTTTTGGATGATTAATCACAAAAGAATCAGGGGATAAATTTTACATTCAGTATATACCTGTTACTAGTCTAGTAAGTTGGTTTAACCATAAGGATGGCCATATAAAATAGGATGAGATTGGCGTAATAGTTGGATTGTCTGATACTCTCGGTTGAGTATATATAAGTGTACACCAGTTGAGGGGAAGAAGTCTCTCCTAAAGATAAGGGTAGGAGATGGATTGCAAATCCAATACTACCAAATACAAGTACACCAAAAATATTAAGACTCCCCGCAATCATAAGGGTACCGTTATAAACAGTAGTCGTCACGGGAACGTCGTGTTCGGTGTAACGGCGCGAGCGCTTGGTGATAAGGATCGACGTAATCCAACAAGTATTAAGCCCGATCTTCCACGATGAACCAGAGTGGCAACAAATAACTTTGGTCGGTGAGCTGATTAAATCGACTCCACGACACGCATGACAATCCTCTGCATCAGCAAGAAAACAAACTACCCTAAAAAAAGAAACAAGAAAACAAGCACATGATTTGGTGTCCCTAACATGGACCTTTACTCTATTCTCTATTTGAAATAATTTCAACTCTTCTTTTACAAAAAAGAAACACGTCCCTGGCTATTTTTAACATTTCAACTCTTCTTTTACAGCACAAGTATCTGGCTATTTATCACAGTATAGCCGACCTGTTTAACTTGACTTAAAAGGAATTACAACAAACAAGGACTAAAGAATCTAAACAAATGGTAGTAACTACTCCCTCACATTCATAAATAAATAAATAATAAGTGACACTGATTTAGTACAGTATAAAGTTGTACTGTTAAATTAAGACACTTATTGTGGATTGGAGGGAGTTACTGCCTCCATCTTTCAATACAGGGCCATTTTTAGGACAAACTTTAATCATCATTAATTTTTCCATCAAAATCAGAGTTATATACCACCAAAATTATGCCATTGGATGTACGTTTCAAAGAACTTTCCAGTGATATATTTTTTATGAAGTAACACTCATATTTTGTTGACCGAAATTAAAGCCAAAATCTGACACGAAAAACGAAGTGGCCTTATATAATAAGTGGAGGGAGTAGTATTTTGGTCTTGCATGTACATGCAAATTTGGACTTGATTAAGACATCCTTTTGTGTACACGTCCTGTGAGCTGCACTACACGAAGTAATGACAACAGCTTTATTATTCACTGTCAATAAAGCTATTGTCATTTACTAATTGACAATTTTTTACACGCTTTCACTTCGTGTATTCACTGTCAATAAAGTTGTTGTCATTTACTAATTGACAAAAATTTCGTGCATGTTATCAGGCCCCATATTTTGGTCTTGCATATTATCTAATTCCCATGCATGTTGTTGGGCCCCACATTTTGGTCCTGCATGTTCTCTAATTTATGCATGCTGTTGGACCCCAACCCAAATCACATAGAGGGATTCAAATGGGTTTTCATCCGTAAAAGGAACGACAACAACCCGGTGATGAGATATAAAGCAAGTCTTGTAGCCTAGGTATTTGTGTCTGGCATTGATTTCGGTGAAAACGAGTGCTATAACTTTATGATATCTTATTTGTATTGTAAAATAAAATTGTCTAGGTATACGATGGACGTAGTGACCAATTACCTTGGCGGCTCACTTGATAACATTTACATGAATGCTCCTGATGGAATCACGGTTATGAATCCTATGGTGCAAAACTAAATAAGTCTTTATGATCTTAACATCATTGGCAACATACAAGAAAATATTTGAGACATTTCCTCAAAACAGAATTTGAGACCTTTCCTCTGGTATTTTGGCTCATCAGACCTCCTATATCCACAAAATATTTGAGAAATTCAATATGGACAAATCATATCCATTCAAAACTCTCATGGTTCTTCAATCTCTAGTAGAAAGATCAACTTAGCCTAAGGGATGATGGAGAATAGATATTGGGATCAAAAGCTCCATACATCACTACTATTGTTGGAGCGCTTATGTATCTTGCAAACTGCACCAGGCCTAACATTGCATTTGAAGTAAATTTTTACTAGCTAGACATAGTGCAGTTACGCTAAACACCACTTGTCATGAGTTAAGAATGTATTTTGATATTCCCATGGGACAAAGTATATTGACTTAGTCTTTCCATTCTGGAGAAATCTGATCAAAAATCTGGAAATTGATATGATTAGTTATACTGATGTTGGCCACGTATCTGATCCTAAAAGTGCCAGACCACAAACCGATTTCATCTTGGAACAACCATGTCATGGACGTCTTCCAATCATAGGTACATCCACCAATCATTCTAAAATAACAGCATTATATGAGGCACCACAAAATGATAAATCACATACAATAATCATGTGGAAAAGTTTCTATCAAATCAAGATAATGTTGCTTGTCTTTACTCAGATGCAAAGGGGTTACACAAAAAGCAACATCACTAAGTATATTGCCCCTAAGTCGTTTATCCGCATAATTAAAAAAGAGTGGGAAGATAAATATCTTGATAAATCACATACGCTGATGTCGTTGAATCCAAGACGGCGCCTTTCTCGGGACGGACCAAATCCCACCATCTACCCCTCTTTTGTGGATGGTGCGTCGACATCAACGAGGGGAGTTCATTTGGAGATGATGTTCTTCGGAGATGACCACCAGCGGTCAAGACACGGCAATGTTGTTAAGCTTAGGACAAGCTCTTCTTGTTTTGTAGTTGTTAGGTCAGGTTCCGGCAAGTCGTCTTCGAGGTCGACTGTACAACTCTTCTTCAACATTGGAAGAATAGGGTTTGTGATCGATCGGTGATCAAACCAGTTCTAGATGAGATCAGAGAACTTTGTAATTTCATGCTTTCATTTAGCTTTGTTTTCGCCGTCGTGAAGCTAACCAGGCGGCCCATGATTGCGCAAAGTATGCGGTGATTCAAAATGGGTCGTTTAATTGGGTAGCTGAGCTCACAGCCTACTGGCTGATTGTAATGATGTGGATGTTGGTGTTGGAGGCGGCAAGTTTCAGACGCACTCTTTCCCTAACCAGGGTACCGAAAGGGACTGGCAGGGTTTTAATGAGGCGGCTCGCTGACCTAATATATGTGGAAAATGTTTCAAAAAAAAATGTCAGGTGTGGGAGTGGCGTGACAGTATTCAAACCTATGCCTTCTATAAAAATAAGGTACGCAATTTGCGTACTCTCTAAAAAAACGATATCTCGCTGACCTATACACGAAGTTACTATCAGCTTCAACATTTGAATAAAAAATATGTTCACAAAGTTGGTATAGCTTCAAGAGGTAACTCTATTTTACACTCTTTTTCGGTTTATGGATTTACTCACATAGTTCTCGTCAAGTTCTTTACATGATAATAAATGACACTCCTACTTTTTTCCCCATCGGGGGATTTTAACAGATACATGACATATCAATCGTCCTCTAAACTTACCCACCAGTTTCATCGTTTCAAGATTTGCTCGTAAAGTTATCAAAGAGATAATGATCGTTGTACTTTTCCACTAGGTTTTTAAAGTTTTAACAACATATCAAATATTATTTTCCTCATACTTCCCACATGGTTTTTGGGGAAGTTATTCAAGATAATGTATTCCCAAGATTATACATGAAATACAAGACTTACAAGAAGGTGCTTTGTGCAAGGGGAAGTATAGGAATATAATATACCTGCCATATGCCAGTTGATGTTTGCCTAAGCACGAATGCATGTGTCCATACGGACGCCTCCTTTCTTGTATAATGCTCAACATGCACCTTTTCCATGCAAACGGACTAACCAGTGTCTCCAACACTTAACCAAGTATAAATACTTAAATACCCAGTTTTGGGTCAAATCAATACACAAGTTCACTTTATTCGATTCACCTCCTACGGAGACATCTCTTTCGGAATCCAGCAAAACTTATAGCCAATCTACCCGCAGTAGTAAATCCCAAAATTATTATTACCCAACTTTCATGAACAAACATGACTATATATCTATAATGCAGCTCTTTCATCACATTTGCTACAACTTAGACGGTGGAAACATTGTTCATAACCAATCTCAGTTCATTTTAAGTCATTCAACCAAACTCCATTTGCCAGCCTACATGCGCAGAGAGCGACCACCTTCACTTGCTGAGTTACGATTAGTTAAATCAATCGGCCACATTTGGTTTCATCATACATAGTACTAAAACAGTTAACGCTGCCTAAAGACTAACCGTGCCAAGTAGTTCAAACATGAGTAAAGCCTGCAACGAGGCAGTAGTTCAGACAGGAATAAGTGTGCAAGGGCAGTACACTCGTCCCATCCAAATTCAAGTAATAAAGCAGATTGTAAAGGAGCAAAGATCAGAGCCGCCCATACCTTCTCGTACTGCTTACGTAGTGTCCACCGCTAGTGTTACAACGCCTTCTCCATCGGCAGCCGATGGCAGCATTGCCTCCAGGACGCAAGAGATACAGAAAGCACGCTACTTCACCTTCATCATGCTCATCAGAATGGTGCAGGAGAAGACACAGCAAAACACCACCTTCCTGATGCCCAACGACATGATGATGTCACCGCATCAGTCCCCGAGAACCAGGTGCGTGCCTCTTGCTGAGGAACTCCATCCCGGCGCTTCTCATGTTCAATGATCTCATCAAGCTTCCCAACGGAACGATGCTTCCGACACACCACACAAGTCAGATGATCACAATAACCAACAGGGAGCTCCAGAAGCTTTACTTCAATACTGAGCTCATAACCCCGACATAGGGGAGGATCAGTTCAGGTGTCACGGAATAGATGGGACTTATAAGGCCGACAGCGACACAAAGATGAAAAGGTGTAGCCTGTCCCCGTACGCTGCTCCAAAAACTGCAGCACCAGAGCCAGCTTCAGCTTCAAATCAATCATTGGAGACGTCTTCTCTAACATCTCCCAGCGTGGGTTCTGCCACAAGTCCTGCCCTGAAGCAGCAGAAAGCCCTGAAAAGTCAAACACTTCCACATCACAACCTATATTATCTTGTACTACCTTGGTGATAGTCTTAGTGTTAATCATTTTCTAGGATACAAGGGTGGATCCTTGGTCAATGGATATATATTTACCATTCAAGGAAAATTAGTACAAACTAGTAGTGTTTTGGGTAAAATTCTCATTCCGAAGTACAATGTCAAACATTACACGGTACCAGCATTTGTAACAAAACAGTAGCCAAGAAATCATAACTTACAAATAATACAAATAAAATTCCAAATATACTAATTCATTGTGGAGCATACATACCTATTTTAGGCACAAGTTATCCCGTAAGAGGAACTTCTATCATATTCTTATCCCAGACTTCATTCCTGTACACAAACTGAACAAAACTGTTGATTAGAGGTGCTGAATGATACACATTTTATTGAATCAGGGCCATCCTTCAGTACCAAGTAAAATGAAAGCTATATCTCTCCTGCACCTATCTACCCAATTATAAAAGGTCAAAACAAAATTGCTATCAATAGAATTAAGAACCCATTTTTTTACCAACAGAACATATGGCAGGCAGTTTGCTTGAAAAAAAATTCTGAGAGCACCTGCTCGAATATTTAGCACATCCACGCAGACAGGCGACTTAAAAATTTGCATTAAAATATACATCAATAAGTTAACCAATGGTCAGAATGTTTACACACACAACAAGCAAGATGTGTAGGGAAATTTATGCATAGAAATCTACCATCAGCCAAGCCTAGCCAAATGGTAGCTGACTTTTAAAAGGCGCTGGTCTTTCTTAAGGTATACATAACAATAACGGTGAGCAATACAGATTTGTAAACTTGAGTTTATCAACTATTTCTAACAGATACAGTGAACTGGGTCACAACCTACATTTCCAGTCATATCTTGACTTCTAAAAGATAAGTCAAGACATATCTGAAACAGGAACCAGCCACACAAAGTTGGCACTAACATTACCACGAACTGGTAAAAATTAACTGCAATAAAGTATGGAGTCAATACGCATACTACAATAGCGCGAGCCAATAATCTAGTTAGGGCTATGCTCTGGTAGCATTGCATGATAGCTCAATTAATTTCCTTCTGGTTGCCATCGACAGAATGTTGTGACATATTGTCAAGTCCCGCCTCATCAGTTTTGTATTGTTTGTCTCCAAGTTTATCCTACACAGCAGAAAATAAAAAAGGAAACAACTCATATGTCAACATGCATACTTCAGGGTACGATTTCTCAAAAAAAAAACATACTTCAGGATACAAAGATAGAAAGACAACCTTTAGTGAGCTATTCTTTGTTATAAGTAAATCGTACTCCTTTCTGATCCGGTTCACCTCATCTCTAAGAGAAGCATTTTCCTGTTTTAAAACATCAGCACGTTGAGCCAACTCCTCGCATTCAGCCTGCAAAAAAAATCAAAGTTGCTTCATCAACTGTAGCGCCAAAAAAGATAACACTATTCAGTATATCTCATGATGAACAAAAGAATACCTGCTTGCGTAGCCTAGATCTGCGAGCACTGTCCCTGTTTGACTGCTTTCTTTTCTGCCTTTTGATTTCACGTTCGTCCTGGACAATTGGATAATCAAATGATTAGTTTCTCTTCTTGCCAAGCACACTGAAGCTTCAGATTTGTATCCACAAAGTCATTGAAAATTAGGTGCCTCTTCCATAGTCTTTACATTTGACATGAGTATTGTACATCTCATACTAAAATGATAGATTTTGGTAAAAAGCCGCCTACATATACAAAGGTCGTTATGCTACAAAATCAAATGTGTCTAGTATTTCAAAATAAGTATTACCACAAAGGGCAAATAATTATCAGCACCAGTTACTAGACACGGGAAAATGTGGATAAACGTCCTACAATGGTGTTGTGTAGAATGCTCAAGTAAATAAATTCATTATGAGTAAAATGAGTGCACCCTTACAACCCATATTCCTAGTACAGAAGTGTAACATTAGTTGAATCGCATGAATGAACGTCTTTATCCTAAACACAGAGATTTCTTTCACATGGATTGAATAGCAAAAGATTAACTCCTTCGTTCATGGGCATGCACACACCAATATACAAGGAAAAGGTTGAGACCTGACTATTTGCGAAGGAGCTAAGCTGAAGCTTCAGAAATAAGGAAAATGGTACAATTATAATTCTCAACATAAAATTCAAGAAAAACCTGCATCCACGGCTCTGGTGGGATCCCGGCCCCTGGAACTGTAGTTGGTGTCGCTTTACCATGCCTTGCTGGAGAGGAGCTTGCTGTATTCGCCCAGTAGTCCATTCCAATGTTCAAGCTTGTAGTTGGACCAGGCACTAGACCACTTGATGGCATTGGCATGATTGGCACAGTTTGCTTCAACTGTACCTGGGATGGTGAGCGTGACAAACCATTCCGGGAACTTCGAATCTCTGACAGCAAGCAAGACAAAGTTAGAAGCTTCAGAAAGTTCAAAAAGGACAGCAAGTAGTCACAGAGATTATCAAATATAGACATTTTCATCTGCATACCTCCATCTTGTTCTTGTCCACTTTCCTTGTGATGTGAATCCTGTAAAGTCAACGATGCAAAAACATTAGAACTTCTCACACACTAACAGATACAAAATAGTATACTACATCTGAAATTGTTAACCATGTTTTTCAAACTTAAGTGCACATACTGCCTAAGGACTATGCAAGTCGGTGAGAGAAATATGATTATCAGAACTTACATTCTGAGAATTCGCTTCACTTCCTTCACTTGAAGCTTCACTTCCACTTTCCCCACTGTAACAATAGATATAATACTTTTACCAACGCACAGGTTTTACCAACACAAACTGAATACCGTAAACGAGGAGGAAGAAGTCTTGTTACTACTTAAGATGACCACACACTAACCTCTGAGAGGTGGCTCCATTGGCTGATGCCCCTGAAGTCTTGCCATGTTCGACGCATTTCTTTCCTGTTATCATGTTCAGGCTACCTAAACTTCCTTTGGATCTTTTCATGGGACTCTTTTCTTTTCCTTCAGAGGATTTGCCATCTGTTTCACAAGCAGCAGCAGTGGCAGTTCCCTGGAAATATTAAATGCATTAGACTCCACGAGAGAGAGAGAGAGAGAGAGAGAGAGGCACAGTCAATGCAAGGATGTATTGTCTTACAGTTGCATCAGGGTTGCCATTTGGAGTAGTCATAGCATAGGGAGCAAATGGGTGTGTACCCTGCAGGATTATGCAATGATGTGAGGAATGTCAGCCTACAAGCAGTACCCTTTTAGTTATATACCTAAAACAGTAAACACAAGCAATGTGTTAAAGCATACCGGGGGCATTGATGGGTGAGCATAAATTCCTCCAGGAGGGTAGATGACATATGGCTGAGTCCCATAGGGTGGCAGCATAGGCTGAAAAAAGTAAACAGGCTCCTTAAAATGCATGCATACAGTATTACAGTAACTAAACACTCACTAGAAAAAAGATGCATTTTTTAAACCAGGATACGCGATCTAGGGAGCAGTTTAACATTGTTATAAGAATCTTAAAATTCACCATAATGTGTTCTAATTTTTTGCCTCCTAAAGAACAATGTCCAGCTAGCACCTCTTCAACAACAAATAGTTACAAATTTTGGTAGATCCACAATTCATTACTTAAGTCAAAAGGTTCCAATAAACAGTTATAACAGCAACTGCTTCTATTGGACAGCTAGACCACTAAGGCATTGCTATAAGTTTGACCTAACTTGATCTGTTGCTATTTAGATACTCCCTTCGTTCCAAATTAAGTAGAGCAGATTTAGTCCAAATTAAGTTGTACAAAATCTGTGTCACTTAATTTGGAACGGAGGGAGTATATCTTTAGACGCTCTGTCTTCTGAGGTAGTACTATAGACAGAGAATAACAAACTAAATCATAGAATAGTTAGAGATAGCGTAAAACCATACCTGAGGTCCCCACATGTAGGGATGGCCCTGTGGGCTCGACACCACAGGAGAGGGGAAAAACCCATGTGGTGGAATTGCAGGATATCCCTGAAAATACAAGTAGAAACATAATAAGCAATCTAGAACTAGAGTAGATAGTCTGTGCGATGACTATGACACGTGAGAAAGTTTTTATGTTTCATGTAACCAGAACTAAAAAAAGGAAACAAAAATAGAGAACTTAATATAATTTCCTTCTAGTTCTATCTCCCACAGCACTGTAACAAACAATCAGTAACAGACCTTACCAATTACCATTGAGGGTGAGGAGTTGCATTGGAACTATTTTGGAAACAGTAAGTCCCTGCCTACATACTTTCCCGCTTTCTGTGTGTTTCTACCCAAGAGGGCATACGTGTTTTGAGTAAGTGTCTCCAAAATGAGGAAGAGAACTTTTCTCACCTGAAAGTTCGCCCAATCTGGGTATACAACTGGCGTTGCAGCACTCGAAGTAGCAGGTGGCTGCTGCTCCTGTTACAGGAAAAGACAAAAATTAGCAAGATATATTAACTGGTTTGATATAGGCTACAGCGAAAATGCCACAGTTCCAGCATTAAAACCTGAGGTGTGGATGCCTTGCTTGCCTTAGCCGGTGTGTCTACTCCACTGCTTCCCATGGTAACTCACAGACAGAGGACAACAATCACTCCATTGTCAACAGATACGTGAAGTGGCCTAAAGTGAACCCTGAATTAGCCATACAAAGAGCAAAAGTAAGCTAAAATCTACCAAATTTTACTACTAAACCACTTGCTCAAGATCCCATCTATCTCGTGATCTCGAATTAGTAGGGAAGGAGTAAAATGTGATCCGAGCGATAGTAGTGTACAAAACTGACTTAACAACAAAAGACAACAAATAAAGGCCAATTTAAACAAATAGAAACCTCTTTTGTTGAAAACATTAGCTTAAATCTGCATCAATTTGACCAACCAAGAGTCACGAACAAATAACATGTAAAAAAAATAGCACGCTATAGCGCCACTAATAGCACACCATAGCGTTTTTAGAATTGTCTCACTAAATTAATCAGTGTACAATGTCTTGCTAATAGCGCGATATAACACGCTAATAGCGTATTTTAAGGCCAGCGCTATTTTGCTATAGTGCACAATTTTTCTCCTTGACAAATACAGAATCTTAATAGAGAGCATAATAGCAACACGGTGTGAAACTTAAGTACCAGTTTATCAGAAAGTATAGGTCAACATAGCTTCAAATCACACAGTATGTGGTTCATGTCCTTTATAGCAGAGAACGAGCCAATGAGCTCTAAATCCCTAGAAATCCAATGGAACACTGAATTATACTACTCTCTTTCAGCACCAGCCAACTATAATTCTATGACAGTAGTGCATTATGTTATTCAAAACCCAAAAAATAGTAAAACCTGTCTCAAAAAATCCATGCCTACCATTCCTCCAGTTCGTGCAAGTTGCATTTTCTTTCTTCGAAAAGAAAAGTGGAAGCTAACCTAACCGAATCCAAAGTGTACACTCCACTGCATCACAGAAACTGTCAGGCTTCCTACTGAATGGGCCAGTTGCTAACCACAAGCTACACCTAACAAAGCCCTAGCTTCGTAGATTCAAAATCCAAGGCCCAAAATATAAAAAAATAGCGAGGTCTCCAAGTCTCGTATCAGGTCTACGAACTACACCTAAACCCTAGCAACCTCCTCCTCGATCCGAACAAAACAAGAGGCCCAACCAAGCTCAGGAACCCCGACAAAAATCATTTTCCCAGACCCGGAAATCGCGTACAAATTGAAAACCCCGCGGCCAGATCCGGCGATTCGAGCGGCGGGTACCTCTCTGGACAGCGCGTCCGGGCCGGCGGCAAGCGGATCCGCCGCGTGGGACGCGCGGGAAGCCTCGAGATCTGGAGTAAAGCGGCGGGAGAGGGAGTAAAGTGCGTGGTGGGGTGTGGCGTGGCGCGAGAGCTCCGCCTCCGAGAGAGGAAGACGACGAGGACACGATGGATGGATGGCTCGGTGGATACAGTGCGCTGTGTATGTAGGCCAGCTCAAGCTCAGTCAGTCGTAGCGGTCGTTTGGTTGCGGCTGGTGCTTTCTTCTTCGCGTCGCTGTCTCGGTGGAGTACCTTTTTAGCGTGCGTGTAGGCCTACACGTTAGCATGATGTTTAGGCTAGATAGACGGTACACGTCGACCACCGAATCAGTCCTTGGGGTTTATTGATCTTCATTCAGAAAAAATCATCTACACTTAGCGCAGTGCCTCGCTTTGGTCACTCGACTTCAACATACCCGAAATACGGTTACTCTGGTTGAGCAAGTAGTTCACTAAGAACATCTCCAATAGGTGTCCTAGAATATCAGCCAAAAAACCATGTGATGTAAGATATACATCACCAAAAACGTGTTTTTTTAGGGCACCGAGAATAACCAACTCCCGCATGGTTTGTAAAATAGGGCACGACTCAACCAACAACTGCCCTAAAATTACTTGAAACATTCGAAATTTTGATACACATTCGAACTACATTGAACTAGAACATAGAACTACCTATCGAAATAGACATAAAACTAAACATCACCGGTCATCTAAAGATCAAACCAAGAGCCTAGAGTAGTCGGAGCTCCAATCGAACGAGGAGGACGAGGAGTCCATGGTGATCACCGTCGGCGGTCCTGGCTCGTTCTCCTTCTTCACCTTCACTGTCGATGGTCCAGCTCCGGAGTCCATCATGTTCCTCTTGAGGTCACGCTTCCCTAAAATTCCTGCTTGTACTGAACGTACGTGGGATTCTCCCGCGCAAACCTCGCCATCGCCTCCTCGTTGTCTCCACCTCAATGGTCGGCTCCTTCTTCGTCCTGACCGCGCGAGTCTTCATCTTCTTCATCGGCAACCCAACGTGCACCGCATCCTCGTATGTCTCGATCTCCGGGAAGTTATGCTTGGAGCGCGGAACTCTGAGCCTCCAACCGGCGATGTCCTACGCGTGCGCGGCGAGGTTGGAAGTGGAGAAGGTGCCGAGCCAGTAGCGCATGATACGTCTAAAGTGTATCTACTTTCCCGAACACTTTTGTTGTTGTTTTACCTCTAATTTGTGTGATTTGAATGTAACTAACACGGACTAACCTTGTTTTCAGCAGAATTGACATGGTGTCTTGTTTTTGTGCAGAAAGTCAAAGTTTTGGGAAAATTTCCGAAAAATTCGAGAAGTCCTATTTTTCCAGAAGACACACGGAGCCAGAAGACGAGACGGAGGTGGCGCACATAGACCGCCACCCCTCGGCGTGGCCAGAGGTGGGGCCGCGCCCTACCCTGGCGTGGCCACCTCGTGTGGCCCCCGACGACGCCCTTTGGACTATTTATTCCCTCTGACCTAAAACGCTCGAGAGGATCGACGCTTTTCCCAGAAACCCTCCACAGCTCCGCCGCCACCGAAAACCCTAGTTCGGGGATCAGAAACTCCGTTCTGGCACCCTGCAGGGACGGGGAATTGGAGGAGATTGATAACCCACAAGTATAAGGGATCGCAACAGTCTTCGAGGGAAGTAAAACCCAAATTTATTGATTCGACACAAGGGGAGACAAAGAATACTTATAAGCCTTAACAGCGGAGTTGTCAATTCAGCTGCACCTGGAAAAGCACTTGTAACAGGGGTGATGTGAAAGCAGCAGTAATATGAGAGTAATAGTAATAGTAACATAGCAGCAGTAGCAGTAACACAGAGGCAATGGCACCAGAAAATAGTTGATACTACTTCTAATGGCATATAGGACCGAGTGAGTATTTGATGATGAAAGATGGACCGGGGTTCCCAGCTATCTACACTAGTGGTAACTCTCTAATAACAAGTGTTGGGTGAACAAATTACAGTTGGGCAATTGATAGAATTGAAAAAGCATTAAGACAGAACATCTAGTCTATTAATCATACGTAGGCATGTTTTCCATATATAGTCATACGTGCTCGCAATGAGAAACTTGTACAACATCTTTTGTCCTACCAGCCCGTTTGCAGCGGGGCCTCAAGGGAATCTACTGGTAATTAAGGTACTCCTTTTAATAGAGCACCGGAGCAAAGCATTAGCACTTAGTGAAAACATGTGATCCTCATATCTAAACCATCCCCTCCAGTTATCCCAGTTGCTGTCACTCTGGGGCCTCGGGTTCCAGACATAGACATGTGCAAACAACTTGTAGATACAATCTAAGCAATAATTATAGAGCTTAAATCTAAGATCATGCCACTCGTGCACTAGTGACAAGCATTAAACACAACAAGATTGCAGCAACAATAACTTCACAAACTTATAGATAGACTGATCATAATGTAACAATTCATCGGATCCCAACAAAGAAACACCGATTACATCAGATGGATCTCAATCATGTAAGGCAGCTCATGAGATCATTGTATTGAAGTACATGGAAGAGAGTACCAACTAGCTACAGCTAGAACCCGTAGTCCATGGGGGAACTACTCACGGAGCATGATGGAGGCGGTGGCGTCGATGGAGAAGGCTCCGGGGGTCAATCCCCGTCCCGGAGGGTGCCGGAACAGGACCTTCTGACCCCCGAAACTAGGTTTCGATGGCGGCGGCGCTCCGGGAGTTCTTCTGGAATATGATCGGTTTTTTAGGGTTTTCGTGTCGGGGGAATAAATAGGCGAAGGGGCAACATCGGTGGAGGCGCAGGGCCCGCTCCCCATAGGGTGGCGCGGCAGGGGCCCACCCGCGCCGTGGTGTGGGGACGGCGCCCTGCTGCCCCCCTTCGTCTCTCCTTCGGACTTCGTGAACGTGTCGGAAAAATAGGCATCTGGGATTTTGTTTCGTCCAATTCCGAGAATATTTCCAGAACAGCTTTTCTGAAACCAAAAACAGCAGAAAACAGGAACTGGCACTGTGGCATCTTGTTAATAGGTTAGTCCCAGAAAATGCATAAAAATGCCATGAAGTGTGAATAAAACATGTAGCAATTGGTATAAAACTAGCATGGAACATAAGAAATTATAGATACGTTGGTGACGTATCAAGCATCCCCAAGCTTAGTTCCTACTGTCCTCGAGTAGGTAAACGATAAAAACAAAATAATTTCTGAAGTTACATGCTACCAACATAATCTTGATCCAATAATGATGTAAGGCATGTGAGCTGAGATCAAATCATTCAAAGCAAATGTCTATAATTGATATTAAATAAGAGATAATAAATCAAGTTAGTTAAACAAGCTAAAAGTTTTCATGAACTATTGCTTTAAAGACATGAAACCGTACAAGGTTCATTAAAGATGTTTTAAGTATCCAGTGTAGGAGTTCTATCCTTCAATTCCAAGCATCAAGCAAATTTTCATAACAAAGAAGGATTCAGCCAAGTAAACATAAACATGAACGTCATGAATCAACTGTTTCGAAGCCTACTCAACCGGTGAGCGTAAGCATTTGGTATTGGCACCAGGATGTTATGGCTAAGAGAACATTAATGGGGGTTTGGAAGGCCAATGGAAGAAAATCTCACAAAGCTATAAGTGATCATTAGACAAGAGGAAGTCTTATAATCGAAGCTATGTAAGGAGTAGTGATTGCCATGCAACGGATGCACATAGAGCTATATGTGTATGAAAGCTCTCCAATGGAACTAGTGGGGGTGCATCCAACTTGGTTGCTCACGAAGACCTAGAGCACTTTTGAGGAAGCTCATCATTGGAATATACAACCCAAGTTCTATAGTGTAAATTCCCCACATAGTTATATAGTAAAACATGAAAACTCTCTCACATGGAGTATAGGTGCTAAACATGAGCACAAATGATGACTATGAATATGCAGGTGCTGAAACATGAGCACAAGTGTGGATAAAGGATAGTAATGTTGCCCCTTTTTCTTTATTCTTTTTTTTCTTTTTTTCCTTTTTTCTATTTTTTTTCTTTTTCTGTTTCTCTTTTCGATGGCCTCCATGGCTCTTTTCACTTTTAGGGGCAACATTCTAATATGACAACACACTTTTTGGTACAAATAACTCATAATGAACAAAACATGATGTATGAAACTGTATGCCTCTGCCAGTGTAGCAGGATATGCAATGATCTAGCGTAACATGGGTAAACCACACATCAGTTGTATAGAATCACGCAAAGCAATATATAAGTGATAAATGACAACAAGTCATGTAATGTAAAATGGAAGTTGCATGGCAATATATCTCGGAACAGCTATGGAAATGCTGTGGTAGGTAGGTATGGTGGCTGTTTTGAGGAAGATGTATGGGCTTATGTGCAGGAGAACAAGAGAAAGTCCTCCCACGGATTTGGATGTACTGGCGAAGTATGCACAACTCTCAATGTGAGAAGAAGGCAATGCACAACACCGGAGAGGCTAGCAAATTTGGATGGTGGAAGTGCCAAAAACCGTAGCTTAACATTAGTCAAAAAGAACTCACAAGCTTATTGCAAACAACTAGCAGGTTCAACATTAAGAGCATGATTAAAATTCACTCCAAGAAGGGCCGTTCACGGCGGCACAAGTACCCTGTTAGATCCCTCGACCTTCAGCACAACTCAGTTATTACGAATTACCTTCAGACATGGAAAGCTATCAAGTCCAACTACACCTTCAACAATTTTAGTAGAGTTTGTAGTACGGTACAGGCTTAACACTAATGATTTTAACTTAATTAACCAGCAAGCTTTACCATCTAAATACCTCAAAACGTTTGCAAAGAATCAGATTATCAAAGTTCAGTGATCTACAAGATTATGCAAGTTTTTCATTATACCACTACTACACGCAACATTTTCTGAACCAACACATCAACCAAGCAACTCTCCAAACAAATATAAGTGAAGTAAGAGAGTATTTTCTATAAAATAACTAATAGCTCCGAACAAGAGATACATGAAAACCAAGAGCTAGAAGCTAAACATTGCGAAAACAGAATACTCAACAGATATAAGTAAAGAATAGGAGTATTCAAATGAAAAAGCGGAGCATGTCTCTCTCCCAAACAAGATAGATAGGATCCGACATTGATATGATCAGAAAATAAAAATAACAAACTAAAAATAAAAGCACACAGACGCTCCAAGAACAGCACATATGATGTGAAAGAATTAAAATATAGTTTCACTAGAGATGACCTGATAAGTTGTTGATGAATAAGGGGATTGAAAGGACAAAGATGTCGCCTAGAGGGGGGTGAATAGGCGACAAAAACTTTTCCGGTTTAGGCTTGCTAATTGCGGAATAAAACTAGGTGTTTAAATTAACAAGCCAATAACCTAAATAAACTAGGCTCACCTATGTGCACCAACAACTTATGCTAAGCAAGACAAGCAACAAGGCGATAGCAATATAGAATACTTCAAGCACGAATGCTATCACAATGTAAATTGCATAAGTAAAGAGCTCGGGTATAGAAATAACCGAGGCACGCGGAGACGAGGATGTATTCCCGAGTTCCTCCTTGTTAAGAGAGTACGTCTCGTTGGAGAGGTGTGAACCGACACAACGGTTCAACAACCACAAAGGTTTCACCTTCTTCTCCGATGAACCGCACCACAAAGGCTTGGTTCACCTTCCACTATCGGTATTCCTTCGAGGCAGAATCCGGAGCCTTTCAACAACAATCCGGGGCACAACCCACAATGGGATTGGGGGCTCCCGAATGGCTCTCAACAACAATCCGGGGCTCAACCCACAATGGGATTGGGGGCTCCCGAACGGTTTCAAGTGACCACACAAGGGTCCAACCACCACAAAGGCGTCTAGGGTCCAAGGACCCAAGAGTAACAAGTTCACAAGCTTTCAACTTCCACGAATCCTCGTGGAGAGCACACCGATGCACCAAATGCAAAAGGCAAGAGCACAAGTGCTCAAATCCTCCACTCTCAAATTCCAACAAAGCAACAAATGCTTATGGGGGATTAAGAGAGGAAGAACAAAGAGGAGAACCACACAAGAACTCCAAGAACTAGATCCACTAGGTTCCCCTCACTTAGAGGAGAGATTGATTGGTGGAAATGTAGATATAGGTCTTCTCCTTCAATCCTCCAAAGATCAAAGAGTTTGGGTGGAGGGATTGAGAGATATCAAAGAAATGAGCTTGCAACAATGAAGGAGAGAGAAAGCAAAACGTGCTGGGCAGAGCTAACTGGATGGAGGTAGGTGGAGGGGTATTTATACCCCTCCCAGAAAAAGAGCCGTTGCAGCCAGTTTTGCACCGGAGTTTCCGGTCCAAGTGACCGGATACTCCGGCCTGGGGCGGAAACTCCGGCCCCCACCAGGAGGTGAACCACAAATAGACGAGAGAAACACATGCAGAAACTCCGGCCCCCTGGGACCGGAAACTCCGGTCCGGGGCAGATACTCCGGCCCCTTGGGCCGGAAACTCCGGCCCCCACCAGGGGCTGAACAAGAACTATGCCTCTTCGAGGAAAAATCCTGAGTCTGGAGACTCCGGTCCTGGGGACCGGAAACTCCGGTCTGAACAGCAGCAACAAAACAGCAAAGCCTGAAATGCGATAACTTTCTCGTTCGAACTCCAAAACAGGTGAAACCAATTTCGTTGCAAAGATAACGACGAGTGCTAACCCACATGGGAGGGGATACCACACATGGGAGGTGTGGACCCTAACTCGGAGGTGGACCGGTAATATTTCCAACGCCGAGAACAAACAAGTTTTCTAGAGAAAAACCATTCTCGAAGAACTTGGGCTTGTCATGAGGATCACAACAAGCACCAAAACCCAACAAGGAGAAAAGCCACATAAGAACCAAGAAAGATGAAATGCCAAGTATGCAAAGGTTTGAGCTCTCCACAAAGATGCGATCAAGTTACTCACTTGAGAGCCCCTCTTGATAGTACGCCGTCTATCCTAAAACCCGGTCTCCCACTAACAACATGAGACCGGTAAAATAGAAAACCTATCAAGATCATACCTTTGCCTTGCGCATTCCACTTGAGCTCGATGATGACGATCTTGACTCTCTCAAGTTGGAACACCTTTCTTGATTGTGCTTACTAGCACATGCTTGATGAAGACTTCTCCAAATGCTCCCCCATACTCCATTATGGGAGGGCCTCGCTAAGCTCCGTCTTCATGTCTTCTTTGCAAGCTTCAATCAAATGATATCTTCGAGACGTATCATATTGAGCTTGCGCTTCATCTTCTTCTCTTGATATGTATGATGGCTTGGGGTTAAACATGATTGTTCATTCAATTTTCTTTTCCAAGCCATACTTGCAATAAGCTCAACTCTACACATGACCATTCTTCATATAAACCCTTGAAAAGAGCATTGGTCATCATGTCATCTTCTAGAGTCCAACACATGAACTCCAATCATTTCATATGGACAAGATCTACGAGTATATCTCAAAGCAAATATTAGTCCATAAGGATTGTCATTAATTACCAAAACCACGCATGGGACAACACATGCACTTTCAGGGATGCCTTGGGCATCCCCAAGCTTAGACGCTTGAGTCTTCTTGAAATATGCTTGGGTGACCCACGGGGGCATCCCCAAGCTTAGGCTCTTTACTCTTCTTGATCACAATATATCATCCTTCTCTCTTGACCCTTGAAAACTTCCGCCACACCAAACTTCTCATAAACTTCATTAGAGGGGTTAGTACTCAAAAACATTAATCCACTTTGGTTCTGTAGTGACACATTGCAAGAACTCAATAAAACATTAGCTACAGCCCTCCATGATAGAGAGCTTTGCTTAAAGCCCACAAGAGACAATGCAAAAAACAGAGACAGAATCTGTCAAAACAGAACAACCAGTAAAGATGAATTTTTTCGAGTCACTTCCGTTGCTCAAATCTGAAAACTCGAAACTAATGAAAGATGCGTACATATATAAGGATCACGCGTGAATTGTTTCAGAATTTTTCAATTTTTCTGGAGTGCGTACAGTTCAAAACTGTGGACAGCAAAAATCGGTCTCTGCGCAGAAATCCAAATCTAGCATCATCTAATCATTAGAGACTCTTCTTGGCACAACAATTCGAAAAAGCAAAGATACAAAGGAGTTGTTACAGAAGTAAGCAGCTCCTTGACTCAAAAAGCAAAGAAAAATTACAGAAATAAAACATGGGTTGTCTCCCAATAGCGCTTTTCTTTAATGCCTTTTAGCTAGACTTGATAGTTGTAATGATGCTCTCATGAAAAATAGGAAATGAAGCAAAATGAGCATCAAGAAGCAAATTCAAAACACATTTAAGTCTAACCCACTTCCTATGCATAGGAATCTTGTATACAAATAAATTCACAAAGAACAAAGTGACAAGCATAGGAAGATAAAACAAGAGTAACTTCAAAACTTTCAGCATATAGAGAGGTGTTTTAATACCATGAAAATTTATACAACCATATTCTCCTCTCTCATAATAATTTTCAGTAGCATCATGAATAAACTCAACAATATAACTATCACATAAAGCATGCTTTTCATCATCTACAAACACATAATTTTTATCAAGCTAAAAAATAGTGGGATTAAAACTTTCAAACCCACTTTTAACCATTTTATAACAAGATGATTGATCAATCTCAAAAGGTATGGGAATCATAGATAAAGTCAAGACCTCTCCAATCCCATTTTCAATAGTAGTACAATTAATATTATCAAGTAACATAGGACCATCATCTAGAGCTTTATCATAAACATTTTCTAAACAAACTTTCTTATTACCATGCATTTCGAAATCAGCCACAAATAAAGGATTATCATAAGATTTTTCGAAATAGCATGGATTATCATAAATAACAGTAGCATAATTATTCTCACAAGTTTTACTCATAGGAAATATTTCAAGAGAATCCACAGGAACATAGCATTCATCCTCCTTTGGTAAGCATGGGGGATAATCAAATAGTGTAAGAGATGAAGAGTTACTCTCATTAGAAGGTAGGCATGTGTAGCTAATCCATTCTTCCTCCTTTTGTTTATCACTCTCCTCCTCTTTTTCATCTAATGAGCTTTCAGGTTCAGCAATTTCTTCTTCCACAGGTTCCTGCAAATTGCGAGTGCATTCTTGTGCTCGACGGAGAAGGCTCCGGGGGTCAATCCCCGTCCCGGCAGGGTGCCGGAACAGGACCTTCTGACCCGAAACTAGGTTTCGATGGCGGCGACGCTCCGGGAGTTCTTCTGGAATATGATCATTTTTTAGGGTTTTCGCGTCGGGGGGAATAAATAGGCGAAGGGGCAACGTCGGTGGAGGCGCATGGCCCGCTCCCCATAGGGTGGCGCGGCAGGGGGCCCACCCGCACCGTGGTGTGGGGACGGCGCCCTGCTGCCCCCCTTCGTCTCTGCTTCGGACTTCGTGAACGTGTCGGAAAAATAGGCATCTGGGATTTTGTTTCGTCCAATTCCGAGAATATTTCCAGAACAGCTTTTCTGAAACCAAAAACAGCAGAAAACAAGAACTGACAATGTGGCATCTTGTTAATAGGTTAGTCCCAGAAAATGCATAAAAATGCCATGAAGTGTGAAGAAAACATGTAGCAATTGGTATAAAACTAGCATGGAACATAAGAAATTATAGATACGTTGGAGACGTATCAGAGATCATCGCCATCATCATCACCTTCGCCTCTCCATCAACCATCCATGACTCCCCCATCCATGTGTGAGTAATTCCCCGCTGTAGGCCGAAGGGATGGTAGGGATTGGATGAGATCATTCATGGTGCCTAGTATCTATTGTTAGTACTTTATGTTATTGTTGCAACCTGTTATGCTTAATGCTTGACACTTAGGGCCCGAGTGCCATGATTTCAGATATGAACATGTTATTGTATCATGAAAATAAAATCATTGCTTTATATCATATCTGCAAGTTGTATAGACATATAATTGTCCGGAACCCGAGGCCCCAAAGTGAAAGCAATTGGGATAACCGGAGGGATGGTTGTGTTGTGAGGATCACATGTGTTCACGGATGTTAATGCTTTGCTCCGGTGCTTTATTAAAAGGAGCACCTTAATTGCCGGTAGTTTCCCTTGAGGCCCCGCTGCAAACGGGCTGGTAGGACAATAGATGTTGTGCAAGTTTCTCATTACGAGCACGTACAACTAAATACAAAACACATGCTTATGATTACTAATACTTGGATGCTTTATTATTATTATCTACCTGCAATTGCCCTATGTCTTAACTATTATATGAATTATCTTATCCATGCAACGCCCGTTTATCCATCCCTATGCCTACAGTATTTTAATCTTGCCGTTTACTACAATTACTGTTGTTGTCTTTACTGCTATTATTTCACTACTTCTACTGCTATAAAAATGTTGCTACTGATAAACTGTCGAGCAAGTCTATTTTCAGGTGCAGCTGAATTGACAATTCATCTCTTAAGGCTTATAAATATTCTTTGCCTTCACTTGTGTCGAATCAATAAATTTGGGTTTTACTTCCCTCGAAGACTGTTGCGATCCCCTATACTTGTGGGTCATCAGCGCACATCACCGCGTTGCAGCTCAGCGGCGTACCTGTCAGACTGGCGCAGCCACATGCCCTTGTAGCCGGTCTAGCTCCTCATGTTCGGTGCCATGGCGGGACGGCATCAAGGTACGAAAAAATCATCTACACTTAACACATTGTCTCTCTTTGGTCACTCGACTTCAAGATACCCGAAATACGGTTACTCTGGCTGAGCAAGTAGTTCACTAAGAGCATCTCCAATAGATGCCCTAAAATAGCAGCCCAAAATAAAATATACATCACCGAAAATGTGTTTTTTAGGGCACCGAGAATGACCAACTCCAACAGGTGATATAAAATAGGGCACGACTCATCCAATAACTGCCCTAAACTTACTTGAAACATTCAAAATTCTGATACATATTCGAACTACATTGAACTAGAACATAGAACTACCTTTCGAAATAGACATAAAACCCACTAGGCAAGACATTGTCTAGAGATCAAACCAAGAGCCTGAAGAGGAGGAGTCGGAGCTCCAATCGAACGAGGAGGACAAAGAGTCCAAAATATACATTTTGATGTAAATTTGTTTGCCCATTTTTACATAACCGACTGTTGTTGGAGAGACATTTTTAATCCCTAGTGATGCAAAATTCAATTATTTATTGGTTTAGCTCACCTATTCGAGATGCTCTAAGGCCACGTCACAATTTTTCGTATCGTCCTGCGCTGGCGCCAGGAACAGAGGATACCGACTGTAGGAACCGGCGGGGATCGGACGGTACGGAGTTGCGGAGTGAAAAGGATTAAAAAAGACGTCTACGTGGATCGTAAAATACGTTTTTCGTTTGAAACCTATAGCGTAGAAATATTACCACATAGAAAAGCATACGGGTCCTGTTTTTTGCGAAGCCTTTTGCCCACCTGATTTATAGCACGATCATGCCAACATGAACACGGACTCGCAAACTCGTTAAGCGTGCCAACCCCTACAACCGGCTGTACCGAGTTAACTAAGTGACATCCTTTTTTTTCGTGCAAGTTCCTGCATTCGCCCCTCCGCAATCTCACAGAACTAGCCTTAACCAGAAGAACATAAAACCATTAAGCTAACGAATTGGAAAAAAAACATAGAAAAAAGTGAAATGTGTTTGTTTTTTGTTACGTGTACTGTTTATGTATCCTAAGGTTCCACACGACCGCGCCGACTCCAGGTTCCCGTCTTAATGCACCACACGACCCCGCCAACTCCAGGTTCCAGTCTTACCGCCGACTCCAGGTTCACATCTTAATGCACTACACGACCCGCCGACTCCAGGTTCCCGTCTTAAATCACCACACGACCCCGCCGACTCTAGGTTCTCGTCTTAATGCACCACCCGACCCCGCCGACTCCCGTTTCCCGTCTTAATGCACCGTGTGTTCAGGTCGGCTCCTTGGAGTCGGCGTAATCAATGTTTCGATACTCACCGTCATGTTTTTTAGCATGGCGACTCATTAGATTGCGAACGGTGTGGTCGATGTCAGTATTGTACTCTCTTCGGGTATAGTAATTTTCCTTCGAGTGTACGACGAATGTTTGATTTTTTTCGAGTGTTCGAATATTTGATCATTAAACTCATTGAATATAGGTTTATCCTTTTTCGTATTGCTCTCCAATTCAGGTGAAATCTTCGTTGCCGGATGTTGAGGAGGACAGGGATCCATTGTGTGGTTTATTTGATGGGACGTGGGGAGAGAGAGCAAGAGTTTCGGTGTAGAGCTGAATATATGGAAAAACAAAAAGAAAGAAGAACAAAACGCAAGAGCAACAAACAACTAACTAGCAAGATAAATAAAATAAGACGAACAAGCAGATACACATGACAAGAAAATACAAAACCAGTAAGCCGACAAGCTCCAATGGGAAGCTGGCAGCGGCCACCAACCAGAATAACTCACACATGACCGAACCCTAAGCCAAAAAGAAACACAAAAACCACGAAGAATTAAAAAAGCGAGCAAAACGAATATAAACAAAGAAGGAAAAACAAACAAATAAACACGCAAAGAAAGCACAAACAAATCTCGACGGAACCGGCCTTAACCCGGGAGAACAACAAACAAGTAAGCCGACCAGCTCCAGCGGAGAGCCGACAACGCCCACCAACCAAGATAACTCAGAAATGACAGAAACCAAAGCCAAAAAGGAAACAAAAAACACGCACGTCTGAGATACTTCAGAGTAAGACAAGACCTGCAAGGAAAAAAAGGCAAAGGAGATCAGAAAACAAATATGAAAAAACAAGAACAAAACTAAACAATTAAAATATAAAATATAAACAAAGAAGGAAGAACACATAGATAAACACGGCAAGAAAGCACAAACATATCTCGACGGAACCGACCTTTACCAGAAGAACAACGTACCAGTAAGCCGACCAGGTCCAGTGGGGAGCCGACGGCGCCCACCAACCAAGATAACTCAGAAATGTTAGGAACCCGAAGCAAAAAATGAACCAAAAAACACTTACATCCGAGATATTTCCGAGTAAGCAAAGACCTGCAAGGAAAAAAGGCAAAAGAGGTCACAAAACAAATATGAAAAGCACGAAAGAAATGCAATAACACTAATGACTTAATATATAAAAGTACGACGGATTCAGCTTCAGTTACGCCATCCACGTCGCCCTAGAAACCCTGCCCGTCCGATCGCGCGAATAGACGGTCCAGAACGCTTCAAAAATTGTGCGCATTGTAGCTCGGGACTTTCTACCAATCAGAGGCAGCGCACGATTTTTGGCGCAGCCAAATTTGCGAAAACAAACTCCAAACGCGAGCAATTACAGCGCAGTCCAAATTTTAACGAAGCGACGGCCCTTCGTGCAAATCAGAAAAAAACCACGGTTTTTTTTTGCAAAACCACCCGGCAGAATTCCCCACCACCTTTCTCTCTCCCGCGACACCGGAGGTCGCCGGCGGCGACGCCACGCTCCCCCGACGCTCCGCGCCTCCCCCTTCAAATCGATGCACACGCCCAGCTTCGCTGCCCCGTCCTCTACCTCCTCGCCGGCAGCCGCGTGCCGGAACGCGGCGAGCTTGCCGGAATCGATGCTGCCGCGCACAGTGCCCGTCGCGCCGTTCCGTGCTCGCCGGCGACGTTCCGGTGGCCAAAAGCGGCGACGCCGCCACCTTCGGACAGATCACGTCCACGCGCATCCGACGCAGTCACCCGCGCGTCCCGAAACGCCGTGGAGGCACGCCGGCGTCCACGCCTCCGCCGCGACAGCTCCGGCCACTGTGACGTCACGCTGACGTCACAGGGGTGAGAGGGGCTTCTAGCTGGGCTGGGCCGCCTCCTGCGCGTCCGGCTCGGCCTTTTTATTTCCCCCCCTTCTGTTTTAGATTTCAATTTTCCAATGTTTTCATAACTTTTGAAATAGAATTCCAAATCAATTGAGACCAATTTCATTAAAAGGGTAAAAAAAAACAGCAATTTGGAAAACTTAGTGACTTCTTCCAGATTATTTCAATTTCCACACAAAAAAATAAAAAATAATAAAATAGCCATTTCAAAAAACATTGTGAACTTCCTCAAGTTATTTCAAATCTTAAATTGTACACACAATTTGAATTCTGCATCTTTTTTTGAACTGTAATAAAAACAACAGAAAAAAATAAAAAAATAGAAATTTAACTACTTTTGGCATAATGCAAACATATCTGAAAATTTTAATTTGCTGAATATGCGAGAAAAACACAAATACAATTCCTCTAATAATGGATTAAATTTAATGAATCTCATATAATGTATTTCCTCTGATTACGAAGTTAAATAAAAAAATTAAGATAACATACAAGCTTACTACATCATTTTGAAATGAATTAATATTTACAACTAATTTAACCGAGCTTCCTCCAATTATGCAAACTAGTCGTCAACCCGTGCACTTGCACGGGCTAGTTTATTTAGTTATGTTTGAAATATTTTTGATGGCATGCCTAAAGAAAATAAATGCTTTTTAGGATGTTTAAAAAATTGTTAATCAAACTATATATGAAATATTTGTTGTAACATCAATTGCTATATAGTTTTTTTAGTAAATTCAAATAATGTTATTTTTCGCTAGAAACTTACAATTGCAAATTGGTTTCATCACTACTAATAAATAATTTTAAAATACACTTTTACCGAATAGGAATCTGAAAATAATTTACATTATAGAATTACCTTAAGATTAAATTGATATATGTGACCTCACAAATCAATTACTCAGCCACAAAGATATCTCATAATTAGCAATATTTTTTGGAGTATTGGATGTAAATTCAATAGAGATGCAATCGGAACGGATAAGGAAGATATGATCTTTCAATTAACATCAACTTACATCTTGTCCCTCTGGAAGCACTGAAACATTGCTCCTTGCTAACGCTTCTAGCGCCGTCATGCATGTTGCCTGCCAAGGATTCCTCCATCATACCTGGAAATACTTAATCACGCATTGACGGCGTTCTCTCTTGGTCCATGAGTTTCCCAGAAAAGTAGGAGATTCACATAAATACATTTAAAGGATGAGGAAACGTATGAATGTATGTTTCACTACTGCTGAAAATTTAGTAAGTTAACAATTTTTCAAATACCTAAAGCGCATTGGCAGGCACCAGAAAATTAGGAAGAGATAGTGATCGGCAAATGATATGAACTCGATAAACAGCGTGCATAGTTCTTGAAAGCAGTGATCTGTTTTGATCACGCCCGCAACCCATTTCCTTGATCGTGAGGATAATTCTTGAAAGCACCTGCATGGGCTAGCGATTTCAGAAATATAAATAGGAAGTACTAAAATATTTTATGCGTGCAAAGAAATGAGGATTTTTATTATAGAAAATGATTTATCTTTCACACGATAGTTACAGAACTTTACCAATATTGCCCACTTTTCGGATATCCTGGAATCAATCAAGCAATAATCAAAGTCTGGAGTGACATGGCACATTTATAATCTAGTATAAAAAATATTCAACACAATTTGATGTGGAAAAAGAGAGGCTATAGAAATTTAAGCAATACAATGGCATGTACCATATTTTTGTTTCATCCTTGACATTACAAATGTGCGTGTTTGATCCTTTCTTCAAAATTACAACATCTGCTCTCTGGACAAAAAAGTCACCGGTGACCACATCCCTAATATAATTAGACTTGTGGATGCAAACCAAAAGTATATAAAAAAACTGTGTTATTTAGACAGCTATTCAAATGCATGACTTTGGGAATTTAAATGATCCACTGACGCAATACTCCAACGATAAAGTATGACCAAACCGAAGCGATCTGAACAATACTGTATGAAATATATTGACAACTATTAATAAGTATGACCAAATAAAGTTATTACAGTACCTCTCCAACGATACGACTGTCATAGCTAGTTGATCCCAATGCATTTACTGTTCGAAAACCGAAGCAATCGGAACAATAATGTACCTGTATGCTCAACCGAAGAGTGAGCAAACGTGATTAATATGCTTCCTGCATCCACTTAATGAGGACGTGAACCACAGGGTATATGTCCAGCACCAGATCAATAGCTTGTAGATTCACCAATGTGCACGTAAAGATATATCTAGAGCAGAGAATTTAAGGAAAGAGACTTTCTTGCCAGGTGAGTGAGCGTGAAAAGCTGGATGGCATCAGGAACAAATGCACCGCCAGTCCGCGCACAATGTTCCTAGCGACAGCCTCAGAGATGGTGGCGGACACCCAATCTAGTTCTAGGAGCCGGTGCAAATCCTGCTCTTCCAAAGAAACCATCGTAAATAAATCTGTACTGGAATACGCATGCTGAATTGCTCATTGCGGTGTGATCAGAACTTCAAATAAGATTCAGCGATTAGGAGAGCTGGACATGGATACGCATGCTGAATTGCTTATGGCGGTGTGATCAGAACTTCAAATAAGATGAGAGCTGGACATGCTAGATTGGATCGTACCGTTGTATTTGATCAACACTCCAGGACGGATGGACTACTCGCTGAGGCGTGTTGGCACCATTGTTAACCTTTATCACCCGTGCACCTGCGAGATTGTTATTTCCGATCGCCGACTGACGGGAGCAGGCGGCCGGCCGGCGGTAGAGAATAAGCTATGCCGTATGGCCCGCCTGCTTTTAGTGCTTTAGCCATTGAGTGCCACGGAGGTAAATACGTCCCACGCGAGCAGATATCAGAGGTACACGTAGGGCTACTTAATCGAAGGGCTGTTAATACATCAGAGCAGTATCGGCCGGAATTCCTTGCGAATTTATTAGGGGCTAATATCGAGTCTGCTCTGTGATTCGAACTCTAGCGGAGACAGATAGGTGCGACATGACAGAATATTCACGCGTGCGTGTACTTCAATCGAACGGCTCTTAGACAAATCATGTGTAGATCGGATGGACCAAATTTGCTAACCTTGAGGATTAATGTGGAGCCTCGTATGGTGCCTCCAATTAGTAAATATAAGATATATTTAATAAATGCTGAAAATGATTAGCATTTTTGACATAACCACAGTATATTTCCTCTAATTATGTTGCCAAATAAGAAAATTATAGCAAAATGTAACCGTATTTGGTCATTTCAAATTACCTAAATCTCTCTAATTATGCGCTTACAATTAAAACAATTCTTGATTAGACGAATATTTAGAGAAAATGCAAATTCATTTCTTCTAATTATGGATTGATTTTAAAATGACTACAACAAATACTCACACAATGTATTCCCTCCAATTATTCAGTCAAATTAAATATTTAGGAAAAAAAAGACAAACATAACATACCAATTCGAACAGGCTAATATTTTCAAATAATATAACTGAATTCCCTCCAACTATGCAGCTCAATTTAACAAATACTCAAATTGAAATTACCTCTCCCTAATTGTGTAGTTACATTTAGATAATGCTTCACTACATGCATATTCCAAGAAATCACAAATTCATTTTTGCTCTAAAGATGGATTCCATGTAATAGATGCTAATACAATATATTTCTTCAAACCAAAGATTCAAATTACATATTTACGACCAAAAAACAACATCATATTTTAGCATAGCCATAATATATTTTCCTTACATTATGCTGCTAACTAAGATAATTAAGTCAAAATGGAACCACATTCGAACTTACAAAATCTCACCGTCCTTTTAAGCACAAACTTTTCCGAATTCAAATAATACTCATACTTCAACAAATTTTCCAATTTTTCCCCAAAATTTGTCAAACAGATGCGGCATTGCAACTCCAGCTACACATACAATATGTAGAACCGAGTCGATCGACTTTGGTACATGGGAGCAGACGTGGAGGAGGTCAATATGGCGAAGACCTTGGTGGGGCAGTAGTCAGGCTCCTATATATGTACTGACGTAAGTACATGCGCGCGGGTGCCACTGATGAAGGAGGCGCTCCGATAAACCGATGCCTTGATTTCAGTGTTCGTCACCAGGCTTATGTACCTGATTGGTGGCTTGCAAGTTGCAACCATGTGTGGTCGCTTGGTTAGCGGCAAGGACCTGGCTGGTTTCGTTCTCTGCAAGCAGCCCGTGGTAAAACAACCAGACAACCCGTGGGACATAGAGCGTGGTGGCGACGCCGGCCACAACCCCGTGGATGAACTCAGCGCCTCGTGGTGCAACAGAGCGAAACAGTTGTGAGGCAGCTCTTGCTCTTCCCGCATCCCCTGCGTGACACAATGAGAGGTGGGCGACGTAAGGGTAGAAGTGTACCAGAGTGCATGTGAAGGACGGCCAGTGTTGCCGGTACGAGACTGCAATGTGATCATCATGAGATCCGACAACATAATGTCGATGGTCTACGATGACATCATCGTCAGCGGCATTGGTTCCGACCATTCGGGAGATTCAAACAATGTCGGTTTCGTCTGTCATGGTGTCTCCTTTTAAGTTCGTACGCATAATGTACGTCTCCTTTCTGTCTAGGGAAAAAATCGGATCAGTCGTTCGGCTCATAACAATCGGATCAGAAATATATTTGAGGAAGGTTCTTCCCACATATACGTCATCTCGCTAGATCCAGGCATTCAGCTAAAGCTTCCGCGAATTGCCGATGGGAGACTGAACGGCGTAGCTTGTAAGCAATTCATGTAATCATGGCTCATGGGGTAGCATTGGTGCTAAAGTATTATGCCCTAAAAAAAGGTTGTTGAAATATTCAATATAAAAAAACATAGAGTATGTGAATTCAAATTCTGAGATCAAAGGGTAGTTGGCAAGCAAAGAACGCCGGGAAACGCTTACCTTGAGCGGGCTGCTTGATCAACATTGGTGTAACTTCATATAGAAACCCGAGTTTTGTTGCTATTTTGAAGGCCAACAATCGCGTGTATATTCAAGTTGCTACATCAAGATCAGTCCACTTTTTTCAAAAAAAATCTTAGGTCCTCAGTCGAGATCCAGTTTGACCCAAGGTACTACACTATCTTCACCTAAAGTTAGTGGATATCAACGAAATAAATATGGCTCGATAGACTACCTAAAGACCAAAGAAAATTAACCGAGCCACCCTAGTGTAGAAAATTAGTCTACATAAGTACATATACTTGGTGTTGAATTCATGGTGTTGAATTCATAAACAACATAGGCTGGGTCGATTTGGGTCCCGGTGTTTCAAAGTTTCAGAATATTTTACTTATCTTGCAATGCTATCTTCATAAAATCCAGTAACTAATTAATGCAGTTTGTCATTAGTTTTCCAGATGAGTAATGATTTATGTTAAGATAAATAAACGAACACTCCACTATCTACAATATGAAAATTTCTCCTCCGCGCCACATCCCCTAAAAAATCTCAATCTCATGTATCGGTGTAAGCACCCATAGACGTTCACCATCGCCGCACACAAGTGATTGCAAGGTTTTAGGGCATGTTTGATTCAAAGGAACTTTGTAGGATTCTTGTAGGAATTTATCTAATAGGATTTTTTTCCTTTGCTAGTCGTTTGATTCATAGGATTAGTTCCTATAAATTTTTCCCATAGGAATCTTTGTACTACTTCCTATGGGAATTCTAACATCCACTCCAAGCTCTTTTTACAATTCCTTTGGTGGAATCAAACAAAGTTTTGTACAAACTAAATCCTATAGGATTGGAATGCGCATGACATATCAATGCTATACTTTTCCTATTCCTATGTCTCTCATACCCTACAAATCAAACAAGCCCTAAGAGATGACAACTTAATCCCAGAATACAATTAAAGTACCACAAAAAAATCATGAGCTAAATAAAAAGTGTTTTTAGCGTGTTTGGGCTAAATAAAAAGTTAATTCAACAAGGGAGGTCCAAAATGAGAATAAGCGGTGATATGCGTGGAACGTCGTGCTATTTTTGTCACCCGTTGCAAAGCACATACATGTTTTCTAATACATGCACGGCAACGCATTTTTCTAAACGTTCAGATAGTATAGCTAATAATAAATTAATTTTTAGATTGCATAGACATGGGATGCGGCCTCGGTTAAACACATCCAACGTTTCCACTGAGATAAGAATTCTGGAACGGAGTAAGTAGCAGAGATGAATCTGCAACAAATGACCATTCTTCATTTATCAAGACGGACAAATGAACTGCGTTGCTTCAATCAACAACAACAACAACAACAACAACAACAACAAAGCTTTTTTCCCAAACAAGTTGGGGTAGGCTAGAGTTGAAACCCATAAGATCTCGAAACTAGGTCATGGTTCTGGCACATGGATAGCTAACTTCCACGCAGCCCTATCCATGGCTAGTTCTTTGGTGATATTCCAATCCTTCAGATCTCTCTTAACAGACTCCTCCCATGTCAAGTTTGGCCTACCACGACCCCTCTTAACATTCTCATCCCGCTTTATCCGTCCGGTATGCAATGGCGCTTCCGGAGGCCTACGTTCTATATGACCAAACCATCTTAGACGGTGTTGGACAACCTTCTCTTCAATTGGTGCTACCCCAACTCTCTCACGTATATCATCATTCCTAACCCGGTCCTTTCTTGTGTGGCCACATATCCATCTCAACATGCGCATCTCCGCTACACCTAACTGTTGGATATGTCGTCTCTTGGTCGGCCAACATTCTGCGCCATACAACATCGCAGGTCGAATCGCCGTCCTATAGAACTTGCCTTTTAGCTTTTGTGGCACTTTCCTATCACAGAGGACGCCAGAAGCTTGGCGCCACTTCATCCAACCAGCTTTGATTCGATGACTCACATCTTCATCGATATCACCATCCTTCTGGAGCATAGACCCCAAATATCGGAAGGTGTCTTTCTCAGGTACCACCTGTCCATCAAGCCTAACCTCTTCCTCCTCGTGCCTAGTAGTACTGAAACTGCACCTCATGTACTCAGTTTTGGTTCTACTAAGCCTAAAACCTTTCGATTCTAGAGTCCGCCTCCACAGCTCTAACTTTCTATTAACCCCCGCCCGACTATCGTCAATTAGCACCACATCATCCGCAAAGAGCATACACCATGGGATATCTCCTTGTATATCCCCTGTGACCTCATCCATCACCAAAGTAAAGAGATAAGGGCTCAAAGCTGACCCCTGGTGCAGTCCTATTTTAATTGGAAAGTCATCGGTGTCGCCATCACTTGTTCGAACACTTGTCACAACATTATCATACATATCCTTAATGAGGGTAATGTACTTTGTTGGGACTTTGTGTTTCTCCAAGGCCCACCACATGACATTCCGTGGTATCTTATCATACGCCTTCTCCAAGTCAATGAACACCATATGAAGATCCTTCTTCTTCTCCCTGTATCTCTCCATAAGTTGTCGTACCAAGAAGATGGCTTCCCAGGCATGAAACCAAATTGATTTTTGGTCACGCTTGTCAATCTTCTTAAACGGTGCTCAATGACTCTCTCCCATAGCTTCATTGTATGGCTCATCAACTTGATTCCACGGTAATTAGTGCAACTTTGAACATCCCCCTTGTTCTTGAAGATTGGCACTAATGTACTCCGCCTCCATTCTTCGGGCATCTTGTTTGACCGAAAAATGAGGTTGAAAAGTTTAGTTAGCCATACTATCGCTATGTCTCCAAGGCCTCTCCACACCTCGATGGGGATACCATCAGGGCCCATTGCCTTGCCTCCTTTCATCCTCTTCAAAGTCTCCCTAACCTCAGCCTCCTGGATACGCCGCACAAAGCGTCGGCTGGTATCATCGGAGGAATCGTCTAGCTCAATGGTAGAGCTCTCATTCTCTCCATTGAACAGGTCGTCGAAGTACTCTCGCCATCTACGCTTGATATCTTCGTCCTTCACGAGGAGTTGATCCGCTCCGTCCTTTATGCATTTGACTTGGTTGACATCCCTCGTCTTCCTTTCTCTCGTCTTCGCCATCTTATAGATGTCTCTTTCGCCTTCCTTCGTGTTTAGACGCTGGTAGAGGTCCTCATACGCCCGACCCCTTGCCTCGCTCACCGCTCGCTTTGCGGCCTTCTTTGCCCCCTTGTATATCTCCATGTTGGTTGCGCTCCTGTCCAGGTAGGCGTCTGAAACAGTCCTTCTTCTCCTTAATAGCCTTCTGGACCTCAACGTTCCACCACCAGGTATCCTTAGCATCCCTTCTACTTCCCCTGGTCACCCCAAACTCCTCTGATGCAATCTTCCGAATGCAAGTCGCCATCCTCATCCACATACTGTTTGCATCGCCTCCTTCCTCCCAAGGGCCCTCCTTAAAAACCCTCTCCTTAAAAGCTTGAGCTGCCTCTCCCTTTAACTTCCACCACTTTGTTCTAGCAACTTTTGGGCGCTTATCCCGCTGGACACGAATCCAAAAACGGAAGTCAGCCACCACCAGCTTATGTTGATGGACAACACTCTCTCCAGGTATCGCCTTACAATCAAGGCAAGCGCGTCTATCTTCTCTTCGAGAGAGGACAAAATCAATCTGGCTAGAGTGTTGGCCACTACTGAAAGTCACTAGGTGGGATTCTCTCTTTCTAAAGAGGGTGTTAGCTACGACCATGTCGTAGGCTAGGGCGAAGCTTAAGACATCCTCCCCTTCTTGGTTCCTGATGCCATAGCCAAAGCCCCCATGCACCCCTTCAAAACCTGTGTTAGATGTACCCACATGGCCATTGAGGTCTCCTCCTATGAAGAGCTTCTCACCAGTAGGTACTCTCCTAACCAAGTCCTCGAGACCTTCCCAGAACTCTCTCTTGGTGCTCTCGTTGTGGCCTACTTGCGGGGCATACGCGCTGATAACATTGAGAACCAAGTCCCCAACAACCAGCTTGACTAGGATAATCCGGTCTCCTTGCCTCTTGACGTCCACTACTCCATCCTTGAGGCTCTTGTTGATCAAGATGCCTACCCCATTTTTGTTTGAGGTTGTCCCCGTGTACCACAGCTTAAAGCCGGTATCCTCCACCTCCTTCGCCTTCTGTCCCTTCCATTTGGTCTCTTGGACACATAGGACATCAACACGCCTCCTTATCGCCGTATCAACTAACTCCCGTAACTTGCCCGTCAGGGACCCTACGTTCCAGCTACCTAAGCGGATCCTCCTAGGCTCGGCTAACTTCCTTACCCTCCGCACTCGTCGAGTCAAATGCGAAGACCCTTGCTCATTTTTCACTACACCCGGGCGTCGATGCAGCGCGCCACTAAGGATGCGACGACCCGATCCTTGCTCACTTATCACCGTATCCAGATCAAGATACGGCGCGCCACCAAGGGGGTGGCGGCCCGGCCCTTGCCCATTTGACACCACACCCGGGTTCCGATATGGCGCGTCGCTAAGAGGGTTACGCCCCAACGAAG
Source organism: Poa pratensis (assembly GCA_947311845.1). Classification (NCBI taxonomy): domain Eukaryota; kingdom Viridiplantae; phylum Streptophyta; class Magnoliopsida; order Poales; family Poaceae; genus Poa; species Poa pratensis. The sequence goes on from CAMZMU010000085.1 coordinate 18,565,853, forward strand.
TTCTTTTGGGTTTCATCTCCATAAGAGTGGCTGGGTTTTTTCCGTTGGCTTGCCAAGCCTATCACAACCCTCCTCCTTTATCCGGGCTTGGGACCGGCTATGTTGAGAAAAACGAAACGAAAATTGTAACCGTTAACACGAAGCAGAAGCGTACACAAGTGGCGAACCCTCGAGGTTCAACTCGAGCGACCAGAGCCTGGTCGTAGATCCTCCGTTGTCGATTCCTTCTCGTCCCGTCCGCCCCGCGCGAACCCACCCAATTTCCAGATCATACTACACGATAGCGGCTTCCTCTCCTCCTCCTCCTCCCAGATCTCCCCTGCCGTCCGGCCGCCATGCCGTCGGCGAATGACCCGCCCGCGGCGCTGCCCCTCACCCTCGACCTCGAGGACTTCAAGGTTCGCTTCCCTCGTTCGATTCGATCCGATTCGGTTCTGTCATTTCGGTACGTCCGCTCCTTGACCTAAGCGTTTCGTGGTTGGCAGGGGGACTTCTCCTTCGACTCGCTGTTCGGGAATCTGGTGGACGAGCTGCTGCCGGAGTTCCGCGGCGACGACGCGGCAGGGGTGCCACCGCCCCCGCCGCCCCTGCTCGGGGCTGCGCCGCCCGTCTTCCCCGCCGTGGACGAGCTGCTCGGGCTCTTCAAGCACTCCTGCAAGGAGCTCGTTGACCTCCGTCGTCAGGTTGGTCGCGACTGGTGGTTGCTCCTCGGTGATGGTTTATTCTAACCGCCTGCGTGACTAGGATACTGAGTTTGTTTTCTTCTCCTTCTGTCGATAGATTGATAAGAGGCTCCAGAATCTGAAGAAGGAGGTGGCTACGCAGGACGCCAAGCATCGCAAGACACTCGGGGAGGTTAGTTAGTATATATACTTGCAAGTTTTCTCTGTGTTGACTACTGTAAATTAATGTTACTAGCTAAATGCCCGTGCGTTGCTACGGCAATAAGAATTATCAGTGCCTAGTAATGACCAATAGGGTGCGGTGCGTACAGACAATCAAGAAGATTACTCTTACAAATATGAACGTTGCTCATCGCAATGAGTACGAGACTTGACAACGAATGTAGATATCTTCTCTTACTTCCTCCTCTATGGCATCAATGCATCACAATGTTCTCCGATTCCTTCTATGAGTAGTGTAAGTCGACATCATTATAAGCCACAATTGGGAGCAGTGTAACGGATTATGGACAATACTCCGTCCACATTCTCCAGCGACGGTAGTAGGTCGTTGTGCTCGATGCACTTTGCTCCGGTTTGTAACAGTTGTGCCTTCGTTTTCACATGCACATTGTAGTCCGAGATTCCAAGTGCATTTGTAGGATGTTGTTATTATTTATCGCCTCATCAATTTTGTGAAGAATTGAGCATGATTATTGTGTTTGCGAGCGAAACAAATGGTTTTAGGAATAATAGAATGAGAGTTCTGATATTTTACCTATGCTGAACTAACCTTTTCCCGCTGAATAAAAAGGTGTAAAATTTTCTATTAGACTCAGTTTATTTGAAAAAACCTACTACTACTCAATTTACATACATGGCTACTCTAGTACGAGAACAAAAGGTTATTTTCGTAACAGACAGTGACAAACGATTTTACATGTGCTCTAGTTCACTCCAGGTATTTGTTACTGGTGAACAAATACACCACCACCATGACTTCTAGTAGATCTCAGTTTAAATCTTTCTTGTGCTGGCTGCTCTGCACAGCTGAGCACCGAATAAAAAACTGAGGTCCGCACCTTCAGGTAGTGTGTGTGGTCAACATGCAAGTCTGGTCATGCTTCTGTTTTCATGAACTCATGATCAATTTTGCTCTGCTATTGCCATTACGAGCTCTGCTCTGGTTCAGAAGATGGCTATGGGGATGATCTGATTAAGTCTGCAGCCTGTGTATATATTGAAGTAAACGTCTAGGTTGGATATTTATTGGAAGAATAACGGTAAAAGTCAGACTCCAAACAAGCGGCCGTGTGTATTTCTTGATGGCTCCCCTGATGGTTCACTCTGTGTAAACAAGAAGAAAACTATTCTGGGGCGAAGCATAGTAGCAACATATGCCAGTCAGGGATCAATGGAGGAGATCGCTAACAGACGAGGAGCTCGCTTGCAGCCAGAGGAGTTCAGCCAGGTTCTCTGTGCCGCGCGAGGGAGAGGGACACACGGAGGAGGTCCAGCAGGAGGTCGCCGCGAGCAGTGCTTCCTCCGCTCGTAGTTTGGTCCATGTCCCGCCGACGGGGAGAAGGACGGTAGATCACGATGGAGCGTGGCTACAGATCGGAAGGGTAGATGAACGTACGCTGATTTTTGCCACTGAGGTTGTGGCCGTAAGCATTGCTGGCAGTAGAGGCGCGCGGGGCGGCGCTCGGAGGATATCCTGTGGAAGTCTCGGTCGCGATATCTCCATGCAAAGCGCGCTCCGGCGCAGCTCCACCAGCGGCCGGCAACGGGAAGAAATTGGGGATTCCGATCCCTTCGTAGTATTGCAATTCAGACCCTGTAGGTGGAGTGCGGGTTAATTTCACATAAATTGGAGGGGCAAAAAGAAAACAGCGACGGAAGTACACATACAATGTCGTTAGGCCGTATTATATAGTAGAGATAAATAATAAATGAAACCAAAATATAAATAAAATTGGAAGAGCTGTATATAAATTGAAAGTACAGATTGCTTTATGAGATAATGACCAGTTCATAACACCAAGCCCTGCTTTTGGTGTATTATCCTTGGGTGTTCCTTGTTTCATCTGGTTGTGCTACTCGCTGAGACGAAAGTGCCACTCTACGTCTCTACCCTATGATCAAGTTGGCCGAATCTTTTGTTACATATAAGTTAACTTTGTTCTTTCCAACCTCTTGTCTATTGGACCTAATCAGTTGCTAAGAAAGGACCCTTTTCTTTTATTTATATTTACACAAATTAACATCCAACAATTCTCAGTATGCCATCGTGCAGAGAAGTTAATGAATTGTTGCTGAAGAGGGGCAGTTCATGATTGGGGACTCCAAAGAGACATAATTACAGTAGAAAACTGAAAAATGTAAGGCTTGCATTTGATGAGCCTCTACACAGGAATATTTGTGTGTCGTATCTATCTACCCTACCCTACCCTACCTATCTGATAAAGCGAAACCCCACTAACATGCATTAATGATTTTTCTATCTCAACATGCAAGCCATCCACATCATCCATTCTCTTAGCTAATCAATTGTCCATGTCATCTCCACTAATGTTTATTAATCACTATATCAAAGCTACACATAGTGCATTCCTTAAACCAATCAATTGTTCACATTAATAATATATAATACACACTCATCTCATGTGTATTAAATTTAATATCTCTACTATGATTAATTGAATTTTGCATACTCCTCTAGACAACATAATGTATCATACCTCTTATATGCTTCTGTTTACACAATATAGTTTATAAAGGGATCCCCGCTGCAACACGCGGGGTATACTTTTAGTATGTATACTAGTTGATCCTATGCTTCGGTGCTTCCTCAGATTGAAGTTATGGAATATGTAGAAAGTTTCTCGTACAAAAACATGCAGAAGCAATTTGTATTGTAATCATACATTACTTCTTTGTTGAATTTTCAAATGTATCTGTGCTGTTCGTTTTTTAACTCAGCTGCATGTTTCGGTACTTCTCCATTTTATTGTGACTGTCGTAGGCTTTTGTCACTTGGTATCCTGGCAATTAGGAATTAGTTGCCCCTTGTGAATACGCAGTCTTCTTGTAAACCTCTCAGTATTAATTATCCAATTGAAACACCACCACAGACAAGATTCAGCAAGTACTAAGCAGAACACATTAGCTGCACATCTTTGTGTCGGGCAATAAGGGTTTAGGGTTTAGAGAATGGACGATGTTCAGTGTTGCTATCTCATCAAATTTATAAGAATAGCTGCCTGATTGATTCCGTTTCGCCGTAGTTTTAAGAAATACAAATTTCACCTAAAGCCATGTCCCATGGGATATTCTTCTAATATTATTTACAAGTTTCGCTGAACTAGTGATTCTTATTTGCTTTATATGTTCTCTATTTTATTGTTCTCCAGCTTGAGAAAGGCGTGGATGGCTTATTTGATAGCTTTGGTAGGTTGGATTCTCGGATCTCCAGTGTTGGGCAAACTGCTGCCAAAATTGGTGATCATCTACAGGTGATTATCTATTATGTATACTCATTGGTCGTAACTTTATTTTTTGTGTGGTTGTTCTGTTGCTCTCTCCGACCGTAATGTTATTGTTCATTTCTCTCCTCTCAGAGTGCAGAATCTCAGAGGGAAACCGCTAGTCAGACGATTGATCTCATTAAGGTGTCATAATCTTTTATTTTGACGCAATCATTGTTCTGCTGATTGTAATTTGATATTGATCTCATTTTTGTTGGAATATATTTCTTTTAGTATTTGATGGAGTTCAACAGCACACCTGGGGACCTTATGGAACTTTCTCCTTTATTTTCTGATGACAGCCGTGTTGCTGAGGCTGCTTCAATTGCACAGAAATTGCGTAAGCTGTCTATCTTTCTTTCTTTCTTTCTTTCTTTCTTTATAATACCATTAAGTGAACTCTACAGATTTTTTGTCGCACTTTTCCTTCATTTAGGGGTGATAGCCTCTCTTTTTTTAGGGGCCATGTTCTTGTTGCATCCAGCCCAAGGGGCAACCATACAGTACAAGGAGACTTGAACTACAAGTCAATTTACTAGAGGCCTAGGCAATAGGAAACCTGGGTCAGAATAGTCCAATAGGATACAGCTGTAGTGTATTCTAGTTCTTTTGATCTTTTTTACTGTTATGCTAGTCGATTGTTGTAGCACTATAGATAGACTTTACAACTATGTGCTATTTGCAGAGAGTTTCGGACTTTCAGTTAGTCACTTAACAATAAATGTAAATAAGTCTGAAGTCATAGTTTTCATGTTTATCTTTCGAGGCCTGTTAGTGGTAATGCAGGACATAGACTTTCAGTTAGTCACTCAGCAAAAAATGTAACACGATGTTTGAATATGTTGTTGTGGTAATGCAGGATCGTTTGCTGAGGAGGATGTTGGAAGGCATGGTGTAACGTCAGCAGTAGGTTCTGCTAATGCAAGCCGTGGTTTGGAGGTTGCAGTTGCAAATCTTCAAGAATATTGCAATGGTCTGTTTTCTTTCTGTAACTTCGCTTAGCTATTCTTTTGGCATCTATTCATAACCTTTTTATCTTATGTTTAGAACTGGAGAATAGATTGTTATCTCGGTTTGATACCGCATCACAGAGACGAGAGTTGTCTACAATGGCAGAATGTGCAAAGATTTTGTCGCAGGTGTGTACTATTTGCAAGGGACATGTTATGCCTCGTTTGGATGTTTGTATTGAGACTAGATATTAGATATTCGGGAGTTTCCAGCCCCGAATATCCGAAATCAACCTGTTTGGTTGTGCTAGATATTTAGCCGGGGTATTGTACCTCGATATCCCAGCGCTGGGACGGCCAAAAAAAAGGCCAGCGAATGTCGAGGGGTTAGCCTCAACATTGTGAGATATTCACGCCGCGAACAGGTACGCGAAACGACGAGCCTTCTGTTTCCTCGCTTCTCCCCGCTCGAACTAAGCGGCGACTGGCGGCGCAGCAGGTACAGCCGCCTCCGCCGCACTCATTCTTCCCGGCGACCGGTGGCGCAGATAGGCGCGGATCCGTCCGGCCTCCCGCCTCTGGTCCTCCTTTCTGGCGTCGTCTCCTTCTCGCGCCGTCTCTCCCTCCCTCTTCTCTTCTTCACTGCTGCAGGTACGGATCGATTGGAGGAGCTCCGGCGGCCGGCGCACACCTCTTCGCGCAGCGTCAGACCAAGAAAAAATCCCTCTCCCCTGCCCCACTCGACCTAAGCCAGCCGCTGCTCCGTCCGGCCTCCCGCCCCACCTCCTCCTTCCTGGTGCCCATCTCCTTCTCTGGCTGTCTCTCGCTCCTCTCTCATCTCTCTTTGCACGGCGGGTACAGGGTCGATTGGATGGAGCCTCGCCGGCCGGCGCACCTACATCCAGAGCTTCAACTTCCCGGCGCAGGTTCCTTCCTGCCGGAACCACCCTCCCATCCTTGATCTTTGCATTGAAGTAGATAAACCGGCCACGGGAATGTGATGTACTGGTCATGGATATGTGTGCTGTAGATGATTTTTTATTCCGATAAAGGTGCTGTAGATGATGAGAGAGGAGAGACAGGTGTTGTAGATGAACTGGTCATGGATGTGCTGTAGATGAACACCGATCTGTCCACTGCTGTAGACAATCTGATCATGCACTTTTGATGTGCTGTTGGTTGATACATGCTTGTGAAAAATCATGTCTTGATGATCTGATATTATGACGGTCAATGCGCTTGTGATGTGCTGGTTCGCCAAACATGCTTTGGCGAATATTTCTAAAATTATAAAATTTCCTTATATTATAGTTAAAAAATGTCGGAAGAGGTAGACTTGGTTTCTTGTGTATCAAAAAGAAAAAGAAAAGAGGAAATTCACCACTTATAAGGATCGAAATCCCGTAGAACTCCAATTCATCACTTATAACATCCAAACAACATTTGACATTCAACCTTAATATCTAGTCTTGGTCCGGATATCTAACACATCCAAACAGAAATATTGATATTCAATCTCAATATCAATATCCTGGATATTAGACATTCAACTCAATATAATATCTAGCCTCCCAATGTAAGCATCCAAACGAAGCATTACTGTTTTCATATTCAGTTTGGCTGATTGTAGGGAAAACACATTTTTTTGTACCATTGGGATGGTGTCTACCGGTCTAACACCATCAGCAATGTTAAGAAAAGGATCACTGGTTTGAATTATTAATTTGATATTTTCTGTTAAGTGCGGAATTATAACTTGTGTGGGGTAAATATGAATGGGCCCGGTGATGGACTGAACTGACTTATCTGTGTAATGAAGGAGAGTACCTCTCCACCTCTATGCAGGAAGAAATAAGGAATGATCGTGTTTGTCCTGTTATAGCATAACTTAGGTTAAGCTCATCTAAAGACAGCTTACTGGCTTACAAGTCTGACATTGCTTACGATTTATGCCCTAAGCTTTCTGGATATTCATCTATAAGCCTTCACGAACTTATCAGCTTGTAAGCATCTCCAAACATGTCAGGCAAATAAGTAGACCTCCCACTGACTTTCAGGCTCTAGCTTCTTTTGATCTTTTTTGATAGTAGCTTAAGCTTATTGAGTTCAGCCTGAAAATAAATTGGCTAAACAGGCATGTAGTATTATTCAAGGTTTACTTGATTTGGCATACTTTATCATGCTACATTGAATGCAGTTCAATCGGGGAACCAGTGCCATGCAACACTATGTTGCTACACGACCGATGTTCATTGATGTTGAAATTATGAGCACTGATATTCAAGTTGTTCTTGGTGATGATGGTCTCCAAGCTGACTCCAGTACTATAGCAGAGGGTCTCTCTATCCTGTACAAGGAAATTGCTGGTATTGACAAGTTATACTCTGATAGTTATTGTTTGTAAGTTGTACTTGGATGATACTTATATGGTAATGTGGTTTTCGTATTGCTGCTTCAGATACTGTGAGGAGAGAGGCAACTACAATAATGGCCGTCTTTCCTTCCCCGAACGAGGTCATGTCAATCCTTGTGCAGGTATGTTTTACTAACTAGTCCTCTCTGTGTGATCAATATTGTCTCATTTAAAAGCAAGACTAATGGTACACCTTTCAGCGAGTGTTAGAACAAAGGGTCACAGCAATTCTTGATAAACTTTTGATAAGGCCCTCTCTTGCTAGCTTGCCTCCTATAGAAGAAGGTGGCCTTCTACATGTAAGCACTGTGTACACTATCGACATCCTAATTTTATTTTTTTGCGACCATTGACTGAGGCATGAGATCTGTTCCTGTCAAACTTTAACGGCAGTATCTAAGAGTTCTGGCAGTAGCATATGACAAGACAAAAGAACTTGCCAAGGAGTTACAGTCTGTCGGCTGTGGAGATTTGGATATTGAAGGTGCATTGTATTGCTTAATACTTTTGTTGTTTCTCTCGCGTACTAGCAAGTAAATTCCCAATTTTCCCGAAACTTCAGACCATATACAATTTTTTAGAGCCCTGGCTCACCCTTAATACTTAATAGCCTCCAATGCAGAAAGTAGATATCAAATTAGATACATTAGTTATACTGCACGTTCCAAACATTATAACTGAAATAGTGAAATTTTTGAAGAAAAAATTCAGAGAAATGAATTCTACCCAGAAAGCTAGCAGTAGACTGTCCGTCAGGTCCAGTTTCCACCCAGAAAGCGGGCAGGTTTTGCCGAAATTTCCAAGAACAAAAAAGCTAGCTGTAGACTGTCCTCAAAACCTTGATTCACACTAGGTAATATATTGCTAGTACATATCTGCTTTGATAGAAATTTAATTTAATTTTGAATGCAGTGTCATTAAATTATTTTATTCTTGAAGTTGTCTTTTGCTTTGGTTTGTTCTCGTGTCCTATAAATATATCAAGTTAAAATATATTAATTCAAGGTTCTCGGTAGTCAGCATTCCTGTAGTGCACTTGCAGATAAATGAGTACCATCATGATTTTGTCCTTTTTATTTCTTGTAGGTCTCACAGAATCTATATATGTTTCCCACAAAGATGAGTACACGGAATTTGAGCAGGCATCACTCAGACAACTATATCAGTCAAAGGTTATTTTGCATCTTTAGATTGCAATGTTTCTTAGTACTCCCTCTAGTCCATAAAAAGTGACGCTGGCTGTAGTAGAATTTGTACGTGACAAGGTCATTCCTAGCGACATTTATATAGGATCGGAGGGAGTATCATACTTGGTTAACTTTTGGTCCACTTGGCAGATGGCTGAACTGAGAGCTGAGGCAAAGCAACAATCTGAATCGACTGGCTCAATTGGACGGGCAAAAGGAGCATCTTCTGCTACCTCAGCAGAACAGCTTCTATCAGTTACTGTAGTCACCGAATTTGTTCGCTGGAATGAGGAAGCAATCACGAGATGCACACTGTTGTTTTCCCAGGTTGAACTGATTTTCCTTGTGCTAATTACTACATTACTGCTCTGTATTTGCGTTAAACTTTTGAAATTTTTGTATCCAAAATGGATTTCATGAATAAACATGTTATTTTTACTCAACAAGGTTTTTGCGTATTATTTGCAAGGGCATATTTCTCTTAAAAAATCTGCAAGTCAGTTTTACAGTTCATCTGCATTATTTTCTTCTACCTAATTCTTAGTTAAAATCTTCTGCAGCCTACTACTGTTGCAGCTAATTGAGATCCATATTTGCGTGCTTGCTTGATCAAGTAAGTAAAGTACCACAGGCGATTAACATTTGACGATCTTAGAAGTATGATGCTCTTCTAATGACAATTGTTTTGTTATATAGGTCAGCCAATATTTAACTGAAGGGCTTGACCGTGCCAGAGAGAGTTTAAATGAGGCTGCAGTTATGCGGGATAAATATACCATTGGGACAAGTGTTAGTAGAAGGGTTGCTGCGGCTGCTGCTTCTGCTGTATGTTTACTTTTTTGTTTTTTAATCTACTAATTTTTGGCCTTGAGGCACATTTAGTTGAAAAAATTATCCATGGATGGAAGAGTTAACTAGATTTGAAATATTTGCAGGCAGAGGCCGCAGCTGCTGCTGGTGAGAGTAGTTTTAGGTCCTTCATGATGGCCGTGCAGCGTTGTGCCAGTAGTGTAGCTATTCTCCAGCAGGTTATATATACAGACAATTGCTAAATATGCAACCTGGGTTGCTAGGCAATGAACCATGCTGACGTTACTTTTCTCCTGTGTAGTACTTCTCAAATACTATATCACGTCTCCTGCTGCCTGTCGATGGTGCTCATCCATCTGCCTGTGAAGATATGGGATCAGCAGTATCTGTTGTTGAGGCTGCTGCTCACAAAGGACTGTTACAATGTATTGATACGGTCATGTGTGAGGTTCGCACCTTCTCCTTTTCTATTTTCTCTTTTCATGTCTAGAACAAATTTATGGGGCCATGGGAATTATCAGTACTGTGAATCAACTAACTATTGAATGGTAGAGAAGTACTGTGAACAAATAAGGATTTGATGAAAATCCGCCAGTACTTTTGTTACATATTCCCGCCGTTCTGGAATAGTTGTCGTGGACAACCATTCCGGAACGGAGGGTAATTGGCTAAAGCATATTCGAAACAAGCAACTAATTCCATCCTTTTGGACCCTGCCCAATGCCTACAAAGAACAGTTAGAATGCATTGATACTGCCCTGTGAGGCTACCTTCTCTTTTCCCTTTTCAGTTTCCATATGTTAAAATTTATCGGATCATGTTAATTATCAGTATCATGAACAAATAATGAAGGAAATGAGACTAGTCCACTGAAGTTTATTGATAACTTACTGAATCATCAGCACAAGGATCAATTGGTAGTTGTGTTTGAAGTGGGATCCCCTAAACCTGTATTTTATTAATTCGCTTGGGCACTGCTCTGAAGAGCAAGATTTTGAGCACACCCTTGCTTGGTCGGCCATGCCTCCAGCCAAAGGTCAGAGGCCTAGATGAAAAGGAGTGAGCTCTTCAAAACTTTGCTGAACTCTTGCTTTATGAAATATATATAGCTGGCACACACAGAATGAAAACACATACATTATTCCTTCTTTCAGAAATTGGGATATAATAAAGTAATAAAATTACCTTAAGGGATTTATAAACGGTGTTATCTTAATACGGAAACGAACGCGTCACTGAGAGGATGCGGACCCAGAGACTGGCACCCATCAGAGCTGATGGACAGATACATTCACACGGGTTAACCAGGCAAGTTAGCAATAGATCACCTGATGACAGATGTATGGCGAGAGTACAAGCTTTTACTAAGAATGAGCGGGTCAACTGCTGTTGGAAATTAGCTCCACATGCTAGCCCGTGTATTTAATGTTGTCTGCACACCCAAACCGGCACTGGATTATTTACCTATGTTGCACCCCACTAAGTTAACATATAAGCTGGTGACAACCATAAGCAAGCACATAGCTAGCTAGCAAGTGGGCGGCATGTTTTTATTTCTGGAAGGGAATTAGTTCTCGTGTTGCCATTGCATGAAACTAAGATAGGCAACCAGCTTGTATTGCCATTACATGTATGACTGGTTGGGCATTCCTTAGTGAATATCTAGTGCTACCATCTCTTTAGGTGCTACACGTGCTACCATTAAAAAGATAAGTTTTAAATATTTAAAAAAATTCTAAGAAAAAGTTGACTGTTCACAAGATATGTGTTTACAACCTCCAGAAATTTGAGGTCTAAACTCGAAAGGAGCATTGAGAAACAAAATAGACAAATCTAGCGTTGATAGTGTCGTTAGTGTCACAAAAGGACAAAAGTAGACAATGACACTATTGATGTTAGATTTGTCTTTTTTGTCTTTCAATGTTCATTTCGATTTTGGATCTGAAATTTTTGGAGCCTGTGTGCATCTTCTGAACACTAACTTTTTTGTAGAACTTTTGAAACGTTTAAAATTTGTTGTTTTAATGGTAGCACTTGGAGCACCTAATGAGGCGGTAGTACTAGATATTCTCTCGGGTATTCATGCCACACCGCTTTTAGTAAAGAATGTACTGGAGTGAGAGATGTCCAACCTACAACAACCTCCCAACTCCTCACTGGCGTAATCACAGTCACAGAGGATAAGCACTCATGCGTGAATCTCAAACAGCCAAACGTTCAGATGCTACTGGGTACATACCCCCTGGTGACCAAGTCTTCACACATCTTAATATTACTTTTATCTTTAACTTTCTATGATAGCATTTTCCTCTGTTGGTTTGGTTTTTTGGGCACATTATTTATCTACATTTTGTCTTGTTAATTTCTACCTTGATAAATGAATGGAACATATAAATCAAATTTGGTGTTGCAGGATATTTATCAGCAATTTTTGTAATTCATAAGCCTAACGATTTCGCCTTTACTTCTCAGGTTGAAAGATTGTTATCTTCAGAACAGAAAGCTACAGATTATCGGTCACCAGATGATGGAGCTGCACCAGATCACCGGCCAACGAATGCTTGCATAAGGTGCTTGTTATTTTTTTTGCATGGTCCAATATAACTAAATTAACTGATCTGTTGGTGTTGGTTTATGTCAGAATTGTAGCCTATCTCTCTCGTGTTCTCGAGGTTGCATTCAGTGCCCTAGAAGGTCTCAACAAACAGTCCTTTTTGATTGAACTGGTATGTTACCATATGATGATTTTTGACTCACAAGCAATTGGTTTTCTGTGTACGAATAAGCAACTTTACAAGGTCATGTAAAAACCGATATGCTGCGGAATTCAAGAAATGAATTAAGTACATTCGCTTGCATTACTGTGTCGTGATTAATGCATGCACATGGTTTTTGTGATAGGGATGCAAAGTGACTTGGCCCACTCCGTTACACCTTTTAAGCACTTAAAAGAATCTTGAGGGGAGAATCAGTGAAAGCAAGTAGCACAAATCCCAAACCGCCATAAAGAGCAGGGCAAAACAGGAAATACGAAACAGCAAACAATGCACACGCAAAAAGGCAATAAGAAGCCCGTTACACCTTTTAAGCAGTTAAAAGAATCTTGAGGGGAGAATCAGTGAAAGCAAGTAGCACAAATCCCAAACCGCCATAAAGAGCAGGGCAAAACAGGAAATACGAAACAGCAAACAATGCACACACAAAAAGGCAATAAGAAGCAGTGCAGAATAGAAACAGCACACTAAACAGCAAAAAAATGCAAACTACCGGGTGCAGAATAAAAAAAGGAAAAAGATAACAGCGCAGAACCCAAACAGCACCCAGCAACAGAATAGCCTGGATGGCTGCTCGATGCAACTGGAGGTTTCAGAGCTACTCACAGAGGCTGTATTTGATAGGGATTTCTGGGGTCTCACAGATCAATTCATGATCTGGCAGCGGTGTGGTCAGGGTCACGATGAGAGGACCTTGATGGTGGCAGCAGCACAGATCTCGATATCTTCTTCTCCTATCCTACCGTCCATGCTCCAGGTGCTGCAACATAAATATGCGGCGACGAACGTGTGGCAACAGACTTCCGTGGCTGCCATATATGGTATATGGCCAAACGAGGGCAACACCTTATCATCCTAGGGCCTGGTATGCCTTAGGGCTGAAGCAACACCTTGAAAACCATGTGCATCGTATGCAGTACTTCCTAGCGCAACGATGCTGCCCTGTGTTCTGAATCTGTTGTAGCTATTGAATTACAAGTAGGAATAAGGGTGTCTTAATTACAACATAACCTGTTTCACACTGCACTTCTTGCACTAGTCCATTCTAGCAATTTATGACTGTTTTGATTCCTTACTCGATGTTATACTGACATATAAAATACGTCCCATAAATAACTGAGATGTGCTTCTAGGGAAACCGCTTGCACAAGGGTCTGCTTAATCATTGGCAAAAGTTCACATTTAGTCCCAGGTACTTTTCTATCATTATAAAAAGATGAATTTATGCATCTTCTATCTTTTTATCTTATAAACAGGGAATATTTTATATGCATATTTATTAGTCACATTTTATATGGATAACCTATAGGCTGAGATTATTGCATATATTGTTATCGAGGCATAATGACCATTGGCCTATTACTGGATCAATCAGCCCAGGCTGGCGATGACAAGGTTGTTTGTCTTGGCAGAGGCTGACAATACGGTCCATTGTTTGTTTTGCAGTGGTGGCCTAAGGTTGAAACGTGACATTACTGAGTATGGGGAGTTTGTCCGTAGCTTCAATGCTCCCTCCATAGACGAGAAGTTTGAACTGCTTGGAATGTAAGTGTGCCTTTCCCCCTTATCGTTATCTGAACTTTGCCCCTAACATTTGTTTGTATTATGGGTTCCAGCATGGCGAATGTCTTCATCGTTGCTCCGGAAAGTCTAGCTTCCTTGTTTGAAGGAACCCCCAGCATCCGGAAGGATGCTTTACGGTAGGGCACCTACAATGAAACGTCCCCTTCAATGCCACCACTATTTCCTGAACTCACACTATGGTTGGGATCTGAATTACAGGTTCATTCAGCTCCGGGATGATTACAAGGCAGCAAAAATCGCTTCGATGCTGAACAGTATCATGTCTGAATAAGTTTTGCTAGGAGAGTCGTGATGTTTGAGCAGTCGGATACACCTTTCTGCTGCACATCCATCGGCGGACTGCACCAGCGTCCTCAATCGATTTTGATATCAGTGTCGCCTGTATAGCAGAACTTCAGTATTATGTTAGTTCTTTGGGTCCCCTTTGTTTATTTATGTCTTCCATTCTGGCTTGCTGAATTTTAGCTGTACATGTGTCATGGGTCTTACGAAATCTTTGTAGCAAAGTGCATATCTGGATGCATTAATTGTGTTGAGTAATGGTAATTTTTTAGATGAAATGGTTGCCCTCATTCCAATAAAAACAGCGTGACAGTTTGGTTATTAGGGCAAGAGTCCCATTCAAATGTTTCAGAAAGTATCTATAACCCACATTCAAATTAAACGCTGTAGAGGTTCAGCGACTTCATTCCTCCTCCATCTTCTCAGAACCAATTGGTGTTAGGGTAACGCTTAACGTGCTTCTCACTCTGGACATAAAATGTGTCCATTTTGGTCTGTTTGAGGCTGTAGACAGGTGTACGTACTGGCCGCCCTCCTTCTGGTTTGGGCTTGTTGATTTTTTCAATTTTAATCATTTTAGCAATTCTGTACACGACTTCAAATTAAAATACACACGGACATAAAATTAGAACTAAGCTAGTATCTAGGGTTTGACCTACTACTAGTTGTCTAAGTCAAACTTGAAGATGATCGGCGTGAAATTTCACAAATTTAACACTTTTGGCAAAGTTTAACGAAAAATAACCATTTTTCAAAACTATTTCCAAATCTAACCCTTTTTTGTAGCGCCCAACGGCGGGGAGCTACACTCTCATTTGTAGCGCCGGCCGGCGTGGAGCTACACGTCTGCCAGCGTGGCATTCTGGGGCCCGCATGCATTATGTGTAGCGCCGTGGTAGATGAAGCTACACATCAGGGTGTAGCGCCCTATCCGATGGAGCTACACTTTTAGGATTTTAGCCGAGAGTCAGAGAGGATGCTGGCAACAAAAGCTCAAAAATTCGCCAAGTCAATGTGTAGCTCCGCATGCCGGGGTGCTATACTTCATATTGTAGCTCCACGTCGTGTGGCGCTATACCCCTGAGAACTGATAAGTCGTTAGGACGCGGGGTGGTTAGGCGCCCAGGCCATTCATTCGTACCCGACTCACTTCTATCTTCCTCTCCCTCCTCCTACTCAACCCCCTCACAAATCACTTAAGTTTGGTCCGATTTGGCTCCAGAATTTCGGCTCCCCTGCGTGGAGAGAGGTAATCTCCCAGCTAATTAGCATCGCAGTCACAAGCGAAAATAGTTTGGGCGTGTTTGGTAGACCGGCCCAGCTCAGATAATCTCTCCCCATACGGATTTTCGTTGTTTGGTAGCCCGTGTTGTGTGTCTGGGCCATGCCCACCTCACCCGGAAAACCTCTCTCAGCCCAAATCGGACCAAACTTGAGCGATTTGTGAGGGGGTTGAGTAGGAGGAGGGAGAGGAAGATAGAAGTGAGTCGGGTACGAATGAATGGCCTGGGCGCCTAGCCACCCCGCGTCCCAACGACTTATCAGTTCTCAGGGGTATAGCGCCACACGACGTGGAGCTACAATATGAAGTATAGCACCCCGGCATGCGGAGCTACACATTGACTTGGCGAATTTTGAGTTTTTGTTGCCAGCATCCTCTTTGACTCTCGGCTATCAAAATCCTAAAAGTGTAGCTCCATCGGATAGGGCGCTACACCCTGATGTTTAGCTCCACCTACCACGGCGCTACACATAAGGCATGCGGGCCCCAGAATGCCACGCTGGCAGACGTGTAGCTCCACGCCGGCCGGCGCTACACATGAGAGTGTAGCTCCCCGCCGTTGGGCGCTACAAAAAAGGGTTAGACTTGGAAATAGTTTTGAAAAAGGGTCATTTTTCGTTAAACTTTGCCAAAAAGGTTAAATTTGTGAAATTTCACATGATCGGCGTAGGTGTTGAGTTGCACGTGGACGCCACGTAAGTGCTGCATTCGTTTCTGTTGCACAAGATGCCCACGAGGACCAAGGCGCCAGTGGTGGAGCTGTCGATAGCACCTCCACCTTGGACACTTCACGTGCCGCCTCCAAATCTGCTCAGAGCGCCTCCCATCTTATACGCCTTGAGCATCGCCAGCAGGTCTGACCAGAGCGTGGCCTCCTCCAGCGTCTGCGTAAGGCAGCCAGGGGCGTATCTAGGCACCCCCTAAAAATCTGGAGTTCTTTTAATCCCATAGAAATAAGTCTGATTTTTTGTGCATTACATGTGCTAAAAATAGTTGCAAGTGATATTTAAACTATAAAACTTGGGACTGGCACCCCAACGATTCTATCCTACATCCGCCATTGAAGGCAGCCGATGTTGTTCGGCCACCGATGGTGGAAATCCAGGTCGTTTTCCGGCAAGAACTCGTCGTCAGAGTCGAACCATGATGCCGCCAGCTCATTGGCCTGGAAGGAGTATCGCCGGAGAGCGAGATTTCTCTCGAACCATTTGGCCCAAAATGGTCCACGGTGTAGACCTCTGGCTCCAACGCGGTCAGCAGGGACCTGGAAGAACCCACGACAGGGGCTGCCCAACGAGGTGCCTGCCGCGTGGTCGTTCTCCGAGTGGCGAACTTATCCAACATCACGGTGGGGGGTGGCGGTGGTCCTGATCTACACGCCAACGGGGAGAGGGAGGCGACACATCAGTGGATTGTCGATGATGCAGTGGGAAATGGAGAGGACGATGGGGACCACTAGGGTGTCGGCCGCAACGCAGTTGAAAAGGACTGGACGCGGGGTCGCAAAACATTTAAAATGGTAGGTGTGAGGCTGACCAATAGGCCAGTGGCGGTTAAACGTCTGACAAAGGTGGACACTAGTACAAAGTGATGCTATGACAGAGATAAAACCCCACCACCAACGAAAAATGTTTAAGTTGTTTCGGACCTATCATTGATGTGACGGCCTCGTCGACTGATGCATGTAAAATGCATACATGAACTTTGCACTATATTACTTATATTCCAATCATATTTGCATCATATAAGGGTTATATTAATGTTATATAATGATTTTTGGGAATATTTTATTTATTTCCTATTTTTATGGAATTAACCCTGCACATGCAGAAAACCCTATTTTTTCCTTTTAAGTTTCAGGGACCCAAACGACGTCCAAATCACCTGCAAATTTATGAGCGTCATTTTTTGGAAGGAACAAGACTTGGGGGCGAAGGAAGCGAACAAACGGAGCCCCGAGGCCCAAAAGAGGGGGGCCCACGCGGCCTCTGTACCTGGCCGCGTGGGACCCACCAACTTCGGCCTCGACGCTCCATTGCCGTCGATCTTTTCTCCACCGACACGGGTTTGACCTAAAACCTCCTATAAAAATAGCCCCCCGACGTTCTCTGGAAGGAGCGCCGCCGTAACACAGAAACACGAAAATAGAGATCTGGAGCTGCAGATTGGAGGGGAAAACTCCGGCGGGGCGCTGCCGGCGTGGTCTCCATCTTCTCCATCAACTTCTCCACCATCTCCATGATGAAGAGGGAGTAATCCACCTCTGGACTATGGGTTTGTGGAAGTAACTTATGTATCTCTCCTCTCTTTGAGCTTCACTAATTAGTACCGTATGAGTTGCCGAACATGATTACGGTCATCTATGTAATTCCTATGTGGTGGATCTTTTTATGAGTTAATATATGTTTGAGATGGCAAATGTTTGTTTCAGTTATGAATATAGATGCATATTATGTACACCGTTCTTGTCTACTTGTTTTGATCAAGCATGTTTATGAGAGCGTGTGTGGGTGATATGTGCATTAGTTAGAGTAACGGAGGGTGGTGAGTGCGGTAAGTTGACCACTGTAATATTGCGATCCACTTGGGTGTTTTACCTTACTTTGTTGCCTCACTAGGGATAAACAAAAATACCATGCTACAAGGGTTGTGGGTGACCATGCCACTTCTCTGTGACTAGATCTAGCATGTTCTTATTTTAACTCCATGTCATGATACTTAAAGCTATACTCTGAGTCATCTTAATTACTGAGGTGTTATGATTTAGTTCGCATCTTGGTGGAGTATAAGTGAGACTAATAACCAAAAGATCTCTATGTTAGGATGTGATGCCCATATAATTAGTAACTTGTCATTAAACTTTGTGTTGCAATCTCATATGCCAACTCTAGTGTTCCATTGTCTACCACTTTATTAAAGAGAGAGTGCATTTGTGAAACCATGAACCTGATCCATTTTTAATCATAAGAAACACCTTTCCAACAACTTTTACCACTTTTCCATTTTCTGAAATTATTAAATTCGAAAATACAAAAACACTTTTACATCTTGCATACATCATTAAAAACCCAAAAATATCATTTATCATTGTTATCATCATCCTTGCATATTTATTCATCATCATTGCATATTTATTTCTTGTTTGCATTACATACTATCTTGATACCATTCTTACACCTTGTGTTTGACAACCAGAGGTGAGGTTGAGGACCAAAACATTTAAATTTGTTTTGTAGGTAACCAAAAGAAGGATAGAAAGATAAACCTTTCACTACTGATTCCCCGAGAGTTTGATATTAAACCCTCGAGTCACCCTCGTGGGGAAACACGTCTTCCACTTACTACATACTCTGCACTTGGAGGCTCAACCTAACCCCGTTTATTTATCATTGCAGGTAGCTACTGAAGTCTATCACTTCTACGGGTATCATCGACCACATAGGCATTAACCGTCACCGATGAGGTAACAGCTCAGAAATATTTTCCACACCTGTGAGACAAAAGAGAGAATCTCTTCGGCAATAGTTCTTTATTTCAAATCGTTTGCATTGTGCTATTTTGGTATTGCTAAAACACTCTTTTTCCCGTATCAATAATACTACACTCTTTTTCCCGTATCAATAATACTTCAGACACGAGCAATCGCTACAAAAGAGAACATCAGCTTCATTCATAATATAAAATGTTTGTTTTTAGAATATGGTTGTAAGATTACTATAGGACTATCTATAAGATTGCAATCACAAAATGTTCTACACCTCTTCTCCTAGGACACACTCAAAGGTCTTCAAAGTTGCAAGAGGGTCCAGTAGATGTTTCATGCTCTTTCAAACCACCTCTTTGTCATACTTGCTATCAACATTGGAACTCTCCGTTTATTTTCAAATAAGCAAACGTACAAATTATAGTTAACTTTCAATAAATATAGTATGAAAATTCAATGTGTGAAAAAAATGGTGCGTTAGTTATAGAAACCAAATGCACATAACCAAACAAGATCGCAAGCCTCCATGGCTTGTTAACGTGATTTTTTTTTGAGACTTGGCTCCTTTATGACAGTGTAAATGAAATAGTTTCTATTGTAATATAAATTAGTACAACATTTCGTGAGTTGCTAAGATGGAATGGGAGAAAACTAGATAATTTGGGATCGTTCGAAATCAAAAAAGGTAATAATACATGATATTACTAGTAAGTAGGTAGCCAAAATATACATTAATTGGAAAATCATTATTATCCATGAATTTATATGCTCCCAAATCAAAATAGAGAACACTACATGAACATAGCACACATTTAGAAACACTAGTTCATGGTCGAGTGATTTATACATCATCTTTGCTTCTTAGTCGGATATCGGCCTTGCCTCCCAGGAGCCTCCTCCTCCGCGCCAACAAAGCCGCCTAAAGGGAGGAGGAGGAGGCCTGACGTAGATCCCGTGGACGGCCTCTTTTTCCGCTTAGCAAGGTCATCGACCTCGCATCCTGGGCCACCTCCTCCATAGCGAGATCCTCCCAAAGATATATATAGGAGGATCCTAATTATGGGCCACGTCTTCTGCTTTGCATCGTCGCTGACCTCGTTACCGACGGTCTTCTTGCGAGAGTTAGGGCGCTGCCATCACACCGGATTTTAGATCGTAGCTCACTGGTTGTATGCTCTATTATGAGGAAACATGATATATGTTTATGGGGTTTCAGCTTTATTTCGTGAGTGCCTTGGAGATTTCTCTGTTCTACTTTGTCGAGAACATCACCTCTGTACTGGTCATGAGCTAGCTGACATATTGTTTTTCGAATTCTGTTCTGGATATGACGCCATATCAGCTAGAGCTAATGCCATTCTCCGGTGGAAAATCGCTTGCTTCAGTAGACAACATACTTTACACTTTTAAGTTAAAAATATCTTGCTCATTGCAGAATTTGTTGGAAAGGCAATATGGTGGCTTCATGTTGTATAGCAACATTGACCTAATTCCTGAAATTCATTTCCAATTTTTAGTGAAGTTTTCTTCTTCTTGTTACCCATTAGTTTAGTTTGTATGTCTAGAAGCAGCTCAGAGAAATGATGCAACTTTCTTGGTTGAAGACTAATTTTTTATTGGTTACTGAGAAATTATATTTTTCATTAAACTATCATTTAGAAGTACATTTCTAGCATTTTTTAGTTCTGTACTACTAGGGTTCACATTTGCAATAGAGAAGTGCTAGATGTAAGATACTATGTTCGACGTTAGTACGACGCCGTTAGCTGTCCGTCGGATTTTGGAACAGGTACGGCACCCTTAGTTGTACGTCAGATTCTTGAGTCGTACGTCCGTCGCACAAGGAAAGTATCCGTTTCCAATCTTCTTAGCTCTTTGGTTATAATTGACTTATCTTTGTCATCTATTTTAAGCAAACCCATTTGTGGCAACTAGAGTAAATGATGTAGCCCAAGCCAAAAAGACCTTCACTCAAAATACACCAATTGGTCTAATGACATGAGCCCGAGCCAAGGCACTACATGATAAGGTGAATTATCTCCTTTCCTCCTATGACTTCGATGATTCGATAAATGGGTCACTACCTCAAATGGTGTGCTATGTGTACCCAGGTACGACCCCTACATCGACGCTCAAGAGGATGGAGAAGAAGGACAAGGAGCTGGACAAAAAGATCATCAAGAAAGATGAATAAGAAGAGAAGACACCACACTCCATGTTGCGGTACTACCGCCGAGAACAGCGGTACTGGTGCTCGAACCCCAAGTCTGGTACTACCGCACCAAGTACAGGACTAGGTACCGCAAGCCCCCCAAAAGGCTTATGTAATCGGCCCGGTACCTAACCATGCAGTTCCCCTATAGTACTACCGCAGTGCATGAATTAAGTAAATTTATCGCCGAGTTTTCCGGTACTACCGCCCTGCCACCAATACTACCGCTCCTATCCCAAGTGCGGTAGTACCGCACCCCCCCACCGCTTACCCCTTCTGGCCAAAATTATAAATAGGATCACTATGTTCAAAGCATGGGTTAGCCAAGATTAGAATTTAGATTGAGCTATGCTCCTCTACTTCCCCCATGCGTGGAACGAAGATCTCCCCTAGGAGACGATGTATCCCTTCTAGATTCTACTCTTTCACTTGGTGATTCTAGTAGAGCTAGTCGATCTTCCTAATTTCAAAGGTTCTATATAATCGATGGACCAACCGATAAGGAAAATTAGTTTCAACAACGGTAAGATTGGCTTGATTCTTGGGATTAGTTGGCTCTCTCGTTTGGGGATTGTTGCCTGTAATTGAATTGAACATGTTTTATCATTTGATAAGGGAAATTGGTTTCATCCCCGTCTATCGATGAAGAACGGGCCATCCCGTATCTATCAGTGATATTTGTGTTGGATATTTTATATGCACACTAAGTACAAAGAAAATTTCACAAGGAAAATAGAGTATCGTTTTATGCAGCTAGCTAGCTTTTGTGTTTGAAATGTGAGTTAGTAAATTTAAGCATCATTTGGAATCTATCATTTCTACGTCACGATTCGATTTCAGCTTTGTAATTCTTTAAGTATTTCATTCTATTTATTGTGTAGGTACTACGAATATCCAGGGTAGTTGCAGGATCTTGGTTTGTGGATTTTCTTGTGACCTTGATATGCTATTTGGTTCATTTAAGAACAATGTAACTCGACTACAAGAAAACTGATCACGTGACTGCGTTGTTGTTTATTTTAGCTTCTTGAATTTGCATCTTATTTTAACTTAGTTGTAGGCATAGATCATAACTGTCTTGAATTTGCATCTTATTTTAACTTAGTTGTAGGCATAGATCATAACTGTTTTAGCTTTTAACCAATGATCCTTTTAGATCAGGTTTGAACCAATGATGGTTTTATCTAAATGAATAAGTGGGAAATTTAACCTATGCACAAGATAACAGACATGACATTGTGGCTGCCTTAGAAAATGGATAAAGGATTGGATATCTTTCTGTTCGACCAAATGTTGTCACCCTACTATATATATATATACATTTTTATACAGGTAATTGCAGTGCCTCCTCTACCAGAGCTTTTCCGCTTGGATGCAATTTTTTTTTGAATTTTCTACATATATTAAACCAACAAAGAGTACACGATTACATCGATTACAAAAACAAAACTAAAATAGACTGGCAAACCTATAAGATCTTCAAGCCCTTTCTTCATCCATGACACAATCTTATACTTTTCTGAAGGCAACAGTACAATAACGCCAAAACCACCAAACCACACACCTGTAAATACCACCGAAGGTTCTCCCTTTTAATTTTGAGCCGCAATGCCAAGGCTTTGTGCACACACGCAGCCATTAAATTAATCAAGCAACATCGGCAAGAGCACCACCCCTGATATTCCAGGGACAAATAACCGAACCACGTTGTCGACGTCGTTGGGAGCCGAGACGAATCACCATTGCCAAAGACGTAGTAGCCGAGATAGATATTGCGAGGACAAACCTCCTCGCGGCAACCATGAGAAACAATCCAAGATTAGATTAATCTGACGAAGTAAGATCTAAAGAACCATACCTAGACAGACTTAATCTGCCAAAGCCACCATTGACGTCAGGAAGGATATCTCGTCGTCGAACGAAGCGTGGGATATCACTTATTTTAAACGATACCATCTCAATTAACGAAGAAGATGACGATCAAAACCAAGCTCTAACATTAAGGACCTTCGTATAGCGCCGTGCGCAGGTACGAGGTCCCCACCCCTCCTAGTGCCAGAACGACAACTAGAGGAGGCGAGGACCCGTCGAATCTTTGCCGGCGACGACGATGAAGCTGCAGATGGCGGCTAGGTTGAAACCTAGGCCGCCGCCACGATCGCCCCACTCTCGTACGTAGGAACCCGACCTGATCCCGATTGGATGCAGTTCAACCTTCTCATGTGATGGGCAAAATTGATTTGGTTCTTTTTTGATGGATTAGCCACAACGTTATATGGTTGGATGCTTACATACTATGGTCATATGATAAACTCATCTGATTCAGTTATTTTATCTATGTATTTGTAGTTTGTCATATGAGAGTATAGTTTAAACTGAATGTGTAGATCTCAATATGCAACCATAAGTATCTCTCCTGGGGGTGTATCTGCAAATTGACCTGCATAATCTGACATAAGTCAGTACGATTGCTCCGTCGCACTTGCACACATGGAGATTTCGTAACTTGTTGGCCTGAGATCGTGAAATATATGCCATTTTCTCTAAAAAAATGCAACAAAGTCTGCTATATGAACGCCACCAACGAAAGAAAAATGTATGAAACTGAAAAACAGGTAATTAAACAGTGTCGAGAAGATAATTGAACGACATAGAGCGAATTGCTTGCAGTCACAGAGTACAAATACTCTTCCACACAATTACAATCTGTGGATTGGCAGATTCGGCAAATCCTAGAACCAGCCATCACAAGAGAATAGCTGAACCAAGCCAATTTCCGATGCATGTTATATGCACAGAGTGAGCATGTACACGATTGTCACTGTCAAACCCCAATCATCAAAATGAACATACAGATTGAATCTACACGGCCAAAAAAATATAGCAACGCAAACTTTTGCGCAATGCAACTATTGGACAGATCTACTCAAGACCAGCGATATCCTTATTACATTTGAGCAGATTTCCTGCAACACAACACACATATTGTAATTCTAGTTAGCATGGAACATTCAGTCACACAATTTTCTGATACCACATAAATAACCAGTAAAACAAATAGCAACGTAAGCATCATACTCGCTATCATGTAACTGGAACAACTAGTCAATATTCTGGATGAAACCCTATTCACTAAGAATGGATTTACCAATTTAAAAACAATATACCCGGTGATACCATTCCTTCCGTGCCGTGATACCAATGTCAGAAAAGAGCAACTAGTTTAACAAAATCTGAATTATTCTAGTTAATTAAGTTATGGTATGATGGAGAAGAATACAGTAAAATTCAATCAAAATTGAGATGTATATCAATAGGAATACAAAAGGAAAAACTAACCAAACTAGATATGTCCCTATTAAACTTTAAAAAGGAGCAAAGTCCTACCAAGCCATGTGGTGGTACCACGCTACCAAGGTGTGGCTATCAAAAGCGTGAAATGTTTTGGTAGCATTGGCACCAGATGTATCTATCATGATATAACATTTCAAAGCATAATTAATCTAAAAATTGAGGTACAAATTTTGTTCTGAATAGTAGTTTGGAGAGAGGAAGTGTTAGGCTACTACACTTCATAGTTAATCCTTTTTGTTTTGCATCACGTGTTGTGTGTTGAATTGAATTTTTATAGGATGATAGAATATATTACAATCTAACAAAAAATCACTAAATAAGAAAGGCACAAGCATTTTGTAACTTTGTGGTACTACCGCCGCTCGTTGGTAGCATGGTAGCACCATAAAATTGGAGCAATATAACTCTCTAGGAAATATACGTGGCTTAAAGAGCAATTACTTAAATAACAACATTTTGAGTAATCCAATACCTTAACTATCAGGGTTCTAGTACTCATTTTCCAGTATTTGAGGTTTGGAATCTAGGCAACAAAGCACAATATGTACATGTCGCACGAAATGTAAATCATGAGATCAAATCCTAGTACTTGAAGGTATTTCAAACTCATGATCAATCATCTGATTTACCTTCTTCTAATGATACACTTAACATGGAACACGTTTTGAAGTGATACGTTCATCTAGCAATAACTGAATCTCCCTGCACGTTGGCTTCTCTGCAGAACATTGAAAACAGTAGACTATAAGAACAATTGCGCAAGCTCAATCCATAGTTTTGGGAAAAGCTGTACGGTAAACGAAGAGATTACACGCTACAATACTTTATTCGGGGAAAAAAGGTCAAAACATACGAGATATTCAGGTATATGCCACCTAGAGGTTGCAGCTTTGAGATAAACCATCAAAATATTTGGGTTCACAAAGAAGTAGCAATTAACTTTCCCAAAACTCTCCAATATACCAGTTATGCCACGATCTAGGCTGGATATGTTTTGGCTTCCTTTCCTGTCACTAAGAGAGAGACATATGCTATCTCCTGCAGTTGTGATGTCTGACAAGAGCACTGGTGAAGAGAAGACCCTGCCCCCCATAATGCACATGATACACAACTTGGAATCGGAATGGACACATGGGTTGTTGCTGCTGGTTTCTTGTTCAACTATATTTCTTGATTAGATTTTATTGTCTTATAAATTATGGTTTTTTTGGGTGATATTGACTTGATTTGTAGGAATAAGGTGGTGATGGTACAGGCTAGCACAGCACACAAGATGCTGAGTTACAGAGGGTGTGTCCAGCAATTCCACAAAGCTGTTGGCACCAAAACTTCCTATGTGTTGCACTCGGCACGAACAAGCTCGTCCTTGGACTGTCCGGGGACGTCCCCTTTCCCCATGTGTGCATTCCACTGACATGCACCGAGAAGGCGCAGCACAATGCACTTCTCAAACCTCATTATGGCCGCTAACGGCACCTGCTGGCTGCAGGCCTCCAGTCATGACAGTGACAATGGCTGCTGTGAGTGACGACAGTGACGAGAGGAAGAACCATGGCTGGGTGACAGATAGAACGGAGGAGAGAGCAAGCAGATGAGCTGGCCTGAGTGAGCAATCACAATTTCCCCGCAGCAGAAAACCAAGCCAAAACTGATAATCTGTCTAAGAACATGGAGAAGATCCAGTACCTCAGCATGTATTTAAATGAACCTAAACTTTTGATCGTAAACATAAATGATACATCCAAAGCAATAATTTTTTCTGGTGGTATATAACAAGTTTTATCAAAACATTTAAAGCATTCCCCATGATACCTTATTTCAACTCGGGAGCATATAGAGCAGGGCAAGGTGACACGGTATGGTCAGGCAAGCCACTTATAAACTCGTTAGCAGCCTGAAGACAGCCATGCAGCATTCTCTTCTCTAACCTTACAAGTCTTGTAGCAACTTCTTTCTTTGGTTCCAAATTGCCATCCACCAACTGGGAAACATTAGAGCAGTGGCAAGCAGTTCAGTAAGGTAACAGAAAAATGAGGAAACCATGTACAAAAACCGATGGCTTGTTACCATTGCTTCATCCTCATCCAAAGTAGTCGGATAACCAGCCAATCTTGATTTCAGATACACAACGAGTTGGTCCAGTACGGCTCGCTCTGAGCACGGACTAACCTAAAGAATCACAGTTGTAAGCAATATGTTGGCTTTTATACAAACTATCCAGATGAAGGAACGTGTAGACCTAGGATGTAAAAAATCAACATCGTGCCATACAAACTGCTACAGAACATATTTTGGTTGGTAACTTGCTCTATATTCAGAAGAAATTACATATACCAATGAGAATTATTATCCTAGTTTTAACAAGAGCTATGGGGGCAAGTGATGCTGCCTAGTGCCCCAGCCACCAGTCATTTCGCTTCAACTAAATATATGGTCAGTCTCGATTGATCCCGTACAAAAAAACAAATGGAAAGTGATGTGGACTAATGAAGCTCGAGAAAGTTTACTCGCCTAGGATCCTGAGGATAAGAAACTGCGAATGCAATGGCCGATAAATGGCTTCAAAAGTAAAACTTATTTCCAAATTACGTGTTCTGAATTTGTGATGTGTTCTATCTCTCGCTAAAAAAATATCCAAAGGGAAATTTTGTGTTCCAAATTTTCAGAGCATGCAAATCATACCAGTTCTCCAAATCAAGGGCCCAATTAGCCTAGCTTAAATTTACAGGCTTATAAGCAATTTCCAGGGTAACAAACGGGTTGGTTACTTTAGGGCTTACTAATAGTTTATTCAACTTGAAGACCTGAACCCAACTTTGCAAACAGAAGCCTCACATAAACCAAAGCAAACAGACGGTGCTTTCTAAGGTTACAAGAAAGAAACCAAAAAGTTGCCCGACTGTAGAAGCACGATTTAAGCCAAACAGTCCCTACATAAATGATAATGTATGCAGGAATATTATACATACAAAATCAAATCAGATACAAGTCAAGCATAATAAAAAAGGAAACTACCCTATAGATTGAACACATATTTCCAACACCGGTCGAGAATATCTAGAGACCATACAGTAATTTATCAAAAATATAAAGCAATATTAAGGATGGTAAGCAGCTTACTGGACATGTATCACCTTCCGATGAAAGTATGCACTGCATTTCATCCGGATCTGAAATGTATCCTAGTCTCAAGTAAGGCAGCATTTCGGAAATAATTTCCTTCTCTTTACCTACACAGACCTGAGAAGTGAGGCATATCAATATTCAACACATTCTACCCCAAAAAAAATAGGAAAAGGGATTTAGAAGTCCAACTTGGAATTTTTGGATAGCAAGTTTTCCATTTCTTTGAGCAACCATTCTCTTCTCTTGGTATTGAGGATCTTCAGTGTTTAGGGATGCCTGTGATAATGTAACCGGATTAGTTACACCAACCAAATCAGAAAGATTGTAAAACGGTTATAAACTTCACCTCAATTGCTATACGATCATAGGGATTGTCTTCATCAACAAAACCATAATTGAGAAGCAACCTAGAGTTTGGTTGTGGTCCACACCTGTATAATTATATATTTTGAGATAATTGCATGCATGAAACATGAACAGTGCATCATATATGTTTACACAGTAATCAAAATCAGCATCCCAGATTGCCAAATATGATGAATTAGGACAGGAAAATCAATGCAACTGAAACAAACATAATACCAAACGATTATTGGTTCTCCTGCTTTGTATGGCCGATCCACCACCAATCGAACAGAATCATCAACAGCTGTCAGCATTGCTTTGCAGTTGCTCTTGTACGTCAACAGCGGGGGGCCCAAGGGAACTAGCGCAAATCTTCGAGCTAAACTAACTTTCTGCTCTTGAAACAAGAAGTAGAACATAGTCAATGCAAAGCAGTTTTATGAAAAAATCACAAGCTATCCAATGTTTTTCTCAAACAAAAACATTAAGCAAGACAAATTTAAACAAGAGATCTGCAATAAATGTGAAAAGATATGTGACTATGAAAAAAATATTTTGACAATGTCCTATCATCTAGTTAAAATGACGATGGGGGTGTATAAACCCATCACCTGGGTTCAAGTCCTCGTGGATGCGACTTTGGATTTCTGTTTATATTGTGGGGGCTTCCCTTACCGTTTCTTCCAAAAAATATAGTAAAATAAAAATAATGTTTTACCACGAAATTGTTTCAATCCATATGATTACTAACTTGTGAAAACACATATTAAGCCCTGACTTCACAACAAAAGAAAATAAATCAAATGCTCAGGCACCATGTTGGACAAATACAATATGATTGTCATATTACCTGCAAATGAACGACACAAGACTGCACTGCAACAAATGCCTGCTTAAATATTTCAAATGGAAATGCCTCGGTAGGTACGTCAAAAGGGTATTGCTGCATGAAATTCACATGAGAATAAAGAACAGTTTATGCAACAAACTCTCGTGGAAAGATGATTAGGAGGACTAAGAAAAGACCTTAAACAATGAACCTGCCATAAACCACAATGAGTCAAGCTCATTATACTCTCTTCTTATTCCCTCATCTCTGACAACAACTTCATCCTGTAATATAGGAAAACTGAAGCTTACATATTCATCATCTTGTCAAATATTGATAAATATCGAATTAAAGAAGGTGGTCCAGATAAGTTGACAATGTAGATCAAAACACTAACCCTCATGGGGCTGCCATTCAGGTAGTCCAGTTCACTTTCAGTCCATAACAGAGGTGATTCAACAGCTAGCTGCCCCCTACCTCGCTGCCGATCAAGTTCTTTAATGTACGGGTACCAAAGTGAATCTTTTCCTTGCTTCTTCTCATACATGAGATACAATGCCAAGCATGCCAGCTCAGACAACTTGTTTGTCGTTAACAATTCAGCTGCACGGATAGAAACAAAGATTACAATACAACATAAGTGAAATATATATCATTTACATATTCTTCTCTTGGTGTCTACATGAGAGTATCATGCCATTGGCAGCCGTTGTTTCACTAGGGAAACCAATGCGATTAGGAGTAAGATGACAGACATAAGCACCAAAACGTATTACTAATTCAGATAATGAGCAGCAGACTGCATCTCAAACAAGCAAAATATGTAA
Source organism: Poa pratensis (assembly GCA_947311845.1). NCBI lineage: Eukaryota > Viridiplantae > Streptophyta > Magnoliopsida > Poales > Poaceae > Poa > Poa pratensis. Next base: position 18,595,501 of record CAMZMU010000085.1, read on the forward strand.
CTTGAAAAAACAGTGCATGGAATACTAGTCTGGCTAAAATATTCTATCAGTTTGAAAGTATTTCATGGTCGAAGTACATGTAATTGATGTCCAACTCACCAACGGACTCGTCGCCGAGAACCCGCTCGAGTGTGACAACGAGCGACATGGGCACCTCGAACGCCACATCCCCCGCCTGCATAAACAACCAGTTAGCCGCATAAGGATGGCATGTTTACCACACGAATCAACAAAAGAAGCATGTTTGGTCGAGCACCTCGAGGTCCTGGCCAGCAGCGACATAATGCAGCGGCCGGTCCTTGCCCCCGCGGGAGCAGGGCACTGGGCGCTCCAGGATGGCCACCTTTCCCGGTGGCAGCCCGTGCGTGAGCAGCCAGTCAGAGAACCCGCCAGCGGAGGATGCCGACGGGCAAGCCGCGGGAGCGGAGGAAGAGAGGAGGGTGTCGGCGTGGCAGGCGGCGAGGTGTAGTCGGGAGCGCGGGCGCGAGCGAGGGCGGGGGAGGCGGCGCAGGAAACATGGAAGGAGGCGGCGGCGGTGGGTACCGGAGAAGGTGGCGGCAGGGGAGACGGAGGCAGATGAGGGCGAGGCCATTGGTGTGGCTCCGCTCGAGATTCGGGCGACCGGCGGCAGAGGAGGTTGGTGTGGATGAGGGGAAGATTGTTGTTGATTGGGCCCGGCGGAGCGATATTTCCCCTTTGTTTTGATATATTCATTTCCCATCAAATTCGAGGTTTTTTTTTGTTGCCAAATTTTCAAGACAATAACTTATTAAGGTTTTATGTAGAAGCGAAGCATGGTTTATCGCTCCCGGTGAGATTAGGTTGGGTTTTCTTACCACCGCTTCCGTACATGCTTCTTCTACACTGGTCGGTTCATGGTGCAAAGTTTTTTTTTTCTAAGCGTGCGAGAAACAAAACAACGAAAAGAAAAAAGACGTGAGAATGCCACTAAACAAAGTTGAACAAACTGCAAAAACATAACAAGAAAAAACACAAACTATCAAGCAGCAAGAAAAAACATAAACCATACCAACAGTATCCCAGGAATCACACTACAGCAAGCAACGAACAAACAACAAAACGCAAATCAACCATAAGAACAGTAAACACAACGAAAACAGATTTGACCTTAGCCCAACGAACGGATAACCCGTTAACCAACTACGTGCGACAAAAAGAAAGATATATTAGACACCCAGAAAACAAACAACAAACCGCATAAGAAACACAGAAACACACGGATCCAACAAACGGTCAACGCCATGAACAAACAACGACCAAGAAAATAGAAGCGAAGCATGGTAAGAAAACCCAACCTGATCTCACTGGGAGCAAACATGACCTGAACAACAACAAATGGATTCAACGGAAACATGACAGAGCTCGAGAAAAGCACGACGGAGCAAGAACAACGAGGGAGAAGAAAAGGGGGGGGGGGGGGGATGAGGGCTAGAGTACCCATCAAATCCAGAACGCAACCTATATACCCCTCTAACCAGCACATTGTATGCGGTAACGCCATTAGGTCGGTTCCGACCTTACGCACCAATGGCGAGACGCCAGCTAAGACTCAGCAAAAGGGGCCCGAAAGTCTTCTGGCGGCCGCACATTGCAACGTATCCGTCGACGAATGGAAGGACGTCAGATCGGACGGAGAAATCGGACGTGCAGGGCAACCAACATGTGGACCACGGGAGGGGAAGGCCCCATCGTCAGCGAGAGAAAGTGGAAGGAACCACGTACAAATATCACTCTTCTAGAAGGGCACATAGTGCATCCGGTAAAAACCTAGGTAAATGAACAAAATCAGCCAAGGAACACAGTGGGAATCTGACAGCCCCACCACACCGATTAAACGCGCATCGTGAGGTCGACGGGTGGGCCCTTGGACTCCAGATTGCACCGGGAGAGGGCATCAGCGAGAGTGGACGCACGAAAGATTGGTACGGTTAGCGACTTTGCGAATCCCTGCTCATGCCGACTCTAGGAACCGGTGGTGATCGGACGGTGCGGAGGTGTGAACGTACAAGGCAACCGACATATCAATCACGGAACGGAAAGGACTGGGACAAGGAACCACGTACTAAGATCACCAGATCACGTAGTGCGTCTGCTGAAAACTTAGAACGGTAAACGAACAAATTTAGTCAATAAAATAAAAATAACCCAGTGCGAATGTCGCCGCTCCGCCACACCGAAGAAACGTTTCACAAGAAATCGTAAAACGGAAATAAAGAGATGGCTCTGATGTACCTCGCCTCTCCTCCCTCAACAAAATCCCCCACCTGACCGGACCGAGGGAGGCGCACAGAGAGAGAGACTTGTGCGGCGCACGAAACGAAACAACAGGCACGCGACCCGTTGCGGCGGCGGAGTTGGAGATGGCGGCGATCCTGGAGGACGTGACGTCGGTGGAGCTAATGACCGAGCTACTCCGCCGCGCCAAGTGCAGCTCCAAGCCCGACAAGCGCATCATCCTCGTCGGTAATCCACCTTTGCCCACTTATCCTCAGCGCTTTGCTGGATCCAGACCCATGTAGTTGCTCTTGCTTTAGATCCACGTACAGTTATCCGCTTCTGGAACAAATCCAGCCTCCTTCGCCTAGAAATCCTTGCTCTCTCGTAATGCTGTGTCAAGATCTTGTCGAATTGCGGTTTTATATGTTGCCTGCGTGAATCGGTTGGGCGTTTCTTGATAGATGGAAGGAAATTGTAGGTCAACGGAAATTAGATATGGTATTTTTGGCCTATATGAATTGTTTCTACTCGGCATGTCTGAAGTTGGCTTATTTTCACAACAAGGATATAGTTTTTCACATGAAGGTCCGTTTTAATTGCTTTACACACTACTAACAAATTAGGAAGCGTTCCAAGTTCAGTTGTTGCATATATGAAGAATTCTCTCTTTATTTGCCATATTACCCGATTTGTGTCAAAATGGGCTTTTCTTATCGTAGTGATTGAAATATCATGAGTATTTTTCATCTATGAAAGTTTGTTGAAGATAAAAAATAAGAAATGTGTCGGGGATGTGATCCCCGGTACCCCAAAGTTATAGATTGTACGGAGTTAATGCAAGGCGGAGGCAGTAAATAAATAAGTAAAAGATAAAGATAAAGCAAAGGAAAGCAACCTGGGCCTGTACCGGAGTTGCCCAGGCCGATATACCTGATATCGGGCCGACATGCACCTACCTCGGGTGATCCGAGTCACGCTCCAGTGCCGGTGGGCCTCGACTGGGCCAAAATGACTTCTCTCAGGCCGGACCGAGATGCATACCTCGGATGGGCCGACGTCCAGTTGCTTTGCTCCCAGGCCGACATTGGGTCGCCATCCCGGTCCTCCATTCCAGCGCCGAGTCAACAGACCCGCGCGAAGCTAGCAGGCCGACATCTCCATGTCGGGTCGCTCCCCGCGCCAGGCCGAGCTCTCTTCCTCCGATGTGGCTGCCTCGGTGGGCTGGCCTCAGCTTACCTCGGTAGGCAGGCGCGAGTAGTCCCGGATGGGCCGAGGTGCTCATCGCCTCAATTGGGCCGAGATGCATCCAGCGCAGGCGGACCGAGTCGCTCCCCTCAGCCTCGGTGTGCCGTCGCCTGGAGCCCCGGATCGGGCCGAGGTCGAGGACGAACCTCGCCTCGGCGGGACGGCGTTGCTTCCAGCGATCACCTCGGGGCGAGCCGAATCTTCAATCTCGCGTGGGCCACGTTCATCTCACCTCGGAGCAGGCCACCCTCGGTGCAGGCCGGCATCCCCCAGACCTCGGTAGGCCTGGGTCGACTTCACCAGCGCCTTGGCCTCCACTGCCGTGCCAGGTTGGGCCGATGCTTCCCCGGAGTCTTCCAGCGTTCATCCCGGGACGAACCGAGGCCACCAGGCCACTATCTCGCGCAACGTCACGACTCTGTCGTCCACGGACCGAGATAGTCAGGGATTACAACGACGCTGCCGAGGTTTCTAGGAGCTACATCGACCGGCGTCACTTCATCAACCGACATCTCCACCAATTCTACTTCGCCCGGGACGTCCTCAACCGAGTCGTCCCAGCAGCAACCTCGTCCGGTACGAGATGCTCTGACCTAGTGATCCCGAAGATCCCGGAGACAAGAACTAGAAGACAAGGCGAAGGACGGACAGGACACCCCAAGCCCATCCCTATGACGCATGCACAGTGTTGATTAGACCTCAGTAGTCACATCAGCAACAGTGTACCGTGAATAGTGTATCTTGTCTGCTTGTCCCCTCACCTTGTCCCCTGGGCACCTATATAAGGAGCACCAGGGGAGTGCTCAGAGACACGCGCGGGCGCGCAGACAGCCCCGTGGGCTCACTTTCCCCCCGTAGACTTCTTCTTCTTCCTTGAGCTCTCCTCCATTGTTGGATCATACAGCTCGAGGAGCACTTGTACACTGCATATACAGAGAGGAGAATACACCAAGTAGGCTAGATGCTGCAGTAGGGGTTTTCCCTCCTCACGAGGGCCCCGAAGCAGGGTAAATCTGTGTGTCTGCCGTGTTCTTCATGTGCGATTCCCTCGCGCAATCCCTCTCCGAATCCTCAAGCGTCCGTTCGGCCCCAGACTAAGCCATACCCATGGCATCTGCGTGATTCCCACCACGACAGTTGGCGCCCACCGTGGGGCTGTTAGTGGCGCTTGCTGGATCAATTCGGACGGGACCTTCAGCATCAACGCGGGGACTCGACATCGCCATTGTTCCCCGCGTTCTAGCTTGCCGCTGTGAGCAGAGGCTAGCGCTGCCTCCAACAGCGGACGTCATCGGCCGATCCAGGATGAGAAAAGTGACTCGGGGACTCAACTTCGGCATCATCCCTGGGTGTTAACTCGTTTTCGAGTTGACTGCAATTCGTCACTGAGGTATCCTGGAAATCCGAGGTATCCTGGAAATCCGAGGTATCCTGAAAATCCGAGGTATCCTGAAATCCGAGGTATCTTGGAAATCCGAGGTATCCTGAAATCCGAGGTATCCTGGAAATCCGAGGTATCCTGAAATCCGAGGTATCCTGGAAATCCGAGGTATCCTGAAATCTGAGGTATCCTGGAAATCCGAGGTATCCTGAAATCCGAGGTATCCTGGAAATCCGAGGTATCCTGAAATCCGAGGTATCCTGAAATCCGAGGTATCTTGGAAATCCGAGGTATCCTGGAAATCCGAGTTAAGGTTGGGAAATCCGAGTTAAGGCTTGGAAATCCGAGTTAAGGTTGGAAAATCCGAGTTAAGCTTGGGAAATCCGACATATGTTGGTCAAATCCAATATGCAGGTGGCTCAAACCAAGACATGGGTGGCCTACGTCGATATGCCGGTGTCCAGGCCGGCATAAGCATCTTCCTCAACTGCTCCGACAACATTGCCTCGTGAGTATTAATTATATGTCTGCATCGCGCTTTTTAGATAGTCTCCAACAGTGCTCGGGGACTGCCCCCTCTTTTCTACCTTGCTTTACTTAGTTGTTTTCCCCGGGAGCGAGATGTCTTGACCCGGGGACTGGCCGGCCAGTCAGTTCTGCTTCTACTCCTAGATCTGTAAAGTAACTTGGGGACTTGGTTGAGACCGAGTCTGTGTCTACATGCATAGTTTTGCTACTAGAAGTAATCTCTGTCATATGCTATAGTTAGATTTACCTTGGTTTGTTAAATAAAGTTGCTGTCTCGTTAAATATTCAGTATGTATGTGCTTGAACTAATGTTGAAAGGTGGTATCGGTTTCACTGAGAGAATGTTCGTCACCAAAATCATGGTTATATTGGTTATCTCAAATTACCCAAGGTATCATGGCACTATCGGTATTCTCAGATCGCCGTTTATTTTGGTTTGCCAGAGTATCACGGCATCATTCCTTATCTCAAATCGCCGTTTATTTCGGTTTGCCAAGGTATCATGGCATCATTTCATATCTCAGATCACTGTTTATGTCGGTTGGCCAAAGTATCATGGCATCGTGCAATATCACCGAATCACCGTTATGTTGGTTTGCCAAAGGCAACCCATGAGATATGTCCGTGCATGTTTTATGTCAAACCAGCAGTGGCTGGAGACATCTATGTCGGTAAACGCCCAGAGTGGCTAAAACCGGCATTCGAAGTATGCTTATGTCAAACCAGCAGTGGCTGGAGACATTTATGTCGGTAAAAGCCCAGAGTGGCCGAGGTACCGAGACATGTGTGATATGCCCAGAGTGGCCGAGATACCGAGACATATGTGATATGCCTAGAGAGGCCGAGGTACCGAGATATATGAGATATGGCTAGAGAGGCCGAGGTACCGAGACATATGAGATAAGCCCATGCAGGTTATGTGTCGGTCCAGCTAAGGCTGGCGACATGCATCGTCAAGAGTGGTTGAAAACCGACATATAATGGTGCCCATGCAGGCAGGATGTTGTGTATATGGAGGTTTCTGCGGTATGATTATTTGTTTTGTAAGACTGCGCGCGACTCTGCGAGTCCCCCGCAGCCTCGGGACTAATGTCGGGATGTGATCCCCGGTGCCCCAAAGTTATAGATTGTACGGAGTTAATACAAGGCGGAGGCAGTAAATAAATAAGTAAAAGATAAAGATAAAGCAAAGGAAAGCAACCTGGGCCTGTACCGGAGTTGCCCATGCCGATATACCTGATATCGGGCCAACATGCACCTACCTCGGGTGATCCGAGTCACGCTCCAGTGCCGGTGGGCCTCGACTGGGCCAAAATGACTTCTCTCAGGCCGGACCGAGATGCATACCTCGGATGGGCCGACGTCGAGTTGCTCTGCTCCCAGGCCGACATTGGGTCACCATCCCGGTCCTCCATTCTAGCGCCAAGTCAACAGACCCGCGCGAAGCTAGCAGGCCGACATCTCCATGTCGGGTCGCTCCCCGCGCCAGGCCGAGCTCTCTTCCTCCGATGTGGCTGCCTCGGTGGGCTGGCCTCAGCTTACCTCGGTAGGCAGGCGCGAGTAGTCCCGGATGGGCCGAGGTGCTCATCGCCTCAATTGGGCCGAGATGCATCCAGCGCAGGCGGACCGAGTCGCTCCCCTCAGCCTCGGTGTGCCGTCGCCTGGAGCCCTGAATCGGGCCGAGGTCGAGGACGAACCTCGCCTCGGCGGGACGGCATTGCTTCTAGCGATCACCTCCGGGCGAGCCGAATCTTCAATCTCGGGCGGGCCACGTTCATCTCACCTCGGAGCAGGCCACCCTCGGTGCAGGCCGGCATCCCCCAGACCTCGGTAGGCCTGGGTCGACTTCACCAGCGCCTTGGCCTCCACTGCCGCGCCAGGTTGGGCCGATGCTTCCCCGGAGTCTTCCAGCGTTCATCCCGGGACGAACCGAGGCCACCAGGCCACTATCTCGCGCAACGTCACGACTCTGTCGTCCACGGACCGAGATAGTCAGGGATTACATCGACGCTGCCGAGGTTTCTAGGAGCTACATCGACCGGCGTCACTTCATCAACCGACATCTCCACCAATTCTACTTCGCCCGGGACGTCCTCAACCGAGTCGTCCCAGCAGCAACCTCGTCCGGTACGAGATGCTCTGACCTAGTGATCCCGAAGATCCCGGAGACAAGAGCTAGAAGACAAGGCGAAGGACGGACAGGACTGACAGGAGACAAGAGCAGAAAACAGGGAACTGGCACTGTGGCATCTTGTTAATAGGTTAGTCCCAGAAAATGCATAAAAATGATATAAAGTGTAACCAAAACATGTAGCAATTGATATAATAACAGCATGGAACATCAAAAATTATAGATACGTTTGAGACGTATCAAGCATCCCCAAGCTTAGTTCCTGCTCGTCCTCGAGTAGGTAAACGATAAAAACAGATAATTTTTGAAGTGACATGCTACCAACACAATCTTTGATCAAATAACAATGTAATGCACATGATCTGAATGAAGTGATCCAAGCCAATGGTCTATAGTTTGCAAGCAAGTAAATAAAGAGTAAACATAAGTGATCACACAAGTGCAAACTTTCATGAATAATACTATAAAACATTTAGAGATATAATAGTCTAACATAATAGTTAGTTCACAGCAGCAATAATTCTCAACATGAAAGTGTTTGTATCAACACAAAGGAAGATAATAGCTTCAGCATTTGCTTCAACTTTCAACATGTATATCATATAGATAATGTCAATGCAAAGAATATGATCAACCAAACACAAAGTTATGTAAAAACTGTTATACTGGAGTTGACAATGATGTTTGCTTAAGTAGACAGAAAGAAGTGGGAAAACTGACTCAACATAAAAGTAAAAGAATGGCCCTTCGCAGAGGGAAGCAGGGATTAACATCATGTGCTAGAGCTGTAGTTCCCGAAGGCATATAGAGAGCATAAAATATTGTTTTGTAAGGTAATGGTGTATACAGGTGTCAACAAATCAAATAGCAGGTACTTGTCATCTTCCATGGCTAACTAACTTTTAGAGCGGTTCCGAGAGTTTTTAGGACTGCACTTGTAACAAGCACTTATTGGTGACACTCCTCCCAACCATTTACTTTCCACAAACCATGGCTAACCGAATCCTCGGGTGCCCACCAACATTCACCATGGAGGAGTGTCTATTTATTTATTTATAGGGTGGACTAACCAGCTCTTTAATGCAAAATAAAAGGTGGAGAAGCAGATGAAGCTGCCAATCCTTGTAAATTAATTAGCATGGAAGATGACAAATCTCACTACTACGTCCTTATGAGCTTTTCAAGTAGTGACACAAAAAGGAAATGTAACAGTTTTGAGTAGTTAGTAGATAGCACATGAAGAAATTTACTTGGAATGGTGAAAACACCACATAATAGGTAGGTATGGTGGACACAGGTGGCATGGATTTGGCTCAAGGTTTTGGATGTACAAGAAGCATTCCCTCTTAGTACAGAGTTTAGGCTAGCAAGGTTATTATAAGCAAACATCATTATCAACTGGAATAGCAAGAGTGTACATAAAACACAAGGTTTGACGAACCATAGACTCCCACTGTCTTCCTTGTTAACACATAGCCTTCATCCAAAAATTATCTAGACTACTATGGACTTCCAATCATGCAACAGATTATTATAGCAGAAAATCCTTATAGTAGTTCTTCATTAATAGCCATTACTTACATGATGCACAAGCTTAAACATTAATTACTTGACAGCTCAAAACAATTGGCAAGCATCAAATTACTCAAGACAACGATCTAAAAAGATTCATGTAAGCATTTTATACCACTACCACATGCATAGCATTTTTCTGGTCCAACCAAACACCAATCAACTTATTTGACAACTCTCCAAACAGATATAAGTGAAGCAAGAGAGTACTTTCTTCAAAAGAAACTGAAAGCTCTAACAAGAGATACATGAAAAACTGAGAGCTAACAGCAATAACAGCAACTAGACAGGAATACTCAACAAGTATAAGTGAAGCACAAGAGTATTCTAATGAAAAAGTGGAGCGTGTCTCTCTCCCAAACATGAATACTAGGATCCAACAAGTATAGCACAGCAAACAAAACAAAACAAACTGAAAACAAAAACACACTGACGCTCCAAGGAAGAGTACACTAGTATGAAGCAATAAAAATATAGCACCATTAGAGATGACCTGATAATTTGTAGATGAAGAAGGGGATGCCTTGGGCATCCCCAAGCTTAGATGCTTGAGTCTTCTTGAAATATGCTGGGGAGGTAAGCCTCCCCAAGCTTAAGCTCTTCACTCTTCTTGATCATGTAATATCATTCTCCTCTATCAACACTTGAAAACTTCCTTCACACCAAAACTTAACAGCTTTTCTCATTAGCAGGTTAGTGCACTAAAAGATAATACTTCAAAGTTCTAGCAAAGACAAAACTCACAAGCCAACTATTTTAAACATTAGCCACTGTTACTAGGCTCAAGTGGGCACTTTTACACGAAAAGAAACCACTTAAAAACTTGTAAAAGAGAGAATGCAAAATAAAAGACAGAATCTGTCAAACCAGAACAGTCTGTAATGACGAATTTTTTCGAGGCACTTACGATGCTCAGATGAAAACTTTTGAAATAATGAAAGTTGCGTAACATCATCAGGAACATGCACAAAAAGTTTCAGCATTTTTCGATTTTTTCTGATTTTCTACTGAATTAAACGGTGACGAACAGCAATCTGTCCCAATGCAGTCCCGAAAATAAAAACCAACTTTGCATTAGTAACTCTCCTTGGCACAACAAAACAGCAAATAAAAGATACAAAGGAGTTGCTACAGAGGTAAACAAGCATCCTTGACTCAAGAAAACAAAAATAAAACAGCAAATAAAAACATGGGTTATCTCCCAGAAGTGCTTTTCTTTAATGCCTTTGAGCTAGGCATGAAGAGATGCATCAAGTATTGTCAAGACCAGAAAATCCAAAACCATAATTTGTCTTGACACTAGTATCATGTGAGTATTTCATCTTCTTCCTAGGGAAGTGTTCCATACCTTTCTTGAGTGGGAATTGAAATTTTATATTCCCCTCTCTCATATCAATAACAGCACCAACAGTTCTCAGAAAAGGTCTTCCCAAAACAATAGGACAAGAAGGATTGCATTCAATATCCAAAACCACAAAATCAACAGGGACAAGATTGTTATTAACCATTATCAAAACATCATCAACTTTTCCTAAAGGTTTCTTCATAGAAGAATCAGCAAAGTGAACATCCAAATGACATTTTTCCAAAGGTGCAAGCTTGAGAATATCATATAAATTTTTAGGCATAACCGAAATACAAGAACCAAGGTCACACAAAGCATTGCATTCAAACTCACTCAGTTTCATTTTAATAACAGGTTCCCAATTATCATCTAACTTCCTAGGGATAGAAGCTTCAAGTTTTAATTTTTCTTCCCTAGCATGCATGAGAGCTTTGATAATATGTTCAGTAAAAGCCATATTTATTTTACTAGCATTAGGACTCTTAGCTAGCTTTTGCAAGAACATGATGACTTCAGTTATGTTACAATTTTCGAAATTGAAGTTGTTGTCATAAAAAACAATGGAGCAATTATCACCAACACCTCTAAAAATTTCAGCACTTTTACTAGGAACAAAAGTAGTGCTATCAGGCAATTTAAAACTTTTTGTAGAGGTAGTAGAGACATTTCCAACACTTATTATCTTTTCACTAACAGTAGGGGGCGCATTAGCATGTGAGGCATCATTTGTTTCATTAGTAAAAATAGTGCAAACTCTAACAACACTATTTTGTTCAGCAATTTCAGCTTCTCTTTCTTCTCTCTCCCATCTTTCATGAAGTTCAGCAAGCATCCTAATGTTATTATCAATTTTAATTTGGATAGCATTGAGTGTTTTACTCTCTCTAATATCACTAGGAATAGCTTTTATTTTCAGCATTTCAACATCATGAGCAAGACTATCAACTTTAGCAGCAAGAGTATCAATTTTTCCTAGCTTTTCCTCAACAGTTTTATTAAAAGTAGTTTGTGTGCTAATAAAATCCTTAAGCATGACTTCAAGATCAGAGGGCACACTTCTATTGTTACTGTAGGAATTGCCATAAGAATTACCATAAGAGTTGCCTATAATTGTTGCTACCAAAATTATTCCTAAGCATTGTTGTTGAAGTTGTTATTTTTAATGAAGTTTACATCAACATTTTTCTCATCATGAGCAACCAAAGAAGCAAGAGGAATATTATTTGGATCCACAACACCATGTCCATTCGAAAGCATAGTCATAATAGCATCAACTTTATCACTCAAGGAGGAAATTTCCTCAACAGAATTTACCTTCTTACCAGTTGGAGCCCTTTCAGTGTGCCATTCAGAATAATTTACCATCATATCATCAAGAAGCTTTGTAGCAGCACCCAAGTGATGGACATAAAGGTCCCTCCAGCAGCCGAGTCCAATAAATTCCTTGAAGAAAAATTTAGTCCTGCATAAAAGGTTTGGATGATCATCCAAGTAGTCAGTCCATGAGTGGGCAATTTTTAACCAAAGACTTCATTCTTTCCCAAGCTTGGGCAACATGCTCATTATCAAGTTGCCTAAAGTTCATAATACCACTTCTTAAGAGATAATTTTAGCAGGAGGATAATATTTTCCAATGAAAGCATCTTTGCATTTAGTCCAGGAATCAATACTATTTCTAGGCAAAGATAGCAACCAATCTTTAGCTCTTCCTCTTAAAGAGAAAGGAAACAATTTCAGCTTAATAATATCACTCTCTACCTCCTTATACTTTTGCATATCACAAAGTTCAACAAAGTTGTTTAAGTGGGCAGCAGCATCATCAGTACTAACACCAGAAAATTGCTCTTTCATAACCAGATTTAACAGTGCAGGCTTAATCTCATAAAATTCTGCTTTAGAAGCAGGTGGAGCAATGGGTGTACAGATAAAATCATTGTTGTTTGTGCTAGTAAAGTCACACAACTTAGTATTTTCAGGATTACTCATTTTAGCAAGACTAAAACAAGCAACAGGGCAACTCGAAATTAAAAACTAGATGCAGGAATTTAATTTTTTTGGGTTTTTGATTTTTAACAGCAAGCAAAACAAAAATAAAACAAGACAAAAACAAAGTAAAGAGATTGGAACTGAGAGACTCCCCTTTCCAATAGCCTCCAAGTCCCCGGCAACGGCGCCAGAAAACAGCTTGATGGCTACGTGTTGGTGAACCCCAAGAGGAAGGTTATGATGTAGACAGCAGAAGTTTTCCCTTGAGAAATCTACCCAAGGTTATCAATCCAGTAGGACTTGACGATCTATCGGAAGGTTGTTGATGTTGACTCCCCCTGGCGCTAGGGAGCTTGCACCAACGTGGAATCTGCACAGACACAAACCAGAACTTTGCCCAACACGAAACAGAGAGGTTGTCAATCTCTCCGGTCTTGCAGAAACAAAGAGTTAAACGTATGGTGTGGAAAACAGCAGGAAAACAGCAAGTAACAGGAAACAGATGATTGCAGCAGGTTGTGTAAACAGTATGAGGAAATTGGACCAGGGTCCACAGTTCACTAGTGGTGTCTCTCTCAGAACAGATAACTAGCATGTTGGGTAAACAAATTACAGCTGGGCAATTGACAAATAGAGAGGGCATAACAATGCAATACATGCCAAGATGTCTACTATGAAATCTAGTTGGGCATTACAACAAAGTACATAGACCGTTATTCCAACCGCATCTATGCCTAAATAATCCACCTTCAAGGCAGCATCCGCATCCTTTCAGTATTAAGTTGCTAACAACAGATTATTGCATGAAGTAAAGTGTGTAATGTAATCAATACAAGTGCCCTTGGACACTGCACCAATGTTTTATCCCTAGTAGCAACAGCACATCTACCATCTTAGACCTTTCTGTCACTGATCCAGATATCTAGAGACTGAACCCACTATCGAGCATAAATACCCCCTCTTGGAGTCACAAGCATCTACTTGGCCAAAGCATCTACTAGCAACGGAGAGCATGCAAGATCAAGAGCACATAGATAAACAACTTGAATAAACATGGTATCAATATTCATCGGATCCCAGCAAACACAACATCTAGCATTACAATAAGATGATCTTGATCATGTTAGGCAGCTCACAAGATCTAAACATGGAGGCACAAGGTAGAGAGACAACCATCTAGCTACTGCTATGGACCCGTAGTCCAGGGGTGGACTACTCACGCATCACTCCGGAGGCAGGCATGGTGATGTAGAGCCCTCCGGTGATGATCTCCCCTCCGGCAGGGTGCCGGGAAGAGCTTCAGAACTCCTCCGATCTGAGATTGACGATGACGGCCGCGACGGAACTTTTCGTGGAATATGATCGACCGTAATAGGGTTTTCGCGTCGCGGAGAATATATAGGCGAAGAGGCGGCGTCGGTGGCCGAGGGGGGCCACCACGCCATAGGGGGCGCGGGCCCACCCTGGGCCGCGCCCTAGTGTGGCGTGGCCCCCTGGTGGGTCTGCTCCGACTCCCCTTTGGACTCCGTGATCTCCTCGTGATATTATTGACGATGTCTTTTGTTTCGTCCAATTCCGAGAATATTTCCTTAATAGATTTTCTGAAACCAAAAACAGCAGAAAACAGGGAACTGGCACTGTGGCATCTTGTTAATAGGTTAGTCCCAGAAAATGCATAAAAATGATATAAAGTGTAACCAAAACATGTAGCAATTGATATAATAACAGCATGGAACATCAAAAATTATAGATACGTTTGAGACGTATCAAGGACACCCCAAGCCCATCCCTATGACGCATGCACAGTGTTGATTAGACCCCAGTAGTCACATCAGCAACAGTGTACGTGAATAGTGTATCTTGTCTGCTTGTCCCCTCACCTTGTCCCCTGGGCACCTATATAAGGAGCACCAGGGGGAGTGCTCAGAGACACGCGCGGGCGCGCAGACAGCCCCGTGGGCTCACTTTCCCCCCGTAGACTTCTTCTTCTTCCTTGAGCTCTCCTCCATTGTTGGATCATACAGCTCGAGGAGCACTTGTACACTGCATATACAGAGAGGAGAATACACCAAGTAGGCTAGATGCTGCAGTAGGGTTTTACCTCCTCACGAGGGCCCCGAAGCAGGGTAAATCTGTGTGTCTGCCGTGTTCTTCATGTGCGATTCCTCGCGCAATCCTCTTCGAATCCTCAAGCGTCCGTTCGGCCCCAGACTAAGCCATACCCATGGCATCTGCGTGATTCCCACCACGACAGTTGGCGCCCACCGTGGGGCTGTTAGTGGCGCTTGCTGGATCAATTCGGACGGGACCTTCAGCATCAACGCGGGGACTCGACATCGCCATTGTTCCCCGCGTTCTAGCTTACCGCTGTGAGCAGAGGCTAGCGCTGCCTCCAACAGCGGACGTCATCGGCCGATCCAGGATGAGAAAAGTGACTCGGGGACTCAACTTCGGCATCATCCCTGGGTGTTAACTCGTTTTCGAGTTGACTGCAATTCGTCACTGAGGTATCCTGGAAATCGAGGTATCCTGGAAATCCGAGGTATTCTGAAATCCGAGGTATCCTGGAAATCCGAGGTATCCTGAAATCCGAGGTATCCTGGAAATCCGAGGTATCCTGAAATCGAGGTATCCCGAAATCCGAGGTATCCTGGAATCTGAGGTATCCTGGAAATCCGAGGTATCCTGAAATCCGAGGTATCCTGGAAATCCGAGGTATCCTGAAATCCGAGGTATCCTGGAAATCCGAGGTATCCTGAAATCTGAGGTATCCTGGAAATCCGAGGTATCCTGAAATCCGAGGTATCTTGGAAATCCGAGGTATCCTGGAAATCCGAGTTAAGGTTGGGAAATCCGAGTTAAGGCTTGAAAATCCGAGTTAAGGCTCGGAAATCTGAGATAAGGTTGGAAAATCCGAGTTAAGCTTGGGAAATCCGAGTTGAGCTTGGGAAATCCGACATATGTTGGTCAAATCCAATATGCAGGTGGCTCAAACCAAGACATGGGTGACCTACGTCGATATGCCGGTGTCCAGGCCGGCATAAGCATCTTCCTCAACTGCTCCGACAACATTGCCTCGTGAGTATTAATTATATGTCTGCATCGCGCTTTTTAGATAGTCTCCAACAGTGCTCGGGGACTGCCCCCTCTTTTCTACCTTGCTTTACTTAGTTGTTTTCCCCGGGAGCGAGATGTCTTGACCCGGGGACTGGCCGGCCAGTCAGTTCTGCTTCTACTCCTAGATCTGTAAAGTAACTTGGGGACTTGGTTGAGACCGAGTCTGTGTCTACATGCATAGTTTTGCTACTAGAAGTAATCTCTGTCATATGCTATAGTTAGATTTACCTTGGTTTGTTAAATAAAGTTGCTGTCTCGTTAAATATTCAGTATGTATGTGCTTGAACTAATGTTGAAAGGTGGCATCGGTTTCACTGAGAGAATGTTCGTCACCAAAATCATGGTTATATTGGTTATCTCAAATTACCCAAGGTATCATGGCACTATCGGTATTCTCAGATCGCCGTTTATTTCGGTTTGCCAGAGTATCACGGCATCATTCCTTATCTCAAATCGCCGTTTATTTCGGTTTGCGAAGGTATCATGGCATCATTTCATATCTCAGATCACTGTTTATGTCGGTTGGCCAAAGTATCATGGCATCGTGCAATATCACCGAATCACCGTTATGTTGGTTTGCCAAAGGCAACCCATGAGATATGTCCGTGCATGTTTTATGTCAAACCAGCAGTGGCTGGAGACATCTATGTCGGTAAACGCCCAGAGTGGCTAAAACCGGCATTCGAGGTATGCTTATGTCAAACCAGCAGTGGCTGGAGACATTTATGTCAGTAAAAGCCCAGAGTGGCCGTGGTACCGAGACATGTGTGATATGCCCAGAGTGGCCGAGATACCGAGACATATGTGATATGCCTAGAGAGGCCGAGGTACCGAGATATATGAGATATGGCTAGAGAGGCCGAGGTACCGAGACATATGAGATAAGCCCGTGCAGGTTATGTGTCGGTCCAGCTAAGGCTGGCGACATGCATCGCCAAGAGTGGTTGAAAACCGACATATATGGTGCCCATGCAGCCAGGATGTTGTGTATATGGAGGTTTCTGCGGTATGATTATTTGTTTTGTAAGACTGCGCGCGACTCTGCTTGTCCCCGCAGCCTCGGGGACTAATGTCGGGGATGTGATCCCCGGTACCCCAAAGTTATAGATTGTACGGAGTTAATACAAGGCGGAGGCAGTAAATAAATAAGTAAAAGATAAAGATAAAGCAAAGGAAAGCAACCTGGGCCTGTACCGGAGTTGCCCATGCCGATATACCTGATATCGGGCCGACATGCACCTACCTCGGGTGATCCGAGTCACGCTCCAGTGCCGGTGGGCCTTGACTGGGCCAAAATGACTTCTCTCAGGCCGGACCGAGATGCATACCTCGGATGGGCCGACGTCCAGTTGTTCTGCTCCCAGGCCGACATTGGGTCGCCATCCCGGTCCTCCATTCCAGCGCCGAGTCAACAGACCCGCGCGAAGCTAGCAGGCCGACATCTCCATGTCGGGTCGCTCCCCGCGCCAGGCCGAGCTCTCTTCCTCCGATGTGGCTGCCTCGGTGGGCTGGCCTCAGCTTACCTCGGTAGGCAGGCGCGAGTAGTCCCGGATGGGCCGAGGTGCTCATCGCCTCAATTGGGCCGAGATGCATCTAGCGCAGGCGGACCGAGGCGCTCCCCTCAGCCTCGGTGTGCCGTCGCCTGGAACCCCGAATCGGGCCGAGGTCGAGGACGAACCTCGCCTCGGTGGGACGGCGTTGCTTCCAGCGATCACCTCGGGGCGAGCCGAATCTTCAATCTCGGGCGGGCCACGTTCATCTCACCTCGGAGCAGGCCACCCTCGGTGCAGGCCGGCATCCCCCAGACCTCGGTAGGCCTGGGTCGACTTCACCAGTGCCTTGGCCTCCACTGCCGCGCCAGGTTGGGCCGATGCTTCCCCGGAGTCTTCCAGCGTTCATCCCGGGACGAACCGAGGCCACCAGGCCACTATCTCGCGCAACGTCACGACTCTGTCGTCCACGGACCGAGATAGTCAGGGATTACATCGACGCTGCCGAGGTTTCTAGGAGCTACATCGACCGGCGTCACTTCATCAACCGACATCTCCACCAATTCTACTTCGCCCGGGACGTCCTCAACCGAGTCGTCCCAGCAGCAACCTCGTCCGGTACGAGATGCTCTGACCTAGTGATCCCGAAGATCCCGGAGACAAGAGATAGAAGACAAGGCGAAGGACGGACAGGACACCCCAAGCCCATCCCTATGACGCATGCACAGTGTTGATTAGACCCCAGTAGTCACATCAGCAACAGTGTACCGTGAATAGTGTATCTTGTCTGCTTGTCCCCTCACCTTGTCCCCTGGGCACCTATATAAGGAGCACCAGGGGGAGTGCTCAGAGACACGAGCGGGCGCGCAGACAGCCCCGTGGGCTCACTTTCCCCCGTAGACTTCTTCTTTTTCCTTGAGCTCTCCTCCATTGTTGGATCATACAGCTCGAGGAGCACTTGTACACTGCATATACAGAGAGGAGAATACACCAAGTAGGCTAGATGCTGCAGTAGTGGTTTTACCTCCTCACGAGGGCCCCGAAGCAGGGTAAATCTGTGTGTCTGCCGTGTTCTTCATGTGCGATTCCCTCGCGCAATCCCCCCGAATCCTCAAGCGTCCGTTCGGCCCAGACTAAGCCATACCCATGGCATCTGCGTGATTCCCACCACGACAAAATGAGAGGTGCATACTCATTTGGTACAATGTGAAAGCCTTTTATGGTTGGTAAGAAAAGTTCAGTTTTGTGCGTATGAGTAAAGAAATAGATTAAATATTGTAATTTCGATGAATATGATTTCCTTCGTTTTTTTTGTTACACTTCTCCCTGGATCCAGTGTCTCTATTATTCTTCAAACTGAGTGATACTGCAAATATCAAATTAACTCCTTTATTACCATTTTTCGTTTTATCATCAGCAATGTATGTATGAGCGTATGATTGTTTTAGGAGAGGTGAGGCGGCGATACACTTACGGTGCTATTGCAGACAGCAACAAGCACATGCAGAATTATATTATTGGACCACCTTAATTATCTTGTTCATCTTAAATTCTGAACACATGGTGCCACTTCTTATATTCTAGATTGCACTATGGATGGGGCAATTTGACATACAAGTTTTATGAATTCTGTAGGTCCGCCTGGCTCTGGAAAGGGAACACAGTCTCCCTTATTAAGGATGAATATTGCTTGTGCCATTTAGCCACTGGTGATATGCTGAGGGCAGCTGTGGCTGCTAAGACTCCTCTCGGGATCAAAGCTAAAGAAGCTATGAACAAGGTAGTGCTCCAAAAATATACAAAAGTAGTAATTAAAAAAAACAGAAACTTCTTTGGTTGATTACATTGTTTTTGATATTTTTTAGGGAGAGCTTGTTTCTGACGACTTAGTTGTTGGGATCATTGATGAAGCCATGAAGAAACCTTCATGCCAGAAAGGTTTTATCCTTGATGGCTTCCCTAGAACTGTTGTTCAAGCACAAAAGGTTAGGTTCTTTACGAATATGCATCAGTTTGAAAAGATTTCTGTGATAAGGACTATTTATACTGATTAATAACTACTTATGTATTGGGAGGGATATTAGTTTTTTCTCCTCATGGTTACATTGAACTTTGGTTGCAGCTCGACGAAATGTTGGCAAGGCAAGGTGCTAAGATTGACAAGGTTCTGAACTTTGCAATCGATGATGCAATTTTGGAAGAACGAATTACTGGTCGTTGGATACACCCATCGAGTGGTAGATCTTACCATACAAAGTTTGCTCCTCCTAAGACTCCCGGGATTGATGATGTAAGTCAAATACATAATACTTGGTTGTGCCTGCATATGTCATATTTGCATGATTCGATTTTGGAAAAGGATTATGTTGTGAGGATGAGTTTTCTAGTTTGCCAGATAATCTAGGTTCCATTCTTATGGTCTGCTTAAACAGTTGAACATGCCCGTGTTCTGACTTTTATGGACGTCTTGTCAAACACAATATTTCCTCTTCTTTGATTGCAGTATGCACTCTGAAAATGTCATAAATTAAAATATTGCCATATTTTTGCAGCAAGTAGAAAATATACATCCTTGACATGGATCTTTGATTGTGCTCAAGGCATAATCTCTTTTTTTCCTTTAAGATCCATATGCTTTATCCACAAGATATGTGGATCTGCAATTAAAGTTCCTTATGTACTATATATTTTGCTTCAATTGCTATTTTTCAAAGAATCATTGATATCAGATTGTTCTTTTTCTCGCCAAGGTTTCTGGAGAGCCCTTAATTCAAAGGAAAGATGACACAGCCGAGGTCTTGAAATCAAGGCTTGAAGCCTTCCACATACAGACTGAACCAGTATGTTTTCTTAACCAACTATGTATTGTTCAGATCTTTTTTCAGTATGGAAGTGTTGTTCCGTTATTATCCAGTTCTTCAGCTGCATTAGTGTCTATTTACTATTTTGCATGCAGCAAAGCAGCTTCTATTTGGTCAATATTATCTGCTTTAAAAATTGTTTGGCTCTCTCAGGTGATTGAGTACTACTCGAAGAATGGCTTAGTGGCAAATCTTCATGCAGAGAAGCCACCAAAGGAAGTTACCGTTGAGGTGCAGAAAGCCCTTTCATGAAGTGCCTGTTCCTCATCTTGAACAGGACATGTACCAAACCCCCTATTTGGGTTCTCTAGAAGTTTAAACTGATACCAACTTCTTACGGTTCTGGTTTTCCATCTGAGATGTGCACGGTTGCACCATTTTGTTCAGCTTTTACAAGCTCGGGATTGACCTGAATAATTTTGTTTGGAACGAAGTTTTTTTTTTGTAGTAGTACGCATTTCATCTTGACAAAAAATTCCTTGTCTCACCTTTGTAATTGTTGTGTTCATGTCTTTGTTTTAATCATCATTGCTCAAGTTACCAGCAAGTTAATGCATCCGCTCCATTTGAGATGAAATTTATTTATTGCAGAGTGTTACCTTTTTCTCAAGATAAAGGAAGCTTTAGTACATAAAAGGTTTAAACATTACACCTAGCCTCAGCATAACAATGTGAACACAGCTGAGCTGAAACAAGTCTGAAGTTCGAAACCTCTTTTTTATTTAAAAAAAAGGTGAATTATATATCATAATTAGAAATAGTAAGAACGTCTATAGTGGTGAAGGGCCAATCCGCAAATTATGCTGCCATCTATGTCGGGATAAAAAGTCTATCAGACCTAAAAGAAACTAAAATATAAACAAAGCCACGAACAACACGAAGAACAACATATCAAATCAAGAAGAAAACCCACTAGCAAAACACGGGCTGAAACTACTATATATAAGGAAAGCTATAACCGAGCAAAGAAACACATGTGAACACACACGCCCACAAAAGAACGCTCTAGATAGCTACGGGGGCGAAACACGTCAACACTGGATGGCCAGCTGTACCGTGCGGCCCAACTGATGACGAAGCGACACAAGGATAGGAACAAACGACCAACCTAGGCCCACCCGCCACTAAAATGAGTTTTCCTACTAGTGCCGCCGGAAGAACCCCGCGAGGCCGCGACGGTCAGCGCATATATATAAACCGACCTCACCGGAACCCTACCTTTTGAGAAAAATCCCTTTCTCCGCCACTATCCAAGCTCTCGTCGCACCACCGCGCGCAGCCACTACTACTAGAGGAAGCTTCACTGTTGCCTCTTGCTCTCTAGCTAGTAGTGGTTGCCATATTGCTACTACCGCCCAAACCCTAACTCTGATGCCGCAGCAGGAGGTGCCCGACCAGATCGCCGCCGGGTGGTTCGTGGTTGAGGCGCCGGAGCTGCCTGGGAGCCTGCAGAGAAGCGGCTCTAACAGCCGCCTCAACGCGCAGGCGCCGGAGTTCGTGCCATGGGTCGCCGCTGTGGTGCCACCACCACGGGCGGTGCTCCGCGTGTTCGCAGCGCCTCAACCGCCGCCTCGTGCGGCTTTCTTCGCGGTGCCCCCGCCTCCCCCGACGTTTGAGTTCTACGCGCCGGTGAGGGTTGGCGGTGGATTTGCCGCCAAAGAGCCGGAGCCAGAATTGGAGCGCACGGCGCCAGCGGCGGAGGCTGAGCCGTCCACGATGGACGGGTTTGCCGATGAGGTGTCGCGGAAGATTACCAAGCAGGTAGGTGTCGCTTTTTTTTAATTGTGATTTTGAACAAACGCAAACATTAGGATCGAGTTGATGTTTCATAGCAGCAACATGTCCAGTTATGTGTGGGGAGTAATGTTGTTTTGGAGATGGATATGTGTTGGTTAAGTGAGTACATCCGTAAATTGTATTCTGCTGTTGATCTCAGCGTTAGAAATACATACCTGCTATTTTTTTTGCTTGGGATTGACTTTTTTCGGAGTAACCAAGAAGGGTTCTTTCCTCTTCGTGAAGTAGAAACGTGGGAGTGACATAGGAACAATTCAGTGCATCATAACGGGCCCTTTCTGGTCAATCTATTTTCTTGGATCAGCTTGATTTTGTAGTTACTGTGTATTTCCTATTGTGTTAAGCATTCCTAGTTAGTTTTTCTGGCATCAGTTTTACTGGAATTGGTTGAATCACTCTGATTGTTTCTTAGTTTGCAGCATAATTTCAAGATATGACAATAGGAAAAAGGAAACAAAGTACTATTTATAATAACGGTTGCTTTGTTATTCACCTCAATCATAAAAAATGCGCCTCAGTTTATCAGTATGTGTTGTGAACCTTGACAGCAGATAAATGCCGTACTAAAGATAGCCAGACTGCAGGGCTGCGTGGGATTAGGTAGACATAGTTGAGATGAGAGAATATTGTGAAGACAATAGATTCATTTGTGTGGCTTACTTCATAATTAGATACACGAACTTGGCATCGTGATAAAATATGCTGGATTCATGGGAGGAAACATAGTGGTATTGGCAAAACTCAGAACCTTTCCATTATATTGTAATGGCATCTTTCAGACTATCAGTGGCAGATTTACAAAAGTAGGCACAATTTTGGGTGATTGGTTGGTAGATAACTAAACCCCTTTTATTTTTATTTTTAGCACAAGGAGAATGCTGAACACGTATATTTCTTTTGTTCACAACACACCTGGGGATCTTACCTACTGTGAAAAACTATAATATCGTCCCTTGGCTTAAGAAGGTCGAAATGATGCAACGATTCTTTCCCTTGGCAATATTCTTGTATCTGTGTTGAATGGTTACCGATTTATAGTTTGATAGGACTTCTATTTTGTCTCGGAGGTAGTTCAGGTGGTGCAATGTCGATATTGGAGATATTTTCCTTGTATAGTTGTATAGCAATGCGTATTTATGTAAATCAGTTAACAAATTACTTTTCAGGAAATGGTACTCTACGTGTTCGCAACAATGCATTTAATTTATAGAAATGGTACTTATCTGGAATGCATTTAATTTGAAATTAAGTCTTTGCAACAATGATGATCCTGTTTTTTTATCGGTAGATAACACCTTGGCAGTGATCAACAATAGTGTTCTCTACGTGTTCTGTTCCCTTTTATTTTGCTTTTGCCTGTTCTTACCTTTACAGTTGGAATTTTCTAGGTGGAGTATTATTTCAGTGACATAAACCTGGCTACTACGGAACATCTGATGAGATTTATTACCAAGGATCCTCAGGGATATGGTAAGTTGCATATTTACATTTGATCTACTTTTTTCAGTAACTTGGATCCGAATTTATATTGAATCTGTTAATGTGTTTATGCCTGTAGTTTGTTCCTTCGAAACCAATCACAATTGTTGGGAGTACACATTTTTTGCAAGTTTTACTGTAATAAATGGCATTGTAATTATCAAATTGTTAATTTGCTTACTAGAAAGGCAGAGAAGGCATAGATGCTCATTCTGTTCCATCTAGATGCAGCTTATGCTTGTACTCATACTCTGCCTATGCCTTTTAGGAATATCCGGTCCCAAGCCCGAGTAATAAAGGAGGAGGGTTGTGATAGGCTTGGGAGCCAACATAAAAAACAGCCATTCCTATGGTTTAAGAAACTCAACAGAATGGTGTTGGGCTGTAACCCTCTTCGCAACTCGCCATATCAGAACCCGGTATGGTGTTAAGTGGGCAAGAGGCACGCTACATCATCGCCCAGATGCACTGATGAGGTTTTCGTACGTTTCTGCTGGGTTTCAGATCTAGTCTACCCAAACTTGCTTGGCACAAAATACTTTGATGTTGATGTTGTTGAAGAACCTATCTGTTACTCATAGTTATAGGAGCATCTCCACCAGCACCTCTTGTCCGACACTCTTCAAATTGTCTCAGCTTTGGGGGATCCCAAACACTTGTTCGAAAGAATGTGGGGTGCTGCCCATAGCCGCACCGCACCAGTTTGAATGAAATATAAAACGGACAACCCTAAACCCTACTCCTCGTCCTGATGGTCTTCATGAAGCCTGGCGAGTCACCTAAAGCTCTGTGGCCGACGCTAGCCCAGCTCAAGTCGGGGGAGTCGCTGGTGTGCGTGTCGTTGGCGACGACACATGGTAGCCCTCGTGCACCACCTTCACCGGTACCTCCTTCACAACCTGCTTCGGCCCACGTAGGTAGAGGTGACCGCCCGGTGGGGAACGATAGGCCGCGACATCGCCGGGCCAAAGTTGCGGATCACCGGGCCACCTCGTGGTGAGGTGATCCTGAGCGGATGACGTTGCCGCCTCCACCTCCCCGAACTGGTGGCAGTCGTTTGTGCAGCTGCTGCCACACCACACCGGTGGAAGCAGCCACAAGGGGTCGGGGCTCCCGGTTGCGGCGTGCGCACGAGCAGCCTCAATGTTGCTGTCCACTGTGTGGCCAGTCGCCTCTCAGTGGAAATTCCACCCGCTGGCGTTGTATCGCGGCAGCCTCAATGCGCCTTGCTAGCTGGGCGTTGCGCTCGTGCAAGAAACGGTCGTTCCATGCTTGGAAGTTGTCGCCTCGGGGAGGAGCTGCTACACCTTTGTCATCTCGTTCTGGGAATGAGCGGCACGGCGAGGCAGCCCACGCTAACCACCCACCCCTTGGACATGCTGAAGTCCAGTGGGAGGAGCAGGGGTGGAAATGGCGCACCTGAGCGAGGGTGATGCTCCCCCCATCCCCCGGGAACGTCACGCTGGAACCGCCGGCCTAGCGGCGGTGTGGAGATTGCCGGCGAGGGGAGAAGATTGGAGAGGAGCAGGCGAGCAAGTTGAAGTCCGCACCGCAGCGAGGTCCGTGTTTATAAACCGGGGGTTGACCGAGGGGCAGAGCGCCAGCGTTAATGTTACAAGTGGAGAAAGTGCAATGCATGCGCGTGTAAAAGGTGCTGGCCACAGCGTTGCCTGGGAATCGCCTGGCATAGTGGCTGCCATAACGCTAAACGGCCTCCTGCACGGCGCCATTAATGCGGTTGGTATAGCCCGTGTCTATGGCAAGTGGGCCAGGATGGCTTCTCCAGGCGTTGTCGACAGCGCCCCCCAGGCTGCCCCCATGTTTGGAAGCCCGCTCTGGGTTTCGGACAAAAATCGGGTCGGGCCGGACAGATGGGGGTGCCACTGTGGGTGGCAACCCAATGCATCTTTGGGGATTGCTTTGGGGGGTGCGCCTGGAGATGATCTAAGGTGGCTTTCATGTTTTTGTCTTTGGTTCAAATCGTAAGAATTTGTTTAGGATCTTCCAACTAACGTATGTGTGGCGAGTAACATGTTATCTCCCTGAATGCAGTGCCAATATCGGTTATTGCTGGCTTCAAGAAAATAAAAGCTTTAGTGCATAATAACACAATGCTTGCTGCAGCTCTCCGTACCTCATCAAAACTTGTAAGTTTTTCCACGTGGCGAGATAGATACATATAGGTTGTTTTCTGTAGTGATAACTTATTTTCATTCAAAAAAGAGTAAAATTATGGCAAGTATCTACTTGTATTCTTAGCATAAAATACGTATACGTGTTTCTACTTACAACCTTTACATTCTAGATTGTAAGTAGTGATGGAAAAAAAGTAAAACGCCGGCATCCATTTACTGAATCTGATATGCAGGAGTTCCAGGTATTCATGAATGTCTTTGCACATATATTGTTTCATTTTGTAATTTTATATAATGGATGCTGGTTCAGTTGCCCCCCTCTCTCTTGTAGCCCAGAATTGTTGTCGCAGAGAATCTTCCTGGTGATCATTCTTACCAGAATCTTATGAAGATCTTTTCATCCGTTGGCAGGTAGGGTTCATGGGAGCATGTATTTCCCCTTCCCCCAAGAAAGAACCAGATAAATACTAAAATGTTTTGGTTTTGTCATGTATCAGTGTGAAAACAATTCGTACATGCTATCCTCAGACTCCAAACGGCCCTGGTCCTGCTACTAATAGATCTGCCAAGCTAGATATGCTTTTTGCCAACAAGGTAATCACGATGTGAATGCTTCTTTTATAATGTGGGGAATTCAGTACTATTAACTTGCATGTTCTCATGGAATTATTCTTAATGCATTAGACTTGCTTGATCCAATATTCTATTCTGTAAATTAAGGTCCTGACTTGATACAAAATAATTTACACAAAAATGTATCAGGATGGAGATTAGACCCTTACACCTGGTCTCCTTTGTTCTATCTCTTTTTGCATTGGCTCCGAATGTTGTAACAGGTACATGTTATGTTTTGAGAACCTCTGCAAGAAACTCAAAACTGAATCTATTTGCTGTAATGGATGAGCCTGCTGTAAGGGCATAACCTGAACATGTCTCGTGGATCTGTGGAACACAGTAGTTACGAAATCATAACTCTTTGGGCAGTGAGCTTATTTTCTGTTTTTGAAAATTGACGTATTAACAGAAGATAAATGTGTTGCCATTGATCATGAATCTTGCTATTCTGTTATGCAACCCCTACGAGCATCCATGTTCACATGCATGAAACATCCAAGACCTCTCAGTGCTATTCCAGTAAGCAGGAATGCATGTAGAGAATGGAAAAATCATAATGCATACACAATAAGCGACATTCCTCAAATGATAACACAGTGAGGCCAAGGTTTATTTTGCATAAGGGTGTTACAGTATCCTTCTTGTCTGATGTACTAAAGCCAATTTTAGCAGTCCTGAACATCTAGAACTTAAACCAATATGGAGCTGCCAAGTGTGTGCAACCCTAGTTCCCATACGGCCATACCCACGTGATGGCTATGCTCTTCGTGTATCACCTGAAACCAAGGTTCAAAAAAGTGCTCAGCGAACGGTGAGGCACCGGTCAGAGGAATTAAAGCTTAAGAGATCTCACCGCTCTGAGAAATTAAAGTTTAAGAGCTTAAGCGCTGCTTAAGCGTTTTATAGGGAACGGTACATACAAGAAATAGGCAAGCAATTCTAGACAGAAAAGAAAAGCCAGTCGGCCACCACCTGGCCCATCCAGACCAACGCAGCACTCACGCCCCAGCACGCACATGAGCGAAGCGGCACATCGCTGCCCTAGCTAGCACTGGCTACTTTGCAATTCTACACGCCATGGTTTTTAAGGCGTCCCTAAGGTGACGCTTAGGCGCTGCCCCTCCACCTTAGAAAACGACCCCCTTAAAGCGTTGGCTCAGGCGATAAGGTGCCACCCTCCCCCCCCCCCCCCCCTTAGGACGCCTTACCGCCTTGCAAACCATGCTACACCCGCCCCCATTCTATCTTCACACACAAACACAACAAACCTTCGTGCTCACAACACAACGCCTCCTCCAACACCAATGCAACACAGCAGACATGCCCTGATCAATCCACATCCAAGCTTCACCACGCTCATGCTCCACAGTCCACACACAAGCTCACACACGTAGGCGAGTGTGCTTCCTGTTTTGCATCACCCGGATGCGTCGACCACTGCCTCCTCCTGCGAGCTTGCGTGAGCCGAGGAGGGAAGATCAGTCGGGTGGCACAAGGGGGAGCCGTGGAGAGGGGTGAGGACGTGCGGGGGAGGGAGATCTGGCGGGTGGCACAAGGACTGAGCACCGCCTAGCGCTTTTTCTCTCGCTCATGCCGAAATCTGAGCGGAAGGGCTCCGCTTTGTTCTTTTAGCCTTTTTCTGCTTATGCGTGTGTGTAAGGGTACGCTTAAAATAACGTTGCCTGAAACCATACGTGGAAGGGTGCAGCAGTTTCATGAGGTAGCAAGAAGTGAAACAGGAGCAACTTGACTAGGCAATGTCACTAAGGCTCAAAATTGATAGACATCATATGCACTGTGAGTATCTAAGTTATTCCAAGCTATCAATCACTGAGGTATACTAGCTGTTAGTACGTCTAACTTCGCTCCAAATCACCTCTGCGTCTTTCATCTGGATGTTTCAGTTTCTTCTCCATCACCCTTGTTAAACGTATCCAAATTGAATAATTGATGTCAATACAAAAAAACTGAGAAACAACCTACCCATTATGTGGTTTACATTTAGTACAGTGGCTAGAAACAGCTATTACGAAAAAAATAACAGAACTGTTGTTGCAACACTGAGGAATTCCAGAACAGTCGTCCTACATATTCTAACGTACTGCCTCTGTTCCAAATTACCATGTATTGGGTTAGTCAAAGTAAACTTTCTAAGGTTTGTCCAAGGTTCTCTTGTTTTCAGAACTAGCATGAAATCTCTACGAAAATATCATTAAAACCGACCTGAACATATCAAATCCAGTGGACTAATGATGAGATCCGTGCCCTAAAATTCCCTATCAGGATTTCATGAACTGGATTTCATGAACTCTTTCATGAAATCCAGGTAAAGCAGTGCCCTGTATTGTAAAGCACATGGTCAAGTGGTGCAGTAAGAGAAGTTTGGGAGGACTGTCTCTTATAGCTGCATCCTTTTACTGACTTGTCCAGTGTAACTACAAAATCTACCTCTGTTCCAAGTCTTGATTTGAACCATGTTGCACAGCTGTCTTACCTGACTTTGTATTTTCGTTACTAAAATCAGAAGTAGGCAACGTCTCCGAGGAATCTAATAGACTTAAAGTTGATGCATGGGGTACTACAGCGCATCCCTATTGTAGATTTTTTGATCTCTTATTAGTTGCCTCATCCTTGCATTTAAGGCATGGGGTCAATGCACCCTATTGTACATTTTAGTATCATCTTATAGTTCACTTATCAGTTTTCTGCTGTTTGTTTGTGCATCATGCTTTTCTCTGATAGACAATTTTGTTTGCTCCTTTATACTCTGACAAAAAGTATAGCAGAACATTAACCCAGTTTGGGACCTTTAAGCATCTCTAGGTGTTGTAAAGGCGGTTTTAAGTTGGAAATTTCAGTTGAAGTTGTTATTGCTATTTGAATATATAGGGAATACATCCTCCATTGGGTGTCAGGGATTACGCTAGTCTGTCTTTGCAAATAATATGATTACACAGTAATCTGAACAAACAGTGATTCATGTATTCCCCTTGCATGATCCAATTAAGTTGGAAATTTCAGTTGAAGTTGTTATTGCTATTTGAATATATAGGGAATACATCCTCCATTGGGTGTCAGGGATTACGCTAGTCTGTCTTTGCAAATAATATGATTACACAGTAATCTGAACAAACAGTGATTCATGTATTCCCCTTGCATGCCCTCAGAAATTAACTATACTTAGCTAGAAGATGGTCTAATCAATTTCCACCTAATTGGATCATGAAGGGGTTGACATAGCCATATCAAGATTTATCCATGGTAGTTGTTTGAATATATTCAATAGTTACTGTTGAAAAGGGTGCAATATATTTTTGTTTGAAAATTCTCCTGTTTTTCCAAGGTTTCTTAAGGGCTAGGTGCTCTATTTACCCCTCTTCCGACGCCCAATTTCTCTTCTCACGCCGGCCATCCTCCCGACGCTCAGGAGCTGCTTTCCTCCTGCCTAGTTCCACCTCCGTGTGTGTCGGTAGGCCTAAGCGTTCTGCCTAGCTCCACTAGCGCGCACTGCAAGGTGCAAGGCAATCGCTCAGCGATTATGCACGCCTAAGTATGCCTAGGCTTACTCCTAATTGAACCTTGGCTTTTCCCAATAATTTTTCTGTATACTTTTGTGTTTACAGTTGGCAGTAATTCATGTTAATTCATTGAATAACAAATTGATTTTTTTCCTTGAAACTAGCTGCATGCTTTTGTGGAGTACGAGACTCATGAGGATGCTGAGAAGGCAGTATGTGCTACATGGTTTTGAATTCCTCAACATAATTTTTGCACCGTGTTTTGCTTGATTTATTATTAATTTCATGCAGATTCTGGAGCTAAATGATGAAAAGAACTGGAGAAATGGGCTTAGAGTACGGCTCCTGAATACTTGCATGGTCAGCAACCAAGGAGTCACTACTTCATTTCAGAACTATGAATTTGGCACTGCTTTTCTGCTATTTATGCATATGCCACTAGTCTGTTATCTCACTTTTCGTCTTTACCCTTCCTGCAGCTAACTTGTAAATACGGAGTGCCGTAGTGGTATTGTTTTACATAAATGACTTTTCTTGCCATAAATGACATAAATACGGAGTGCAGTAGTGGTATTGCGGCAATGATCTTCTCACCATCTATAAGAATTTATGTTTTCTATTGGGTGTGCATGTCAATATATTTGATGGTTGGTCTTTCATAAAATCTATATAGTGTCTGTTGCAAAAATAGATCACATTAAATTGATTGCATGTATGTATGTCGTGAAGTGCTATCCTTCCTATGTAATTTCCAAATATAATATCTTCGGCTTTCGGTACAAATATTTTTGTTATAATTTGGATGTAGACAAAGGGGTCGGTGAAAGGAAAAAATGGAGCACATGAAGTTGATGTAAACTGCGAGGAAGATGTCTCCACTTCAAACCAATCAAATGAGAGACAACTTGAAGGATCCTTTCAACTGTCAGATGTATTGCCAGAGCACTTGGTAAGGAGTCTAGTTGTAGTTTACCTAGCACAACCCAAGCTTACTTTAAATATAAATCCCACTTGGATCTGAAGCAGCACAGACATAATATTCTTCCCAAAAAAACTTAAAGAATTACCAGGAAGCTGGAACCTCTGGAAACTGCCGTTTCATGCTAGGAATGGTTTTTGAGTCGCGACTCAAAGTGAGTCGCCAATCCCGCCTGTATAGTCGACCAAAGTTGCTGTATAGTTGCTTGATTAGTCGCGAGTCGCTCTGTTTTTGAGAAACGACTTGGTGATTAGTCAGCGACTAATCAGCGACTCAAAAACCATGTTAGGAACTGTAATTGAATTTCCATTCCAAGTATAATACTACTTGTTCTGGATTTAGTTACATATGTTGTTATACAGTCTGTTTTAAGAATAGAGTTTAGTGTTTGCTCTGGATTTAATCACGTCTACTTTACCACCCTGACATTGTACAGTTTGATGAGAACTCCAATGGCAAAGAAGATCCAAGGATAGGGTACTACTTGTTCTGGATTTGGTTGCATATGTTGTTATACAGTCCTGACTAAGAATAGGGTTTAGTGCTTGTTCTGGATTTAATCATATGTACCTTACCACGCTGATATTGTACAGTTTGATGAGAACTCCAATGGCAAAGAAGGTCCAAAGAGTGGCAAAGGCAATGGTCATGCCAGAGGCCGAGTGCGAACGTACCATCAACAAAACAACAATCAGCACCACAATCACAATGGCAGCAACTATCACCAGGTTATCAACCGTGGTGGCACTTATCCAGTCAGCATGCCGCTAAACAAGCAGCCCATCAAAACTGAGCAGCAACTACCAGTGGCCAGCAAACAACCTCTCGGCCCACACATGCCTGATGGCACTCGTGGTTTTGCCCTTGGCAGAGGGAGGCCGTAACCATTACGGACAGGGTTGTGTGCTGTGGAGCCTTACATTGCTGTAGTCTCATGTTGTTATAGATGGTCTTAAAACAAGCCTGTTGTTCCTCCCATGTGAGTGCTTTGATTTCTTGGGACTATTTGTCGGCTAATGGTTGGTCTCCTGTACTTTTATCTTGTGCTGCTGCGTGAGATGCACGTTTAAGCTGACTACCATTGATGCACATTTATTACTGTAGTTCTATTGTATCAAACGGAACCTCTTGTTTCTCACTTTATCCCATTGATGGGCGTGCTTAGGTTTTTTTGAACTATTTGTCGGCCAATAATTGGTCTCTTGTACTTTTTATCTTGTGCTGCTGTGTAAGATGCACGTTTAAGCTGACTATCTTATTACTGTAGTTCTATCTGGATGGTTTACTACTATTTGTTGGCAAGGTGTTGAGAAAAAGATTAAAAAAGAGTAGCAGATTGAAACGTATATGTCTTCTAAAGTAAAGCCCCACCAACATGCATTTATGATTGTCAAACATGCAAGTTATCAACATTATAAACACCATTTGTTGTCCAAGTTTCTCCACTAGCAGACATCACATCCAAACATATCACTCATTAATTCTGCATGACTTGGAAAAAGCTCCCCTAATGATTCGCTCAAAACATATCTCCGGATTACTTGAAAAGGCTTCCCTAATAACGCTCAATCTCCCTTGCGCTTCTCTTATATTGTCATCCCACATCTTCACCCGGCAGCCTGTCCACAACATTGTGTAATCCACATCGAGGAAGACATTCATCCACATCGAGGAAGACACTCTTCGAGCCGCAATCCTTTGCCTCGCCGCCACAAGTAGTTGAATTAGTCGCAAAATCTCATTACAGAAGTAGACAACATAGAGAACAACACTAGATTTCATAGTTAGGATTACATATACAACTCTGACCAGACCATGCATAGTGGAGGGTGGGAAATAAACCCTAGTACAAATAAACCCTATCCATTCCGACAGGTGTGCTAGTCGCGAGGGAGAAAGAAGACAACCAAGTGAGCAGTTGAGATGATAAAGTAACAAACTCTAAACTAGAGTTGTCGATTTCAAGCAATGACATCCCAATGATCCTTAGTTTTTTTTTTTTTTTTGACGTTTACAACGGGGAACCACTACCCATGGTGCACAGCTAACTCGCTGGCCACCAAATCAACAAGGAAATCAGGAGCAACATCCTCCCAGCCCACACAAGCAGCATCTGTGCGCAGTCCATGTTGAGCTAGATGATGTGCCACCTCATTGCAGCTCCTAGGAGCAAACTGAAAGGAAGACAATTCAAAGGCGACAATGCTGATACTTCGGACTTCCTTCAGTAGAACGCCGAAATGATCCTTAGTTTTTGAGAGGCAGATCATGGGTACCAGTTCGTTAAGTTGGCGGGAAGCGGTCAGTAAGACATGTTCATAGCCACATATAGCGATTATGTGACTGATCGTGACTCGCTTTGATGACTTTGGTTTTCCCGTCACGGATCTATGCGAGCCCCGTCCGGTCTGTAAATGGATGACAACATGCTGTAAACGTCACCGACCTCTAGGGCTTGTCATCACTCTCGTACGCAAACCGTCACATGCCACTAGGTTTCGAAAACCGACACATATATATGAAACCACCCATTTTGGGATTCGTGTTCACGTACATGTATGAGTTTGAGATATTAGGGTTTAGTGTTGCGTCGGTTCTAAGGCTACCACATGATCTATTTATATCTTAGGAGACCGTACACACGTATAGACATAATACAAACTCTATACATGAGCCGATCTTAACACATCCACTCAATCTAAACTTTTGTAAACAAGGTTTAGATTGGTCTTGAGTCGGTCTCACATCTACTACGTAGCTGGTATCTTAAACACATCAACAAACTGATCATCCGTGGAGCTAAACCAGACCTCTAGAGCGCCAACAGTGAACTCGCTCTCACACAAAATAGAAATTAATATCAATGTTCTTAGTTCGAGTGTGGAAGACTGATTTGATGTCAGGTATGTAGTCTCTGGATTATCACACCACAAAATGGGGATACGCTGCTGCGAAACTCCGACTTCTTTGAGTAAAGACTCTACCCATATAACTTTAGCCTCTCTATTTGCAAGGCCCTTGTACTCTGCCACGATACTTTATTTCGAGACGGTAGTCCGTGTCTAAAGATAGTTTTCACGATTTCACAACAATCTCACTTTCAAGGATAAGAAGGGAGTTTATTTGTTCTGGACGTCATCAGGTTTCAGTCGTAGATGTTGTAGACAAAAATTCCTCAAATTTTATTCATTTAGTGGCTACAAGATCAATACAAAGGCCGTTGACCT
Source organism: Poa pratensis (assembly GCA_947311845.1). NCBI lineage: Eukaryota > Viridiplantae > Streptophyta > Magnoliopsida > Poales > Poaceae > Poa > Poa pratensis. Next base: position 18,629,145 of record CAMZMU010000085.1, read on the forward strand.
TGGCGAGTTATAGATAGGTGATACGTCTCAAACGTATCTATAATTTTTGATGTTCCCTGCTTATTTTATACCAAATGCTACATGCTTTATAGTAGTTTAATATCATTTTTGTGTATTTTCAAGGACTAACCTATTAACAAGATATCATAGTGCGAGTTCTTGTTTCCTATTTTTTTATAAAGAAAAGCTAGTCGGGAAATATTCTCGGAACTGGACGAAACTTTAAGGGAATTATTTTTGCAATGGACTGAAGGCACCGACCAAAGAGCAGCTGAAGTGGACCCACCTGGAGGGGGGACGGCCTCCAGGCGCGACCTGGAGGTGGGCCGCGCCCCTAGCCCATGTGCCCCCATTGAGCTCGTGTGATGCCGCCTCTTCCCCTATAAATTACTTCATCCCCGAAAACCCTAAGTACTGATCAAAATTCCAGAAATACATCCGAGGCCGCCATCGTCGTGAACCCTAGTTCGGCAGGGTTTTGAAACTCTTCCCAACACTCTGTCGGAGGAGGAGATCACCACCAGAGGGATCTACACCACCATGCCCGCCTCCGGACTGATGCGGGAGTAGTTGTCCATTGGACTACGGGTGCATAGAAGTAGCTAGATGGTTGTCTCTCCTCCTTGTGTTATAATCTTTGGATCTTGTGAAATGCCTAACATGATCAGGATCATCTTTATGTAATGCTACATGTTGTGTTTGCTGGGATCCGATGAATTATGAAGATCAAGTTTGTTCATATTTTATCTATATATCTATGATCTTGCATGCACTAGTAGATGCTTTTGTCGAGTTACGGAACTCGGACACCGGAGGTGCGAACACCTCCTAGTTGTTCGGTAGAAGGGCGCGAGGTGCTCCGACGTCAGTCCCCGGAGAACGAGAACGGACACACAAGATTTTACCCAGGTTCAGGCCGCGTCGCCACGTAATGCCCTACGTCCTGCTTGTCTTGCTTGATTGATGTTGAATGATGTCGTAAAGGTTGTGGCTTACAATCCTCCCTTCTATGCTCAAGGCCTATCCGAGCTTCACCCCGGGAAGGTCTCCGAGGTGATGTCAGCTAGCCCCCGAGCTATATGTCTAGTAGGAAGTCTTGTTCTCCCCCTTTTCCCGTAGCCTTGGGCCTCGTTTTATACTCAGGGGGTCACCACAAGTGGCTACTCCAGAAGCTTCCCCTCCACGGGGTGGCACGCGTCGAGCTACTTCGCCAAGTGGCATTTCTCAATCGTTGTCGTGGCACCGTCCATGCGGTGTTGCCTTCCATGCCACGGTACCCGCCGAGCCGGACATGACGGCTGGTCGGGTCTTATCGTGGGACCGAGCGTCATGCCGAGCTCCGCGCCGGCCCCACTGAGGCAGCGGGTCTGGTCTTGTCAATGTCTTGGCTGCATCGGGCAGCAGGCCCGTGCAGTCTTGTCTCGGTCGCCTGCTGTACTTCCTTCTTGGCGAAGCCATTCATCTGGAGGGCCGCGCAGGAACCTCCCGCCGCGTGGTACGCCTCGTGTTTGCTTGTTTCCCCGGGGCGGGGAGAATGGCCCGCCAGGCCTCCGGGCGCCGAAGCTTCTGGCTCCGAGGGTCGGGTCCTCCTTCTCCGGGACTCTGGGGGCCCCTGGATCCCGAATGCCGACAGTAGCCCCTAGGCGCCCTTAGGCCCGGGAGCTGACCTCAGCCACAGGGTGCCCCTATCTCGAGGCGCGGGAGAGCCGCCCCTCCGTTCCCTTGGATAAATGACGCGTGGCCGCGTCCGCCGGTGTTCTCGCCCACGTGGAGCCGTTACCAGGGGCCGTCACCTCCGCCTCTTCTCCTCCCCAATGGGGGAGGCTCTTGGGTAATGATGCGTCTGTTGAGCTGGCTTCGTTTCCCGATGGGGAGGAGGCGCCTGCGTACTCCCTCATCCTTAAATGCGTCTCTCCTCCCCTCTGCCTGGACTTTGTCCTTCTGCTCCTCCACCGCCATGCCCCTCTCCGAGCGCTCCTCTTCGTCCAGCGGCCTCAGTCTTCCGGTTCCGCAGTCCTCCCGCCTCCATTCGTGGGAGGCCAAAGGCATGACTCCTCCCTTCTTCTCGCCGGCAGGCCCATCCCCTTCCCCCCGCACGGCAACTGCATCCTCCGTGCGTCTTCGGGGGAGGGGGGCCTCTCGTGGCGCGGCTCGGGGCTGACATGCAGCGAGCTAGATCTTCTCGCCTCCGTGGGTTATCTTCCGCGCTCCGGTGGATCCTATTGGCGGATAGCAGAGGAAGGGGAGGTGGCTTCGTGTCCATCCCATGATGAATGCGTGTTATTTGTCGCTCTTCTGGAGCGGGGCCTTTCCCCTCCGGTGCATCCGTTCCTCCGATCACATCTTCATATGTATGGGATACAGCTTCACCACCTCTCCCGGACCGTGTTACCCATATCTCCTGCATCGTTACTTGTTGCGAGACCTTCCTTGTCGTCCCTGCCCATCTCGGCCTCTGGTGTTCTCTCTTCACCCTCCAGGGCAGGATTGCCGGGGAAGGAGACCCTGAACTCGAGTGCCGGGTGGTGCGGGTGAACCCGCACCCTTCTATTTATCCCGACCTCGCCTTGAAAGGAGCCTGCGACGACTAGCAGCGCTCCTTCTTCTATTTCCCGGAAGTTCCTCCGTCTCTGGGCGGCCCCGGCCTCCCTGCTTTCTCCCGAGGCCTCCCGCTTCCTGGAAGGGGTGGTCCTCCAACCTAGATGGTGATCCCAACGAGGTGCATGCCCTTTTCGAGCGCCTAAAGGAGGTCGTAGACAGGGTGTCGGCGCACTGAGTCAGGGGGTACCCTAGGCGCGCCGGTTACTCATCCCGGGGCGGGGGACGCGGTAGCAGCATCCGAAGACTCACCCGGTCAAGAAAGCACCCGGAGGAAATCTCCGGGAAAGGAGCGGGAGGCGTCCCCAGGATCCGCCCCCGGGACGGGGACCATGCACGTGGCAAGGGATTCCTGCGCCGCTACCTCGGGTAGCTTCGCAGAGAAGGAAGCGAAGTAGACGTCAGAAGATAGGACAGCTCAGGCCCGCTGCCCCACGCGGGTAGAGCATCGACAAGACAAGGCGTGCTGTCCAAGCAGAGCAGGCGCAGGGCTCGGCGCGATGCCCGACCCTTGGATACGACCCAACAGGCCGTCTTCTCCGACCCAGCGGGCCCCACGGCATGAAGGGCAGCGCGACATGATCTACGCCACGACGACAGCTGGAGGCTGCTACTTGGCGGAGTGGCTCGATGTGTGCCGCCTCACGGCGAGAAGCTTTTGGAATGGCCACTTGTGGTGACCCCTGGTATATAAAAGGACGCCCGAGGCCAAGGACAGGAGGAGGAGACTTCCTACTAGACACATAGCTCGAGGGCTAGGTGACTTCACCTCGGAGACCTTCCCGGGGAGAAGCTTGAATAGGCCCAGAGCATAGAAGGAAGCAGTGTAAGACACACCCTGTACAACTTCGCCGACGATCAATCAAGCCAGACAAGCAGGACGTAGGGCATTACGCGGCGACGCGGCCTGAACCTGGGTAAAACCTCGTGTGTTCGTTCTCGTTCTCCGGGGATCGACGTCGGAGCACCTCACGCCCTCCTACCGAACAACTAGGAGGTGATCGCACCTTCGGTGTCCAAGTTCCGTAACTCGGCATCTGGCGCGCCAGGTAGGGGCGCCCGTGCTTCCTCGTCGAGACTCGAAGCTGGCATGGCACCGCGCCGCGATCCATCAGGGACCCGGGGGCTGGCGAGCTCCTACGGGGCTGGCGCCCGCGGTCACGCATGCAGGGGATGAGCGGGACAGCCCATTCGTCGCTCCGCCTGCGGGCACCCGTCTGGAGCCCTTGCCTGAAGGGGCCATGGCATCATGGCCGGATATGTGTGCCTGGGTCGCGCAGGCGATCCAGGGCAAATATCTGCGCCTTGGATCGTTGAACGACCTGGACGACGTGCTGCAGAGGCCCGACGAAACCTTACGGGGTTACACCCTTAGGCTCCGCCACGTCTTGAGCCACGTCCCTGACGCACCGGACGTACTGGTCATCCGGGCGTTCTAGAGGAACGTCCGTGACGTCTGCATGCTGGAGAAGCTCGGAAGCCGCGACGTCCGTACCACCACATAACTATACTCCCTAGCGGAAAAGTGCGCCAGGATGGAAGAAGGAAGGCTCATGATCTCCGCTCCGCGGAGGCCAGGGAGCCACAGCGACGGAGGCGCCGCCGAAGCAGGCAAGCGGCAGGGGCTTGGGGGCGGCTCGGCCAGGGGAATACACCCCCTAGCGAGCCCCCCGAAGTTACTGCCGGTGAGGAAAGGAGCAGGGTGCGAGACGAGGCCGTGCCATGGTGCCCGGTGCACAGTGCCAGGGCCCACGACGCCAGTGAATGCCACGTCCTCTGCGACCTCACCATTATCAAGAAGAAGCACAAGACAGGGTCGGGGGCGACCCGCCCGGCGGGGGCATGCTATGCGTGCAGCGAGCCTGGGCACTACGCTCGAGCCTGCCCCACTCGCACGGGCGCCGGGGCGGTGGCGCCGAAGTCTCGGGAACGGTGAACCCTCGGAGTGAGAACACCCCTCCCCCCGAGGATTCAAGTCAAGACCGGTGGGGAGGCGCCGTAGAAGACTCTAGCGGAAGGCGATGGAGAAGAAGACGTGCTTACCCTTGTGTAGCCCGCCGTATCCTTTATGAAAAATAATTTTTCTTTGCTATCTAATGTATCTGGTTTAGATCTGTCAACGCATTTTCCCCCTTCTACCGGACGCCTCAGTTCCCGCACGAGAAAGACCGGCCCAGGCCAGAGCCGGGGGGGGGGGGAGAGGCTCCCTAACGCACTCGAACCAAGATGAACCCAACCTGGATTAGGCATCGAAGGAATCGAAAGAACCCCGCGCTCGGACACTGGGTGCGCGGATGCCTCGTAGGAACTGGGGGAAGGGATTAGGGAGAGGAGGCTCTGGGAGAGCGAATGGGCCGGCCACCGTCGCTGGCGGCCTAGGGGCCGTGACGGACACCGAAGAAGAGCGAAACGTGGGGGGAAACTCTGGCCAGCGAGCTAAGTACATCAACCCTGATCACGTTCCTTATTGCGTCACCCGGTGTCACCCTGCCTTTTCCCGGGGGAAGGAGTAACTGGTCAAGGCGGCAAGGCCTGCATGTAGAAGGGGCGTTCAACGGGGAGATGCGGTCTTCGGGGGTTTGCCTGGGTATCAAGCCCCGGGGGCCTCCGCCGGGACAACTCCCCAATGAACGGTGTGATTCTTATGCGGAGACGTGTCCCGAGGGGGGGCAGCTGGATCCGGTCCAGCGCTCTCTCGGGACCTGCGCGGGGCGTGTAAGAGTAACCTCGGAACATAGGGAAGTGCTTGCCTACCTAAGACCGGAGACTAGCCCCCGGAAAAAGGCGGAGGTCGGCCGCCGGACGAGAACACGCAATCGCGGGAGTTAACAATCAAAGTGATTACATGACATGCCTGGGAAGGCTTTGTTTATTGTGCAAATGCTATGAGGTTACACGAAGGGGATCAGTCCCGCCGCAGCCGGGCATTCACTTGCTCCACGACGGGGGCGACCGCGCGATCCGCGGCCACGCGATCCTCTTCCGTTTCGAACTCCTCGAAGAGTTGGTCAAAAGGGAAGAGGGGCAGTAACGAGTACACTCGGGGGAGGAGAATGCCGGCAACTTGCGCGCCGCCCTTGACGCCCTTGACACGAAGACGACGCAGCATCGACTCCTTCAAGACCTCCATCTTCCCCACCATATCAGAGAAGAAGATGGAGAGGATCGTGATGTCCGAACCATTGATCTCCCCAGGGGGAGATCCACTGCCGCCATCACCCTCGCCGCATGATTGGCGATGCGGCAAAGACCGGCGGCGTCCAGCTCTGTTTGCTAGTTAGACTTGCTCAACATGTGAAAGGCTTTGCGAGCATTGTCCCTGTCTTCCTTGGAGGATTGGCGTGCCCGCTCCAAACTACGGTCGCGGGCGCCAAGCTCAGAGATCAGCTCGTCGATCCTCCGCTGGGAATCGGCGAACTGAGATTCCGCCTCCTCCAATTGCTGGCGGAGGCTACCTTCGAGGGCCGCGGCTGCACGCGAGGCCTCTTGCTCCCGTTCCACCGCCGCGTCGGCCCTGGCGCGGAGCTCCTCGACGAGCAGCTGCAACTCGCGCAGGCTCCCCGCCTGCTCACGGGCTCGTGCCTCGGAGCTCGCCAAGGCTAGGTGATGGGCGTCCACCATGGCCGACCTCTCTCGCTCGAGGGATGCAAGCTCGTGAGCGTGGGCCTCGACCTGGGCCGTCATCAGCTGCTGCATTGCCCCCGCATCGCCCTGCGGGCCGCTCTCTGCGCACTTAGCCGCAGCGATCGCGGCCACCAAGACCCGCTGCGCGTCGGCCTTCTGGGCGGAGGCCTCTTCCGCATCTAACACCGCCGAAGCAAGGGCGGCATCGGCCGCGGCCTGGGCTGCCGATGCTTGTTGCTCTCGGACCTGGACGACGGCGATCCGATCTTCAAGACCGCGGCGTCCGTGCTCAACCTTTGCACGGTGTAGGCGGAGAAGCTCTCGGGACCGCTCGTTCTCTTCATAGGCCTGAGCGACGACGTCCGTCAGGAGTCGCTGCTGTTGCTCTACGCCATTCAACAAACGACGCGCTGAAGAAAAGACGGAAGGATGATCCAGCAGCAGGCTGGACACGGGGATCCCCCCGCGCCCGGCACAAAGGGCCTGCGGAGGACCGACCGAGCCACGAAGATTGCCCTCCTCCTGTGACGAGGCCACGGCCGGAAGGGCACTCTCGTTCTTGGCCGGGGGCGTAAGATCAGCGTCCAAGTCCATGAAATTGGGGTCGGGGCAGAGAGGCCGAACCACGGAACGCCTCTCGAACCGGAGTCCCTCTTCGGTGTCGCTGTCCTCAGACGCCGACCCCACAACTACGACCTCAGGAGCAGAGGAGCTAGGGAGGCACATTCCCTGACAAGAACCGGTGGAAGGAGGAGATTAGAGTCAAAGAAAACCACAATCGCTGCCCAAGGAAGGAGGGGGACAAGAGGCTTACCTCCGGAAGCGAGCGCCCACCCCCGGGAGGTACGCCGGGGCGCGCTTTCTTCAGCGGAAGGTTGGGAGCGCCGAAGTCCGCGCGGACCCGCTTGGAAGACGAAGCCAGAGGCTGGGGGCTGCCACGGTACTCAGAGGAAAATCTGATACGAGCGCCATCTTGTTAAAGAAAGAAGTAAGGAAGAAGAGGAGTTATACCTGGCAGCGTCCAGATGGAGGGACCATGAGCCCCTCGCGAGAAATCCCCCAAGCGAAAGGGGAACGGGGAGAGTTTCCTCGGAAGCTCATCGTCGGAAGACACGCGTCCCGCGGCGGCCAACTCCTCCGACACTCTTGGCCCTGCCGGTACGCGGGGACGGTGGTACAGCGGGCTTGGGTCTGTGTCGTCCTCGTCCTCCTCGACGATGGCATGCTTCCCACCCCGGGAAGATCCCCCGGAGACCAGCGCTCCCGAGGGGCGACGGGAGCTCCCGGCCCCGAGGGCCCCGCAGAAGATACCCAGGGGACGATAATCCCGGGGCGCGCCAAAGAGGAAGAATTCCCCACTCGTTGCACTCCGGCATGGATGCAATGATGCTGTCCAGTTCCCCGTCCTCATACAGGGGAACAGCCGCTGCGGGGAGACCTACATAAATAGAAGACCCCCCGCAGAGGTCATTCACCAGGCCACTCAACGCCTCGGGAAGCACCCTCTATTTGAACAACCTAGTTTTGTCGAGGGAGCGCGCCCTCGTACTCCCACATACAGTGAGAGCGGAGTTGCAGGGGAGCAATGGCGTAGCTGATGAAGTGCGCCACAATGTCGCGGCCGGTTAAGCCGCGCTCGCGGAAGGAGAGGATCCGCTCGAACACGGGGGCAAGCTCGGTGTCCTGTCCCCGAGAGCGGACCAGCTGTCCAGGCGGGCAAGAACCTGTGGGTTCTACCAAGGCGTCATCCACACTCGGGAAGCGAACGAAGACCCAATCCTGCTGCCACTCCTCCCAACGGCGCTTGTCGAGGGGAGGAAGGTGTCGGCAAGATTGTTGCGGAAGCTGAAGGTAACGGAGCCGGAGATCGCGTCCCCGACTTCGATCCGGGGATAGAATAGTGGCGGAAGAGGGCTACGCTCGGCATGACGCCAACGAAGGTCTCACAGAAGTGCTGGAAGATGGCCAACAACAGAAGGGCGTTGGGGTGGAGTTGAGCGAGGGACAACCGTACCCGCTCAGCACCGCATGGAGGAAGAGCGACATCGGCGGGGCCAGCCCTGCCAACAGGAAGCAGGCGCAATACGCGCAAGTCGAGGGAGGTCAGATCCTCCGGCGGCGTCGATGCGCGAAAGAGCACAGTTCGGCCATTCTCGTTGCTCTTGCTGGCAACGGCATCCTTCAGGCCGAGAAGGTTCTCGAAGGGTACCCCGGCGGGAAGAAGGCCCTGACAGTGCGTCACTCCTCCCAGGAGAGCTCGCGCTGTGACATACGTTCCGTCTTCTTGGCCTTGCCCTTCTTGGCCGTCTTCACCTTGGAGGCCATAGGAAAAGGGGAAGGGCTGAGGACGACTCTGGAGCAGGAAAGGTGAAGGGGAAGGGAGATCGGGGGCAACAGGAGGAGCGAGGTCAGAGCACACGCGGCTCCTGCCCAGATATAGCCGAGAGGCGAGACGCGTGGGCGGTTCCCATCCCGCCCCGCATTGAAAACGCTCTCCTACCCAAAGGCGAATGGTGGGGACACCAGCAATACCCGCGTCGCGGTAACTGCGTCGCGGGGACCGAGGAGCCCCCACTCGGATGGCATCCGCCGAAAGGAGCGCCGTAATTGTTGCCAACTTTGACCTCCCCGGGCTCGCGAAATGGGCACCCACTGGCGGTCAGAGCCGACGACCACCCCTGGGCGCCCGGGGGGTACTGTCGGCGCACTGAGTCAGGGGGTACCTCAGGCGCGCCGGTTACGCGCCCCGGGCGGGGGACGCGGCAGCAGCATCCGAAGACTCACCCCGGTCAAGAAGCACCGGAGGAAATCTACGGGAAAGGAGCGGGAGGCGTCCCTAGGAGCCGCCCCCGGGACGGGGACCATGCACGTGGTAAGGGATTCCTGCGCTGCTACCTCGGGTAGCTTCGCAGAGAAGGAAGCGAAGCAGACGTCAGAAGATAGGACAGCTCAGGCCCGCTGCCCTACGCGGGCAGAGCATCGACAAGACAAGGCGTGCTGTCCCACAGAGCAGGCGCAGGGCTCGGCGCGATGCCCGCCCTTGGATACGACCCGACAGGCCGTCTTTTCCAACCCGGCGGGCGCCGCGGCATGAAGGGCAACGTGACATGATCTACGCCACGACGATAGCTGGAGGCTGCACTTGGCGGAGTGGCTCGACGCGTGCCGCCTCACGGCGAGAAGCTTTTGGAATGGCCACTTGTGGTGACCCCTGGTATATAAAAGGTGGCCCGAGGCCATGGACAGGACGAGGAGACTTCCTACTAGACACATAGCTCGGGGGCTAGCTGACTTCACCTCAGAGACCTTCCCGGGGAGAAGCTTGGATAGGCCCAGAGAATAGAAGGGGCAGTGTAAGACACACCCTGTACAACTTGCCGGCGATCAATCAAGCCAACAAGCAGGACGTAGGGCATTACGCGGCGACGCGGCCTGAACCTGTGTAAAATCTCTTGTGTTCGAGCTCGTTCTCCAGGGATCGACGTCGGAGCACCTCGCGCCCTCCTACCGAACAACTAGGAGGTGATCGCACCTCCGGTGTCCGAGTTCCGTAACTCGACACAGGGGGCTTACCGAGTTGGATTTTGGTGACTTGGATGACTCGGAGGGTGCAACCGCTCCAGCTTCAGATTCACTTGATCGGGGAGTGGTCTCCGGAGGGGGATTTCACCCGATTGCGGCGGGAGAGTTGCGGTCGCACAAAGTGGAAGACTAGGTGCGATCCATTTCGGCGCTCCTCTTATTTGCCCCTGGCTCCAAGCGTACTCCGCGCTCAATCCTCCCCCACTAGTACGCCCCGCTTCTTTCCCGTGACCTTTGTCTGATTCCTAGGCTCACTTTGCTTTTTTATTTTAGCTTCTTCCTCGGAGCCCTTTCTGGTTAGGGGACGCGGTCTTCCGGACGGGCCTGGTGTACCAGGGTCCTCCCTGCATGTACCCTGCTCAAGACCTTCCACCCAGCATTGGAGTGGCAGGTGCGTTGAGAAGGGAGATGTCGGGCCTCCCCGACCCTATGCAATTGGGAGCTTGTTGGATAAGGCGCTGGAGGTAATCTTTTTCTCTCCGGGTCTCTCGGGTTTCTTCTTAGGGCGTGCCCTCTCTTATCCGTCTTCTACTCTGTTTGAGAGCGAGGTGGAAGCCTCCCGGGAAGCTGCTGAGCTTGCGCAAGCGGAGATTGCCACCCTGCGGGCTGCCTTGGCGGCCGTGAAGCCCAAGCCCTCGTCCTGGCTAAGCCCTTCGTCCTCCCGGAAGGATCCCTAGCTTGATGTCCCCCTCCCCGAGGGGTTGCCTCCCGTGCGGTTCTTCTCGGGCCCGTCTGTGGGTCCCAGTTGATGCTAATTTCTGAAAAATCACAACAACTGAGATGTCATTGCTCCCGACTGCACGATGGCTCGGCGAACCCTGACCTAGCCGTGTTGTGCAGCGGGGAGCCCTTGTCCCTCGTCCTAAGCTGCTAGGGCCCAGTTTCCGGTTGTGAGTCAATAGGACGCGGGGTGCTCCGGTCCCGCCGACTTGCGCACCACTAGAGCTTTTACCCCTGAGTTTAAGTTGGGGTGGCACGGCGAACTCCGACCTTGCCGCATTTTTCCCCTATGGCCGCTAGGGGCCTATTTCCAGACTTGAGCCTCATTGGACACGGCGAACCATGGCCTTGCCTACACGCTCATCCCTAGGGCTGTCTCTCCGGATGCAGGTTTTTTGGGGCCCGGCGAACCTTGACCTGGCCGTAGATCCTGCCCCTACGCAAGGTAGGGTTTCCGGGCGAGGGGTGTTCCGGGGCTCCCGGGATCGTGTGTCCGGAGCTCCCTTTCTTCCCCATCCCTCCTTTCCGGGGAAAGGAGTTGACGCGAGTATGTTTTGACCCGGCGAACCCTGACCTGGTCAACCACCGGGTACTTCCGGGGCACGCGTGATCTCATGGTCCGAATGCTTTCGCTTTTTGCCCGCGTTGGCTTGGGTAGAGAGGGGGGGTCTTCCGGGCCGGAGGCGTCTCCGACCCTGCCGCCCTCTGTCCCGAGGTGCGTTATCTCGTGGGACCATGACCCCACCGCCTTTGATGTGAAGAAAGTAGGGCAGTAGGGGCGCGTTGCGCTCTCCCCGTGCTTCCTCACCTCCCGAGGTCTGCTTGGCTTTTCTTGAGGGAACTTTTCTGGGGGCGACTGGGAGACTCCAGCCGTTCCCCCTTTCACGCCTGGGGTACCGAGGTCGTGAGCTGTTCTCCGAGTTCCTAAGAAGACGGTGGTGCCGGTGGGGAGTCTAGTGTGACGTTGCCTCGTGTGAAGAGCCTGGGTCCCGCAGGGCGGGATGCCTTCGTACACGGATGGAGGGAGATTCTCGCTATGCAGACGATAAGTTCTTTTGGGGTCCTCTCCTTCTTGGCCTTCTTGCGGCTTCGTGGGAGCAGTGTGGGGAGCGGTTGTGGCTCCTTCGCGAGTCGCGGGCGACCAACGGAGGGGCCGGTCATGTTGTCGGTGCCTGCTGCTCCAATACTCCTTGGGTGTTCCTGCCGATCTTGTCCGTCCGGGTTGGTCTTGATGCTAGGTTGCCCCAGGCAACTTCGGGGGCGGCGTCTCGGGTCTTCGTCTGCGAAGGACTCTTCGGCGACGAATCCGACCCTGCGCGCATGCACCGCTTCCCGTGGGATGCGGCGAGGTGGCGCACGGACCGACAATCGCGCACGTCGTGGGATCTAACTTCGTGGACGGGACACCAAGCTCCCGACGTCTTCAATGAGTAACCTTCGGTGGTGGGATTCAACGGGTACCGCGCTTCCGCGGGTTTTCCCGTATCGGAGCCGCGGTCACCGTGATGCGGTCTGGGGCCTCCTGCCCGTACTTCATCGCGGCACCCCCTCCGCGCGGCATACAGCTCCTCCAAGCCTTGAACTCCCCGCTTGTCGAGTCTCCCCGACGCGCGGTCGTCGCGCACGCTCCGGTGAAAGGCCCGGATGGCGGTAGCCTGTGCGTCCTTGAGATGGAGCCTCAAAGCCCGACGAACCCGGCGAGCGTAGGGTTGTAGCGTTTCCTCGGACCTCTGTGCGGGGGCGCGGAATTTCGCTCGGACATGCGCCCGCGTCCTTCGCGCGGGTCCGGGCTCGATCGCCATGGGGCGCGGTAGCCCCCGGCGACTCCGTGGCATAGGCCGTCGGGCGCGACTCTGGCGAAGAACGAGCGCCGCCCCTACCTGGCGCACCAGATGTCGAGTTACGTAACTTGGACACTGGAGGTGCGAACACCTCCTAGTTGTTCGGTAGAAGGGCGCGAGGTGCTCCGACGTTAGTCCCCGGAGAACGAGCACGAACACACAAGATTTTACCCAGGTACAGGCCGCGTCGCCGCTTAATGCCCTACGTCCTGCTTGTCTGGCTTGATTGATGGTGGATGATGTCGTACAAGGTGTGGCTTACAATCCTCCCTTCTATGCTCAAGGCCTATCCGAGATTCACCCCGGGAAGGTCTCTGAGGTGATGTCAGCTAGCCCCCGAGCTATGTGTCTAGTAGGAAGTCTTGTTCTCCCCCTTTTCCCGTAGCCTTGGGCCTCCTTTTGTACTCAAGGGGTCACCACAAGTGGCTACTCCAGAAGCTTCCCCACCACGGGGTGGCACGCTTCGAGCTGCTTCGCCAAGTGGCATTTCCCAGTCGTTGTCGTGGCACGTCCATGCGGTGTTGCCTTCCATGCCACGGTACCGCCGGGCCGGACATGACGGCTGGTCGGGTCTTATCGTGGGACCGGGCGTCATGCAGAGCTCCGCTCCGCCCCACTGAGGCATCGGGTCTGGTCTTGTCGATGTCTTGGTTGCATCGGGCAGCAGGCCCGTGCAGTCTTGTCTCGGCCACCTGCTGTGCTTCCTTCTTGGCGAAGCCATCCTTCTGGAGGGCTACGCAGGAACCTCCCGCCGTGTGGTCCGCCTCGGGTTTGCTTGTTTCCCTGGGGCGGGGAGAATGGCCCGCCGAGCCTCCGAGCGCCGAAGCTTCTGGCTCCAAGGGACGGGTCCTCCTCCTCCGGGACTCTGGGGGCCCCTATATCCCGGACGCCGACAGCTTTGGCCAAGTAGATGCTTGTTACTCTAAGAGGGAGTATTTATGCTAGATAGTAGGTTCATGTCTCCAATTGTCTGGGTGTGCTGTTTCTACTAGGATGTGCTGTTTCTGGCTAGATAGTAGCTTTGGCCAAGTAGATGCTTGTGACATGACAAAGACGACTACGACTTTGGATGTGCTGTTTCTACTAGGGATAAAACAAATATGCTTTGTCTACATGTCATTTCCATTATTTACATTACACACTTTGCTTATTACAATAATATGTTGCTCGCAACTTAATACTCACGGGAGACACATATGTTATCTTGGGGCTGGATTATTAGTCATAGATGCACTAGTTAGCGGTCTATGTATCTTGATGTATTCCCAATTAAATACTACAATGAACTTTATCTTATCATAAAAGCATTGTCATGCCCCCCCATAATTTGTCAATTGCCCACTGTAATTTGTTTATCCAACATGTTTGTTTATCTGTTTTATGGAGATACACCTCTAGTAAACTGTGAACCCCGATCCATTCTTTTGCACTGATAAAAACACCGTTTCCACCACGTTCCATCATCATTTCTCGCTGTCAAATTTTGCATTTACATTTATTTTCCATACCAGACGTTTAATACTTTGTATACAGCAAGCCAGGGAGGTTCACAACCTTCCTGTTTCGTTGGGGCAAAGTAGTTTGATTGTCTTATACATGCCACCGTGTTGAAATTCTTCACCTCCTACTGGTTCGATAACCTTGGTTTTGTTCTCAAAGGAATTGATGCTATGCTGCTTCACACCTTCTTCTTGGGTCTGCCAACGGGCTGTGTTAGGCTGCATCAAGACATTTCTCTAGCATCGTTGCCGGGGGTTGGAAGATACAGCAAGGGGAGTTACACGCCAGCATTCTCTTTACTTTGTTTTTGTCTGGATTAGTTTATTTTTTATCTTGTTTGCCTTACAAATTAAAAACTACAACAAATTAGAATTTCAGCTTGTAGTCTGTTTTCCTGTTTTTCCTTGTTCTTTTGTTTAAGTCATCATGCTTTTGTCTAAAGTTTGCTATGAAAGACATTAAGGGAAGTGGTCCATCATTGGTAGAAATAACATTGAAGAAATCTTTAATCATAGAAATTAGCTTGATGATCTTGAGGATAAATCCTTATTAGAACTTGCCAAAATTACGAAGTTGCTATAGCCTCCTTGGTAAGCAGGATAGAAGCTAGGTTTGTGAACCTTCATCCTATATTGCAGCAATTTTTTTTATCAAACTTGAGAGTATGGAAAATGGAGAGAAGAAGGATTTTATATTTAAAACTTTTCTTAAGGAATTAATGATGTTGCTAGGGAAGTGGAAAAGATATTAATCCACTATAAGATGCTTGGAAGTTACATCAATGTCATGCATACACTTAAAACTTTGGATATTGATGTAATAAAATACTCTAGAAAAACTGAATGTGAGATGAGTTAAATCTAAAGATATAAACGATGAGACCCATTGAGCGCACCACGTCGATTTGAACTTTCTTGTCGTCCGATCCTTCCCGCTCCCTGCCTCCGCACCGTCCGATCCTGCTGGCTAATCCAATCGGCATGAACATGGATTCATAAATTCGCTATGCATACCAACCTTCGTGCACCCACTCTCGCTGACGCCACCTGGAGCCAATGGGCCACCCGTCGCCTCACGATGCGTGTTTAATCGGTGTGGCAGGGTGGCCAGATTCCCTCTGCGTGCCTCCCATTGGCTGATTTTGTTCATTTACAGAAATAGGTTTTCCGCCCGTGCGTGTGCGGGTGCTGCGTATTGTCGGCCCAATGGAAACCAGGGTATCATGGGCCGGCCTTTTCTGGCCCGAGACGCTCGGATACGAAATATGGCTAAGGACCAGGCGGCTCTGCCTAGCGAGGCCTCGCGAGGGTTTCCGCCCCGCGGGGGCTCCAGCACGAAGAGGCGGACAAAGTCCTCGCGAGCAAGGAGCGACCTCGAGATACGTTCTCCTCTCGAGGCGTCGGAGCACTCGAAGTGTCGGCGAGGTTCTGCCATTCTGGCAGGACGCACATGGTTCCTGCACCCCGCAGCAGGATGATGTGCGCATCTGTGCGCAATGACGTTGGGGTCGCAGTTGTCATTCCCGTGTATAAGGGGAGCAGCAAAGCTGCCCCGAGGAAAGCGCACTACCAGACTTTCATTCCGGTGATAAGGAGACAGCCAGCCGCTCCACTCCAAGCACGGCGTCACCGTAGGGGCGTCACTGACCTTGGGGCGCCGGCCACTACCTAGGCCAGACGGTGGCTTTATCTGACGAAGACCAGCGAGACCACCAGGGTGGACCGTCCACCAGGCCCTGGACCATCGGTGCGCCGCTCTCCTGCACCGGCGCCAAGGTGGAACCCTAGCTTCCACCTTGCGCCTATATAAGGAGGAGGAGCACCGCTGAAGAAGGGGATCGAGCACTTTTCTACACCCAAGACAACCGCGACGCAGGGAGAGCACAAATTCCTCCTTTGTTGCTCCACCATTGCAACAAACCTGTACTATAACCTCTCGAAGCAGTGCAATACAACACACAGGAAGTAGTGTATTTACTCCTCCGGGAGGGCCTAAACCTGGGTACGAGCTCGTGTCTATCTTTGCCGTGATGCGTTCAGTCAAGCTCGTCGAGTTCGGTAGCCGAGGTTGACGAGAGTTTGTTTGTAGACGTGTTCAGCCCCTTACGATTCCTGGTTCTCGGGGACTATTCTCTGACATTTAGCGCGCCAGGTAGGGGGCGAACCTACGGCCTTCCGCTTAGGTAGGGGGCTGCGGCGCGCTTTCACCTTTCCTTCAACCTCTCCGGCGCCATGGCTCAGACCCGTGTTGAGCGTCTCGCACGCCGCACGAACGCCACCGGCAGGGCTACCACCGAGCCCGCTCCAGGCCGCAACCCGCGTGGCCGTCCCCGCGCCAATTGCACGCCATGCAACGACGACCTCGAGCCCCACGTCGAGGAGCCAGAAGACGAGAACGTCGACGAGGAAGCCTCCTCCCTGCACCCTTCCAGGGATCAGGGGGTTTCGTCACAGAGCCGGGCCGCGCCAAGCCCAAGCGTCGCGCTTCATGGCGCACAAGCTCCTCCGCTATTGCCCCACCGAAGAAGGCCACGCCAACTGGCTGGCGCGCATCACCTAACTCGTACACGCCGCCGGCGTCCCCGCGGCCCCGGCCGCCTCGCGCTCGGTGGTACACCACTCTGGGTGTGCAGGAGATCCAGCGCCAGGCGCTACTCCAACACCTCCGCCTCCACCACCCCCGCCACCGGCGGGAGCCCACCCCGCCCCGTCTCACACCTCCTCTCCCGCGATTGCGAAATCAAGGCGAGGACGACCCCGGACCCGCGGGTGGAGATCGAGCGCCAGAAGGAGCGCAATAACCGCATCGTCGACGACATCGCCACTGTAGGACGCCAGAACCGCGCGCACATGCCGCCGCCACAACATACGCCATAGGCTGCGTTGCCTTCACGAAGAAGCTGCGCAGGGTCGCATGGCCGCACAAGTTCAAGCCGGACTTGCCTCCGCGCTACGACGGCCGAACCAATCCCCTGGAGTTTCTGCAGCTCTATACTGTGGCCGTTCAGGCCGCGGGAGGCGACGACAAGGTCATGGCCAACTGGTTCTCCTGGCCCTCAACGACTCAGCACTCTCCTGGCTGATGAACCTCCCCAACGACTCCATCGACTCATGGGAGGATCTCTGCAGGCGTTTCGTGGCAAACTTCAAATGCACGTATGAGCGACCCCTCACCTACAACGACCTCCGTGTCGTGCGCCAGAAGACGGGCGAATTCCTGCGCAAGTTCATCCAACGTTTCAGCCAGGTCCGCAACAAAATCGCGAACGTCGAGGACTCGCAGGTCATCGCCGCCTTCAGGGAGGGCGTCTCGAACCGTAGGATGCTCGAGAAGGTCGGCATCCATGACATACTCACCTCGATGTCGAAGCTCTTCGACCTGGCGGACACGTGCGCCAAGGCCGAAGAGGGTCTCCTCTTCAAGAAGGAAGCGGAGGAGGACGACAGAGCCACGAAGAAAAACGCCGAGAAGCGCAAGGTCACCGCGGTCCTCGCGGCAGAACATGACAACTGGGAGCAAGAAACAGGCCACGAGCATGTACTGCATCTACCACAACAGAACCAACCACAACACGGAGGACTGCTGGAAGCTAAAGCAGCTCTCCCAGAAGCGTCAGCAGCAAGATGACCACGGCGGCCGTGGGAGAGGCCGTGGCGGCCGCGGAGGCGGACGCTCCGGTAACAGCGGCAACCACCAGCTTCAAGAGAACCAGGACCCCGCCGAGCAAAACAACAACCTCCCTGATGATAACCCAGGGGCTACCAGGCCCGCAAAGAGATTGCGGCATGCATCCTCGGCGGGGCTCAGGCGCCAAGGTCGAACAACCACTTCAAGCAGTTCTCTCGAGCGGTCAACGCCGCCCTCCCGAGCACCGAGGCTGCTCAACCCTCAAGTGGTCGCAATACCCGATTGCTTTTGACTCTAACGACCACCCCAAGTCTACCCAGACGGTCGGCACCACCCCGCTGATATGCACCCCCACCATCAACAACATCGCCGTCACGAAGACGCTCATAGATGGTGGGGCTGGCTTGAATGTTATCTCCGTCAAGACCTTCGAGCAGCTTCAGGTGCCGTACGACAAGCTCATGCCCTTTGCGGGGGTGACAGATGGGCTCATTACGCCACTGGGGCAAGTAAGGCTGGCCGTCAATTTCGGCACTTGCGAGAACTATCGCACTGAACTTGTCGACTTCGATGTCGCGTATATCGGGCTGCCGTATAACGCCATCCTTGGCTACCCGGCCCTCGCGAAGTTCATGGCTGTCACTCACCATGCGTACAACCTCGTCAAGCTCCCAGGCTGCAGCGGTATCATCACCGTCCACGACCAAGTCCAAGAGGCTTTACGTGTTGTCGAGCTCGCCTACAGGGCCGCTGCCGCGGCAACCTCCACAGAGGATGACGAGGAGAGTACCCTCGAGAAACCATCGAAGAAGAAGCAGTTGTTCGTACAATAAAGGACTGCTACCAAGAAAGTGCCTCTGGATGCTGAAGGCTCGGGGGCTAGCGTCAACGTAGGCGCTGGGCTGCCTCCCAAATAGGAAAGCGCGCTCATCGCCTTCCTCAGGGCAAACTCTGACATATTCGCTTGGACACCGTCAGATATGTCCGGCGTACCGAGGGAGGTGATCGAGCACCACTTAGCCGTGTGTCCAAACACGCCCCGTGAAGCAAAAAGCAAGGCGCCAAGCGCCGGAGAAGCAGGAGTTCATCATTAAGGAAGTAGAGAAGCTGAAGAATGCACATGTAATCCGAGAAGTTGCCCACCCCACTTGGCACGCCAATGGTGTTGTCGTCCCCAAAGGCACTCGGGAAGGCCGTCTCTGCATCGATTATACAGATCAGAACAAGGCTTGCCCCAAGGACCCATACCCCATGCCCAGGATCGACCAGATTGTGGACTCCACCGCTGGCTATGACCTCCTTTGTTTCCTGGATGCCTTCTCGGGCTACCACCAGATCAAAATGGCAAAGGAGGACGAAGAGAAGAGAGCATTCCTCACCCCTTGTGATGTGTATTGCTACACATGCATGCCTTTGAAAGTGCATGGTTGCCCCCATGCGTGGTTTTGGTAATTAATGACAATCCTTATGGACTAATGTTTACATTGAGATATTCTTATAGATCTTGTCCATGGGAAAATATAGGAGTTCATGTGTTGGACTCTTGAAGATGACATGATGACCAATGCTCTATTCAAGGGTTTATATGAAGAATTGTCACGTGTTGAATTCATGTTTATTCTCTTCAAAAGGATAAGGTTGGCAATGTGTTTGCCAAATATGTTGGTACTCAAAGTGGTGTCAAGAAAAGAACCATTTGGGTTACCAAACCTATTGTGTCTAACCTCTTAGACCCAACTTGGTTGGGGACCAACAAGCTAAAACTTGATCAATAGGTGATGTTGGAGGACATTGGAGACTTGGCTACATCATGAAGAATTAAGGGATCTTCATCAATTATATTCTCTCAAGCCAAGTCATTTGGTTACATTGTTCTATCTTTATCCAATGTTCCTCCTTGCGGTAACTTGTGCTTATACCATATATTCATTGAAAGTTGCTTGCACCCTTGCATGTGTTAGGTTTTGTACCTTGCTAGTGTTTGTATGTGTTGTGCTCTCTACTTACTTATCTTGAGAAATCAAGTATGTGTATTTTGGTTTGCACACCATTTACTTGTTTTTAGCCTTATTGCTTTTATTTGCTATCTTATCTTGTTGGCTCTCTTTGAGAGATTAATGGACTATCCATTTTTGGAGAGTGATATGCTTCGTGCACTTCACAATCCTAAAATGTGTGTACATGAGGAATACCACTTAGTGTTGATATTTCAATATTATCTATTCTCTATGTGGTATGTCATGCTCATGAGAAATTCAAATTCTATAATGTCCATTAATTTCTTGAGTTGGTTTTGTTTGCCTCTTGTTTTCAAAAAATGGATTATCACATTATGGGGGAGTAATAAGCTATGTGCATATTACAAGCCTAGAAAATGTGAACATGTGAGGTTTTGCCACCTAGAATTGATATTGTCAATTATCTTGTTCCTATGTGGCATGTTTCTCAAACAAGTTCCATATTTGCTTAAATGCCTTTTATCTCTCATCTTTTGGATCTTGTGTGTGAGAAAGTTTCTTGGTGCTTTGCATGATCGTTGATCAAATTGAAGCCGTCAAGAATCTCTATCTAAGCATGTGCTCAATTCCTATCTTTGTCATATGCTTATTTGTTGTGAAGTTGGTCTTGTTTATCATTCCTATATACCAGAGAAATATCTCCATACTCCTTGTCATAACAAGTGATACTCACAATTATGGTGAATTTGTAGACCATCTTCATTTTGGCTATTGCTTTGAATTGCCTTATTTTGTTGCCAAAACTTGTTTTATCAAACTCTTTTGTCTTCTTTGTATCCTATGGATCTTATTGTTCTTCTTGAATTTGACTAGTGTTTGTGTATATATATATGGTGTGTGATGATCCCATTGGTGTGCATTTGTATTCAAATGCAAAATCATAAATAATGCACACATATTGGGGGAGCTATCCTATATGTTTTTGAACACTATTTGTCTTTAATTGGTTTTAGATCCCGATGATATGTCTCTTTGAAGACAAGCATTTTCGTCTTGGTACTTTGTGCCATCATGAAAAATGTAGAGGGTTTGGTTATTCCTTGACCATATTTTCATTTGGTATCTTTTCATTTTGGTATCTTCAATCATGTGTTGATTTGGGTATTTGATATAATTTGGACAATTTCTTTTCGTGTCACACTAATGTGTGCTCTCTTGTTTTAATTGGTGTTTTATCCAAATTGTATCTCTTTTGGTTCTTGAAAGTCTTATGCATGCATATTTACTATATGTATTTCTTTGGCATGCTTACTTTCGTTGATCCAATATATAGGATAAACTCCATCAAATCCTATATGGCTAAGATGTGCATGAAATTCAATTTCACATTAATATGCACATATTTATGTGGAGTTTGTCCTATGTATTGTAGTTGCTCTAACTACTTTGGACCCAATGAGTTTGGGTACCATGTTGTACTTGAATTTGTTTTAGGTACATTGGAGATGCATTGGAAGCTTGTCTCATTTACAAGGAAGGTGGTGTCACCATGTGTTCATTGGAGCCAAGTTTGGATGTTCACTAACTCTTATCTTCTACATCACCAATGCTATCTCGGTAACAAGTATCTACCTCATGCATACATTTCTAGCTTTCAACCTTGTGTAGGTTGTATCTTGGCATGAATTTTTTGTTGCAATTAATTTGGTTCTTGCAAAACGTCTTTATTGCAAATGTGAGTAAGCCGGGATGATTACATATAAGGGGACTATATATTCATTTCTATGATTCATCGATCCCAATTATGTCAATCTAGCACTTTCTACTTAAAGTCTCTCATGTGCAACATTGATGAATTTTCAAAATCATTTGCCTTTTGTGATACTTGTTATCTTACTCGGAGCATCCGTTCGTTAACCTTTATCCTTGTGGATATTTTTTGATGCTATGATGAGTGTGAGTTGGGAGTTCATCTATATTCCTTTAAGATATTTGGGCTTTGTGCTTGCTTTAAGCAAAATCTTATTGGTGTATTTATGACTTCCTCTTGGATATCATGATCTTTACCCTTGTATCTATCTTGTGTGTACATGTTTATTTGTAGACCCATATCTTAGTGATTCGTGTCTACTTAGAAACTTATACACATGAGAATATACATCTTTAATTGATATTCCAATTCTTTAGTGATCACCTCTTATTGCTTTTGATTCTTTGGTGGTTTCTAAATGGCACAAGCTTTATTTTTTGTGTTATGCTTTTGCATCTTACTAAGCTTGTGGAGCTATTTGATTTATCTTCTTTTGGTGTGTGGGTATGGAAAAGACATGATATGCACTATGTGCAACTCCTTTTGAAAGACTATGTTGATGCTTTTGCTCATCCTTGTATTAGTCTCCTAAAATGTCTTTATCTCACACCCATCCTTATTTGCCGCTCCTTGCTCATGTTGCAAAATTTTATTTGTTGCAAGTTGTTTGCCTCTTTTCTCATTTATATTCTCTTGCATGTGCTTGTGTTCGAATTTATCTAGGAGGGAGTGAGGATTCCATGTTGTGCACACTATATTGAAATACAAATCCTATTTGTGCACGTACCTTGGGGAGTTCCCTCTTGATATTTAGAACATTTTTCGGATCCTTTTGATTGCTTGCTTCTTTCGTTGAAGTATCTTTTTTTATATTCTCTTGCAATCTTTGGATCCTCAATATAGTTTGATCTCCCTCCATCTATTCTTCATTGGATATGTGCATTTGATTTCACTCACATTATGAGAAATGCACACTTTATGGGGGAGCTCTTATTATATTGGCCTTCTTACTTTTCACCCATTTCGGCAATCGATGCCAATGGGGGAGAAATTTAGAGGGTTTAAGGGAATATGGGTTTGTTCTCTTGCATCCTTGCTCTTGTGTTGCGTTTCTCTTGCATCCTTGCTCTTTGTGTTGCATGGTTGCTTAAATTCATTATATAAACCCTCGTAAAAGGGATTGTCATCAATTACCAAAATGGGGGAGATTGAAAGTGCATGGTTGCCCCATGCGTGGTTTGGTAATTAATGACAATCCTTATGGACTAATGTTTACATTGAGATATTCTTATAGATCTTGTCCATGGAAAATATAGGAGTTCATGTGTTGGACTCTTGAAGATGACATGATGACCAATGCTCTATTCAAGGGTTTATATGAAGAATGGTCATGTGTAGAGTTGAGCTATTGCAAGTATGGCTTGGAAAAGAAGATTGAGTGAACAATCATGTTTACCTCCAAGCCATCATACATATCAAGAGAAGAAGATGAAGTGCAAGTTCAATATGATGCATCTCGGAAGATATCATTTGATTGAAGCTTGCAAATTAAGGAGACATGAAGACGGAGCTTAGCGAGGCCCTCCCATAATGGAGTATGGGGGAGCATTTGGAGAAGTCTTCATCAAGCATGTGCTAGCAAGCACAATCAAGAAAGGTGTTCCAACTTGAGAGAGTCAAGATCGTCATCATCGAGCTCAAGTGGAATGCGCAAGGCAAAGGTATGATCTTGATAGGTTTTCTATTTTACCGGTCTCATGTTGTTAGTGGGAGACCGGGTTTTAGGATAGACGGCGTACTATCAAGAGGGGCTCTCAAGTGAGTAACTTGATCGCATCTTTGTGGAGAGCTCAAACCTTTGCATACTTGGCATTTCATCTTTCTTGGTTCTTATTGGCTTTTCTCCTTGTTGGGTTTTGGTGCTTGTTGTGATCTTCACGACAAGCCCAAGTTCACCGAAAACGAATTTCGTATGGAAAACTTGTTGCGTTTTCGGTTTTGAGGTTTTACCGGTCTTTCGTTTTAGAGAGGTTTTACCTTTCTACATTTGGTTTTACCTTCCTTGCTGGACTATGATTTTATCTGCATGATCTTGTAAAGCTCTTCGTTGTGATTCCAACGAGCCCGAGAACATCGAAAACGGAGTCCGGATGATCAAGATATCTTCGTTTTCGTGTTCGGTTTTGCTGCAGTTTTTTCCTAGGCCGGAGTCTCCGGTCCTATACCGGAGTCTCCGGTCCTCGCGTTCCGTTTTTTGTTCCAGCGGACGTCACTCTCTGCATAGGGGTCCGGAGTAGGTCCGGAGTGACCCCGGAGTCTCTGGGGGCCGGAGTCTCTGGTCTCTAGGTCCGGAGTCTCCGGTGTTATTTTTCCTGCAACGGCTCTTTTTTTGTGGGACCTATAAAAGGCCCCCTTCTTCCCCAAAGAGACCAGCTCTTCCAAGCACGAAATTTTCCCCTCTCCACCTCCATTGTTGACCTTGGAAAGCTTGCCCCTCTCCCAATTCCTCCCATGATTCTTGCATATCTTTGAGGGATTTGAGAGAGGAGATCTAGATCTACATTTCCACCAATCAATCTCTCCTCTAAGTGAGGGGAACCTAGTGGATCTAGATCTTGGAGTTCTTGTGTGGTTCTCCTCTTTGTTCTTCCTCTCTTATTCCCCCATAAGCATTTGTTGCTTTGTTGGAATTTGAGAGTGAAGGATTTGAGCACTTGTGCTCTTGCCTTTTGCATTTGGTGCATCGGTGTGCTCTCCACGAGGATTCGTGGAAGTTGAAAGTTTGTGAGCTTGTTACTCTTGGGTCCTTGGACCCTAGACGCCCGTGTGGTGGTTGGACCTTTGTGGTCACTTGTAGCCGTTCGGGAGCCCCCAATCCCGTTGTGGGTTGTGCCCCGGATTGTTGTTGAAAGCCGTTCGGGAGCCCCCAATCCCATTGTGGGTTGTGCCCCGGATTGTTGTTGAAAGGCTCCGGATTCCGCCTCGAAGGATTCCGATAGTGGAAGGTGAACCAAACCTTTGTGGTGCGGTTCATCGGAGAAGAAGGTGAAACCTTTGTGGTTGTTGAACCGTTGTGTCGGTTCACACCTCTCCAACGAGACGTACTCCCTTAACAAGGAGGAACTCGGGAATACATCCTCGTCTCCGCGTGCCTCGGTTATTTCTATACCCGAGCCTTTTACTTATGCAATTTACATTGTGATAGCCTTCGTGCTTGAAGTATTCTATATTGCTATCACCTTGTTGCTTGTCTTGCTTAGCATAAGTTGTTGGTGCACATAGGTGAGCCTAGTTTATTTAGTTGTCGGCTTGTTAATTTAAACACCTAGTTTTATTCCGCAATTAGCAAGCCTAAACCGGAAAAGTTTTAATCGCCTATTCACCCCCCCTCTAGGCGACATCATTGTCCTTTCAATTGGTATCAGAGCCTGGCTCTCTTTTTGGGCTTTACCGCCTAGAGAGTAAAAGATGTCGTTTAGAGAATTAGTGCACGATCCCACTTTATATTCGATGGCACAAATTATGATGTTTGGAAAATTCGCATGCTTAATCTTTTTAGGGCCATGGGTCCAAATTATATTAAGAGGATTGTAGATGTGAGTTTATCTCCTCCAAAGGATTCCAAGAATTATCTTTAGAGGATGAGATAAACTCTCATCTCGAGACTCAAGTTACTAATGGTCTTATATGTGCTTTGACCGATGTAGTTCTTGCTTCAATCATGCCTTTTCGAAATGCACATGAGCTTTGGACCAAGCTTCAAGATATATATGAAGTGTCCAAAATTATTGAGGATGATTGTTCTCCCTCCACCTCCGGCCGTGATGAGTTCACAACTTCTTCCACTTCACCAACATGTGATTTGTCACAAGGTAATGATATGGTGAGTGGTGATAGAAATTGCATTGTGATGGTGAACTTACTATTGATACTTCTTCTCTATCACATTGCAATGTTCTATCTTTGGACTTAAACTCTTCTAGCACTCCAAATGTCATACATGCTAGAGTTGATGGTCCTTGCATATCATGTAATAGTTGCTTAACTAAATCTAATGATGATATGCTCTCTATGTCTTGTTGTCATGAAAATAATGCTTCCATATCCTCTAGTACTTGCATGACTAACAATGTAGAGGAATCCCAACATTTGTTGGAACAAGACATGGACCTCAATGGTGCTTCAAGTAATTCTTCATCCTCCTCACCCATTAATCATGTTTGCCTCATGGCTAAGGATTCCAAGGTAACTTCTACCTCGAATCCCGAGATATGTGATGATGTGGTTGAGGATCCTCATGGAGAAGATTTTGACATTGAAACCTTAACCAAGAAGGGTGAGATTGTTCTTGGTGCTCTTCCCAAAGGTAGTGAAGCTATCTCTTCTCTATGTGAAATCGTTGCTCATGGTATTAAATGTATAGAAATCATTGAGGATTTGGATACTCAATTTGAGGAAAAATGTAAAATTGAGAGAGAAGATGCTAATGAAAAGCATCCTTAGAGAATGCCCTTGAGGAAGAGCAAGAGCTTCGAGTGTCTCTTGAGGAGAAACTTGAATCTCTTGATGAATCAAATGATCTTATCATTGCTAAAATCATTAAGGAAAGAGATCATGCTATTGCAAAATATAAAGTGCTTAAAAGGAAAAAGTTGAATTTGGTGTTGGCAATGCTAGACTAAGTGAGGACATAGAGAAACTTGACAAAGCTCACAAGGCTTTAGAAAGTGAACACTCTCTCCTTATCAAGTCTCATGATCAACTCCAAACTCAACTATCTAAGAATGATAAGCTTGTCAATTGTCTTCTTCCATTTCTAATGATAATGATGCTTGTGCTACTAACTCCACTTCTTGTGAAGCATCTATTTGAAGGAGAATGTTGAGCTAAGGGCCCAACTTGAGTTGCTAACTAGCAAGTATGGGAAATTGGAAGAAAGTCATGAAAAGCTCTCTAGCTCTAATGAGATCTTCTAGCATCCCATGCTAAGCTAAAGTTAGCTCATGAGGCTATTATGTCAAAGGTAACATCTTGTGAGCCTCATGTGGACAATGGCACAACTTCTCTCTTAATGCTATATTGTCTTGTGCTAGTCCTTGTGATTCATCCACTCACAATGTTGCTACATCTTGTGATGAATTACTTTCCATACCTTGTTGCTCTAACAATGAAGCTTCTACTTCCTCTAGTATTTGTGTTGATACTAACCATGTAGAGGAATTAAAAGAGCTCAAGGCCCAAGTCACTTCTTTGAAGAAAGACTTGGAAAAGCGTCATGTTGGGAAGTCCACACTTGACAATATGTTGAGTGTTCAAAGACGCCCCAATGACAAGAGTGGACTTGGATTCAACTCCAATAACAAGAACAAGTCCAAGATCAACAAGAAAAGGGCCAAGAACAAGTCAAAGATTCGGCCAAGATTGTTTGCTTCAAGTGCAAAGTTGAAGGGCACCATGTTAGATCTTGCCCTTTGAAGAAGAAGTGTCTTAGTGAGAAGCAACAAGGGAAGAAGCCTCAAGTTCAAACTCAAGTTCCTCAAGTTGAAGAACGCCTCTTCCCAAGAAGAATCAAGCTACTCCTCTCAAGTCGAGATTCCAACCAAGAAGAGAGGAGGAAGTCGATGTTGCTACCTATGCCGTGAAAGGGTCACCTTGCTTCTTCATGCACAAATGGTACCTTATCCAACCCCATTATAGTTGATGATGTTTATTCTCTTCGGAAGGATAAGGTTGGCAATGTGTTTGCCAAATATGTTGGTACTCAAAGTGGTGTCAAGAAAAGAACCATTTGGGTTACCAAACCTATTGTGACTAACCTCTTAGGACCCAACTTGGTTGGGGACCAACAAGCTAAAACTTGATCAATAGGTGTTGTTGGAGGACATTGGAGACTTGGCTACATCATGAAGAATTAAGGGATCTTCATCAATTATATTCTCTCAAGCCAAGTCATTTGGGTTACATTGTTCTATCTCTTATCCAATGTTCCTCCTTGCGGTAACTTGTGCTTATACCATATATTCATTGAAAGTTGCTTGCACCCTTGCATGTGTTAGGTTTTGTACCTTGCTAGTGTTTGTATGTGTTGTGCTCTCTACTTACTTATCTTGAGAAATCAAGTATGTGTATTTTGGTTTGCACACCATTTACTTGTTTTGAGCCTTATTGCTTTTATTGCTATCTTATCTTGTTGGCTCTCTTTGAGAGATTAATGGACTATCCATTTTTGGAGAGTGATATGCTTCGTGCACTTCACAATCCTAAAATGTGTGTACATGAGGAATACCACTTAGTGTTGATATTCAATATTATCTATTCTCTATGTGGTATGTCATGCTCATGAGAAATTCAAATTCTATAATGTCCATTAATTTCTTGAGTTGGTTTTGTTTGCCTCTTGTTTTCAAATAAATGGATTATCACATTATGGGGGAGTAATAAGCTATGTGCATATTACAAGCCTAGAAAATGTGAACATGTGAGGTTTTGCCACCTAGAATTGATATTGTCAATTATCTTGTTCCTATGTGGCATGTTTCTCAAACAAGTTCCATATTTGCTTAAATGCCTTTTATCTCTCATCTTTTGGATCTTGTGTGTGAGAGAGTTTCTTGGTGCTTTGCATGATCGTTGATCAAATTGAAGCCGTCAAGAATCTCTATCTAAGCATATGTTCAATTCCTATCCTTTGACATATGCTTATTTGTTGTGAAGTTGGCCTTGAATATTTTACCACCGAGAAATATCTCCATACTCTTGTCCATGACAAGTGATACTCATATTTGTGGTGAAATTTGTAGACCATCTTCACTTTGGCTATTGCTTTGAATTGCCTTATTTTGTTGCCAAAACGTGTTTTATCAAACTCTTTTGTCTTCTTGTATCCTATGGATCTTATTGCTCTTCTTGAATTTGACTAGTGTTTGTATAATATATATGGTGTGTGATGATCCCATTGGTGTGCATTTGTATTCAAATGCAAAATCATAAATAATGCACACATATTGGGGGAGCTATCCTATATGTTTTTGAACACTATTTGTCTTTAATTGGTTTTAGATCCCGATGATATGTCTCTTTGAAGACAAGCATTTTTCGTCTTGGTACTTTGTGCCATCATGAAAAATGTAGAGGGTTTGGTTATTCCTTGACCATATTTTCATTTGGTATCTTTTCTTTTGGTATCTTCAATCATGTGTTGATTTGGTATTTGATATAATTTGGACAATTTCTTTTCGTGTCACACTAATGTGTGCTCTCTTGTTTTAATTGGTTTTTATCCAAATTGTATCTCTTTTGGTTCTTGAAAGTCTTGTGCATGCATATTTACTATATGTATTTCTTTGGCATGCTTACTTTCGTTGATCCAATATATAGGATAAACTCCATCAAATCCTATATGGCTAAGATGTGCATGAAATTCAATTTCACATTAATATGCACATATTTATGTGGAGTTTGTCCTATGTATTGTAGTTGCTCTAACTACTTTGGACCCAATGAGTTTGGGTACCATGTTGTACTTGAATTTGTTTTAGGTACATTGGAGATGCATTGGAAGCTTGTCTCATTTACAAGGAAGGTGGTGTCACCATGTGTTCATTGGAGCCAAGTTTGGATGATCGTTAACTCTTATCTTCTACATCACCAATGCTATCTCGGTAACAAGTATCTACCTCATGCATACATTTCTAGCTTTCAACCTTGTGTAGGTTGTATCTTGGCATGAATCTTTTTGTTGCAATTAATTTGGTTCTTGCAAAACGTCTTTATTGCAAATGTGAGTAAGCCGGGATGATTACATATAAGGGGACTATATATTCATTTCTATGATTCATCGATCCCAATTATGTCAATCTAGCACTTTCTACTTAAAGTCTCTCATGTGCAACATTGATGAATTTTCAAAATCATTTGCCTTTTGTGATACTTGTTATCTTACTCGGAGCATCCATTTGTTAACCTTTATCCCTTGTGGATAGTTTTTGATGCTATGATGAGTATGTGTTGGAAGTTCATTTATATTCCGTTAAGATATAATTCGGCTTTGTGCTATGTTTTAAGCAAAGATCTTATTGGTGTATTTATGACTTCCTCTTGGATATCATGATCTTTACCCTTGTACTATCTTGTGTGTACATGTTTATTTGTAGACCCATATCTTAGTGATTCGTGTCTACTTAGAAACTTATACACATGAGAATAGTTACATCTTTAATTGATATTCCAATTCTTTAGTGACCACCTCTTATTGCTTTTGATTCTTTGGTGGTTTCTAAAAGGCACAAGCTTTATTTTTCATGTGTTATGCTTTTCGCATTTACTAAGCTTGTGGAGCTATTTGATTTATCTCTTTTGGTGTGTGGGTATGGGAAAGACATGATATGCACTATGTGCAACTCCTTTTGAAAGACTATGTTGATGCTTCTCATCCTTGTATTAGTCTCCTAAAATGTCTTTTATCTCACACCCATCCTTATATTTGCCGCTCCTTGCTCATGTTGCAAAACATTTTATTTGTTGCAAGTTGTTTTGCCTCATTTCTCATTTATATTCTCTTGCATGTGCTTGTGTTCGAATTTATCTAGGAGGGAGTGAGGATTCCATGTTGTGCACACTATATTGAAATGCAAATCCTATTTGTGCACGTACCTTGGGGAGTTCCCTCTTGATTTTAGAAATTTTTGGATCCGTTGATTGGTTACTTCTTTTGTCGAAGTATCCTTTGATCCTAAATATAGTTTGATCTCCCTCCAACTATTCGTCATTGGATATGTGCATTTGATTTCACTCATATGATGAGAAATGCACACATTATGGGGGAGCTCTTACTATATGGCCTTCTTACTTTTTCACCCATTTCGGCAATCGATGCCAATGGGGGAGAAATTTAGAGGGTTTAAGGGAATATGGGTTTGTTCTCTTGCGGTTCTCTTGCATCCTTGCTCTTGTGTTGCATGGTTGCTTAAATTCATTATATAAACCCTCGTAAAGGGATTGTCATCAATTACCAAAATGGGGGAGATTGAAAGTGCATGTTGCCCCATGCGTGGTTTTGGTAATTAATGACAATCCTTATGGACTAATGTTTACATTGAGATATTCTTATAGATCTTGTCCATAGGAAAAGATAGGAGTTCATGTGTTGGACTCTTGAAGATGACATGATGACCAATGCTCTTTCAAGGGTTTATATGAAGAATGGTCATGTGTAGAGTTGAGCTTATTGCAAGTATGACTTGGAAAAAAGATTGAGTGACAATCATGTTTACCTCCAAGCCATCATACATATCAAGAGAAGAAGATGAAGTGCAAGTTCAATATGATGCATCTCGGAAGATATCATTTGATTGAAGCTTGCAAATTAAGGAGACATGAAGACGGAGCTTAGCGAGTCCCTCCCATAATGGAGTATGGGGGAGCATTTGGAGAAGTCTTCATCAAGCATGTGCTAGCAAGCACAATCAAGAAAGGTGTTTCAACTTGAGAGAGTCAACATCGTCATCATCGAGCTCAAGTGGAATGCGCAAGGCAAAGGTATGATCTTGATAGGTTTTCTATTTTACCGGTCTCATGGTGTTAGTGGGAGACCGGGTTATAGGATAGACGGCGTACTATCAAGAGGGGCTCTCAAGTGAGTAACTTGATCGCATCTTTGTGGAGAGCTCAAACCTTTGCATTCTTGGCATATCATCTTTCTTGGTTCTTACTTGGCTTTCTCCTTGTTGGGTTTTGGTGCTTGTTGTGATCTTCATGACAAGCCCAAGTTCACCGAAAACGATTTCGTATGGAAAACTTGTTGCATTTTCGGTTTTGAAGGTTTTACCGGTCTTTCGTTTTAGAGAGGTTTTACCTTTCTACATTTGGTTTTACCTTCCCTTGCTGGACTATGATTTTTATCTGCATGATCTTGTAAAGCTCTTCGTTGTGATTCCAACGAGCCCGAGAACATCGAAAACGGAGTCCGGATGATCAAGATATCTTCGTTTTCGTGTTCGATTTTGCTGCAGTTTTTTCCTAGGCCGGAGTCTCCGGTCCTATACCGGAGTCTCCGGTCCTCGCGTTCCGTTTTTTGTTCTAGCGGACGTCACTCTCTGCATAGGGGTCCGGAGTAGGTCCGGAGTGACCCCGGAGTCTCTGGGGGCCGGAGTCTCTGGTCTCTAGGTCCGGAGTCTCCGGTGTTATTTTTCCTGCAACGGCTCTTTTTTTGTGGGACCTATAAAAGGCCCCCTTCTTCCCCAAAGAGACCAGCTCTTCCAAGCACGAAATTTTCCCCTCTCCCACCTCCATTGTTGACCTTGGAAAGCTTGCCCCTCTCCCAATTCCTCCCATGATTCTTGCATATCTTTGAGGGATTTGAGAGAGGAGATCTAGATCTACATTTCCACCAATCAATCTCTCCTCTAAGTGAGGGGAACCTAGTGGATCTAGATCTTGGAGTTCTTGTGTGGTTCTCCTCTTTGTTCTTCCTCTCTTATTCCCCCATAAGCATTTGTTGCTTTGTTGGAATTTGAGAGTGAAGGATTTGAGCACTTCTGCTCTTGCCTTTTGCATTTGGTGCATCGGTGTGCTCTCCACGAGGATTCGTGGAAGTTGAAAGTTTGTGAGCTTGTTACTCTTGGGTCCTTGGACCATAGACACCCGTGTGGTGGTTGGACCTTTGTGGTCACTTGTGAAGCCGTTTGGGAGCCCCCAATCCCGTTGTGGGTTGTGCCCCGGATTGTTGTTGAAAGCCGTTCGGGAGCCCCCAATCCCATTGTGGGTTGTGCCCCGGATTGTTGTTGAAAGGCTCCGGATTCCGCCTCGAAGGATTCCGATAGTGGAAGGTGAACCAAACCTTTGTGGTGCGGTTCATCGGAGAAGAAGGTGAAACCTTTGTGGTTGTTGAACCGTTGTGTCGGTTCACACCTCTCCAACGAGACGTACTCCCTTAACAAGGAGGAACTCGGGAATACTTCCTCGTCTCCGCGTGCCTCGGTTATTTCTATACCCGAGCCTTTTACTTATGCATTTTACATTGTGATAGCCTTCGTGCTTGAAGTATTCTATATTGCTATCACCTTGTTGCTTGTCTTGCTTAGCATAAGTTGTTGGTGCACATAGGTGAGCCTAGTTTATTTAGGTTGTCGGCTTGTTAATTTAAACACCTAGTTTTATTCCGCAATTATCAAGCCTAAACCGGAAAAGTTTTAAACCGCCTATTCACCCCCCCCCCCCCCTCTAGGCAACATCATTGTCCTTTCAAGAAAGAGCGTTGCCAATCATCGCAGGCCCCTTTGAAGGCAAGGTCAGGATAAATAGAAGAGCGCGGGATCACCCGCACCACCCCGCACTCAAGTTCAGGGTCTCCTTCCCTAGCAATCCTGCCTTGAAGGGTGAACAGAGAACACCAAAGGCCGAGATGGGCAGTGTTGGGGGAAACATAACCGGTGTACCCATGAAGGAGAAAGAAGACCCGCCAGGCAGGAGGCCGGGCTTGGCCTGCTTTTCCAGTCATGGGATGAACTCAACTATGGGCCGGTTGGTTTGGCGGTAACCCGGCTTAAGGAAGGAAAGAACTAGAAGACCCGGAGGCGGTGCACGTCACGGAGTCCAAGACCTGGAGATCATGAAGAGGTGGAGATAGATTAGAACTCCTGGTACGGGTATAGCTCGGCCTTACCATGTAAGATACCAGGAGACCCTGCCATCTATATAAGGGGCTCCTGGGTCATAGTTTAGGTCAAGCTTTTGATATCACACAAGTCCACGAGAGAGAATCCTTTGTAAGCCTAATCGAGATCCGGCTCTGTTGTAGTAGCCGGGTTATCGATATCGAGATCAATAATAGAGTAGCTGGAAGTATGTCTTTATCTCCGATGGAGAGGCCGAACCAGGGTAAACCCTTTGTCCCATCCACGCAAAACAACTTCTCTGACACCAGTTTCGCCGGGCCCTCAACTCAAAGTTACCCTATGGTAACATATGTCGTGACAACCCCACGACAGGCAGGGACGCCAACGAAGGCCTCACAGCAAGTAACAAAGCAGGAAATATGGGTAATACAGTCCGGGGAGAGGTGGTGAAGCTGTATTCCATACATACGAAGAAGTGATCGGAGGAACGGATGCACCGGAGGGGAAAGGCCACGCTCCAGGTGAGCAGCGAATAACACACATTTAGCATGGGATGGACGCGGAGCCACATCCCCCTCCTTTGTTGTCCGCCAATAGGATCCACCGGAGCACGGAAGAAAACCCGCAGCGGCAAGAAGGTCCAGCTCACTGCGCGTCAGCTCCGAGCCGCGCCACGAGAGACCCCCCTCCCCGAGGCCGCACGGAGGATGCAGTTGCCGTGCGGAGGGGAAGGGGTCGAGCTGGCCGGCGAGAAGAAAGGAGGAATCATGCCTCTGGCCTCCCACGAGCGGATGCCACTAGACGAAGAGGAGCGCTCGGAGAGGGACATGACAGTGGAGAGCAGAGGGACCAAGGTTAGGCAGGAAGAAGAGGAGGGGCGCATTTAAAGATAATGGAGCACACAGGTGCCCCCTCCCCTTCCTCGGGAAACGAAGCCGCCGCAGCAGACGCATCATTATCCAAGAGCCTCCCCCATTGGGGAGAAGAGGAGGAGGTGGCGACAGCCCCTGGTAACGGCTCCACGTGGGCAAGAATACCGGCGGACGCTGCCACGCGTCTTCTGTCCAGGAAACGGAGGGGCGGTTCTCCTTCGCCTCGAGATTGGGGCGCCCTATGGCTGGGGCCGGCTCCCGGGCCTCAGGGCGCCCGGGATCCGGGGGGCCCCCGGAGTCCCAGAGAAGGAGGGCCCGCCCCTCGGAGCCAGAAACTTTGGCGCCCGGAGCCCCGATGGGACATTCGTCCCGCCCCGGGGAAACGAGCAAACCAGAGGCGGGCCACGTGGCGGAAGGTTCCTGCGCGGCCATCAAGGAGGATGGCTTCGCCGAGAAGGAAGCACAGCAGGCGACAGAGACAAGACTGCACGGGCCAGCTGCCCGGTGCAGCCAAGACATCGACAAGACTAGACCGCTGCCTCAGTGGGGTCGGCGCGGAGCTCCGCGCGACTCCCGGTCCCATGACCAGACCCGACCAGCCGTCATATCCAGCCCGGCGGGTACCGCGGCATGGAAGGCAGCGCAGCGTGGCGGTGCCACGACGACGACTGGGAGTTGCCACTTGGCGAAGTAGCTCGACGCGTGCCATCCCGTGGTGGGAAGCTTCTGGAATGGCCACTTGTGGTGTCCCCTTGAGTATAAAAGGAGGCCCGAGGCTACAGGAAACGGGGGAGGCAACACTTCCTACTAGACACATAGCTCGGGGGCTACCTGGCATCACCTCGGAGACCTTCCCGAGGTGAAGCACGGATAGACTTTGAGCATAGATGGGAAAGTTGTGTGCGACGCATTGTACAACATCATCCATCATCAATCAAGCCAAACAAGCAGGACGTAGGGCATTACGCGGCGACGCGGCCTGAACCTAGGTAAAATCTGTGTGTTCGTGCTTGTCCTCCGGGGACTGACGTCGGAGCACCTCGTGCCCTTCTACCGAACAACTAGGAGGTGTTCGCACCTCCGGTGTCCGAGTTTCGTAACTCGACATCTGGCGCGCCAGGTAGGGGCGGCGCTCGTGCTTCGCCGGAGTCTCGCCTGACGACCAAGACCACGGGATCGCCGAGGGCTACCGCGCCCATGGCGATCGAACCAAGACCGCGCGGAAGGCGCGCGCGCATGCCCGAGCGGAATTTTGCGAGTTTCGTAACTCGACACTGGCCCTTTTCGTGGGCTATAGTCCATGGTTTGTCCCCGGGGGATTCCGGTGCCCGGTGACCCCGGTAAACAACTCTAGCGGCCTCATCCACACTCGCAATTTCAGACATTTCTGGCCGTTTTCGTGGGCTATAGTCCAGCTCGGGAGGGTCCAGAACCTCTTTCCTGCACCCTGCGGGAGAGGGGAATCATCACCGGAGGTCTCTACATCACCGTGCCTGCCTCCGGAGTCATGCGTGAGTAGTTCATCCTTGGACTACGGGTTCATAGCAGTAGCTAGATGATTGTGTCTCCACTTTATGCTATCATGTTTAGATCTTCTGAGCTGCCTATCATGATCAAGATCATCTTATTGTAATGCTACCTGTTGTGTTTGCTGGGATCCGATGAATATTGAATACTATGATCAAGTTGATTATTAATCTATATTTATATGTTATTTATGATCTTGCATGCTCTCCGTTACTTTTAGATGCTTTGGCGAAGTAGATGCTGTAACTCCAAGAGGGGGCATTTATGCTAGATAGTGGCTTCATGCCTCCAGTAATCTGGGCGAGTGACAGCAACATCTAAGGTTGTGGATGTGATGTTGCCACTAGGGATAACACAACAATGCTATGTCTACTGTCATTAGTGTTGTTTACATTGTGCACTTTACTTAATGCAATTATCCGTTGCTTGCAACTTAATACCAACGGGGGACACGGATGTTAACCTGGCGGTGGATTATTAGTCATAGATGCAGTTGGATAATGGTCTATGTATTTTGTCGTAATGCCCAAAGTAAATGTCATAGTAGTCATCTTGTCATATATATGCATTGTCATGCGCTCACTATTTTATCAATTGCCCAGGTGTAATTTGTTTACCCAACATGTTAATTATCTTTATGGAGAGACACCACTAGTGAACTGTGGACCCCAGTCCATTCTTTTACACTGATAAAACGACCAACTGCAATCATCGTTCTCTTTTACTCTCTACAACTAAACACTGTTTTCCACACCATACGTTTAACCCTTTGTTTTCAGCAAACCGAGGAGATTGACAACCTTCCTATTTCGTTGGGACAAAGTAGTGTTGTGTCCAGGTTCCACGTCAACAGTCTAGATCCTCTTAAACTGCACTTTTTCTAGCGCCGTTGACAACCTTTTGAAGTGCTCCTACTCCTCCTGGATTCGATAACCTTGGTTTAATACTGACGGAAAACTTGTTGCTAAACTACATCATACCTTCCTCTTGGGGTCTCCCAACGAACATGTGTTTCACGTCATAAAACCCCAATCTACGATTTTGTTACGACATCGTCAAAACTCGCCATTGCGGAATTTTCTGGCCACTTTTCTTGGCTATAACTCACATATTTGGGATGTGGTTCAATTCTCGTCTTTCACCCATCACGTTATTGCAAATTCCGTAGAAGATCAAGTTGGTGAGCGAAGTGATGGGAAACCTTCGAGAACGGTTCGAAGAGCACTGAAGACTCATTGGAATTGATCCGCTACGAGATTTACATTATAGGCGCTTTTTTTTATAATGAGCATTGTGAACTATCCGCTTCAAAAAGGATAGTTGATCGAACAGAAACCGAGTTGGGTTCTCCTCCATGTGGTGCACTCCCGCTTCTTCATACCCAGAAGACGTTTGAGCTGCTCCAAGGGAAAGCTTTTTGCTGCCGGGGACCGACTTCAATGGCCAACTGAAACCGATACATGAATATTGTGACGTTGTCAAAACTCGGCATTGCAGACATTTCTGACCATAATGGTGAGTGAGGATATGGTGGATGTCGGTCATGGCGTGGTGGTCGAACCGGCAAATTCTCCGTCATATCTGAAGGTCATCCTCCTCCCTTCCCTTTGGCTCTCTCCCCCATCAGATTCGGTCATTGGCGTTTTCTAGGTGCTTGTTTCGGAGACAGTTGGGGTTTTGCGGTTTGGGTTCGGGGCCGAGAGAGAAATCCATGGCCGGCTGGTCTTTGTTCTTGGAGGCACTACTTGGGGAAAACTGAAGTCTTGGGTGGGTGTAGCCAGGCTCGGGCCCACAGTGGTGCCAACTGTGCCACGGGCACATGGCCCACGAATTTTGTAGGGACCAAATTTTTATATTTTGTTTAGGTCTTTCCAAATTTTTGATATACGCCTATATATTTTTGTATAGAATCTGAAGAAAATGGGCTTTATCTGGGCGACGGGCCACATTGATCGGATACGAAACATATGGACCTCCATCGATGGATCGATTTGCAATTGCTCAATCGCTCATTATTCCCATGCCCTGCCGACAGTGACGAACACGAATCGACACGGCGACACAGCCCTGGTTGCTTACAATCATTTTTAACTCTGGTAACCAATATGTTGATCCTTCTACTCTTACACAATTGTTGCTTACCATCATTTTTAAAGATGGCCGGACAGATTCAGATAATATTGAGTTAGAGGAAAATCATGTCAATGTTAACTAGAAAAAATTCACTGGTGCATGTTGATGATTCTTTTCAGTATGATCTAAAAAACTGAGATTATCTTGATTTTAAACAGATTAATATTTTAGCACAGAACGGTCTAAGAAAAGACTTATCAATTTATATTAGTTCAAACTTTCGTGTGAGACAGAGGTGCATCCCGTGTGCGTGTGGTGTCGTCGGGCGTCTTGGCTGAATTTAAAAAAAATACTCCCTCTGTCTCAAAATATAAGGCGCCCTTTAATTCCACTGTTCAACGCCGTGTATTTTTACCATGATTTGTACTTATAATATGTACCAAAATTATTATAAAAATATATGAAATTAAAGAATTTTGCAAGACGAATCCAACGGTATCATATATACATTCTCATTCAATATATTTTGATATATATTGGTGGTCAAAATTGAAAGTTGAGTGTCAAAGACCACCGTAAAAATAGCGCGAGGGTACTAATAACTTTGAGAGTCTTTGCGTGTGTGTCTCCGCCGCATCCTTCGCCGGCTCTCCTCCGCGTCTCCCGCTCCGAAATGTCGTCCTCCACCTCCCGCGCCTTCCCCTCCACAACCCCTCCTCCCCAATCTTTGCAATCCCCATGGCCATGGTGGCGGCTCTTGCGCTCGTCGTCGTCCTGTGCGGCGTGGCGCTGGCCGGCGCGAGCCCTCTAAGCGGCGGCGCGGTGACCTCTGCGCTCAACGCCAAGCTGAAGAGCCTCACGGACGCATTCGCCCCGCAGGTGCGCCGGGAGCTCGGATACTGCATCCAGGACACGTACGTAATTCAATTCAATCTGTGTGTAATTTGGTTCAGGGATGATAGAGAGATTGAATGTAAAAATGGGGAATTGAAACAGGGACGCGGAGTGGAACACCGCCTTCAACTTCTCCACCGACCCCACCTTCCTCCTCGACTGCATCAAGCAAGGTAAAAGTTTCTTCGGCATGATGAATGGATGCTGGATCATTTCATCTCTCAACAAGAAATTACATTCTCTGTTTATGCATGCCATTGGTTGATTTGGAGAGGATTTTGTTTGTTTACACATTTGCAAATAAAGGGGACCTGCCGCAGCGCGTGTGCACCGCCGCCGAGCTCAAGTTCTACTTCGAGAGCATCCTCGACACCAGCGGCAAGAAGAACTACGTGAGGCCCAACAAGAACTGCAACCTCACGTCCTGGATCGACGGCTGCGAGCCCGGCTGGGGGTGCTCCGCCGACGCCGGCCAGGCCGTCGACCTGCAGGACGCCGTCAACTTCCCGTCCAGGACGCTCGACTGCCAGGGATGCTGTCCAGGATTCCTCTGCCCACACGGACTCACTTGCATGATACGTACGTACGTCCACAAAATCTTGCTTTTCTTTCTTTCTCCCCTGAATGTATTTATCCACCCTCTGCTCAAGTGCTCATTGCTCTACTACAAATTAATATGTTTTGCAGCCTGCCCGTTGGGAGCATACTGCCCACAATCCACCCTCAACAAAACCACCGGAGTGTGTGATCCGTAAGCTCTCTCCCTCCCTGCTCTCGCCTGTGAGTTGTTCTGGCTGCCGTATGTTCTAATAATAGATTAAAATGCTGCAATGCAGATACAACTACCAGCCGCCTCCCGGCAAGACGAATCATACCTGCGGTGGTGCCGACAGATGGTCAGATGTCATGAGCACCGACGATGTCTTCTGTCCAGCCGGCTACTACTGCCCAAGCACTATAACCAAGCTCGATTGTACTAGTGGGTAATTCTATCTATCTGCCGAATGCTTCAACTCTTATTCCTGCAATCTCCTACAATCTTGCTTCTTGTAATGCTTCTGCTACAGTATACTAGTAATATGTCAATGTTTTTACATCATTTTAAAGAAAAAAACTAGCAATGCAAGCTGCTGCATCTGTGCAGGTACTATTGCAGGAAAGGATCGACTTCCCAAACCAGTAAGTTAAGTTTACTTCTGAGTTAACTTCACTTGTCTTCAAAATATATATATGTCTGAGCCTACTTCGTACTGCAGAATGCTTATCCAAGGGCAGTTGTAAACCAAACTCTGCAACCCAGGACATTACAATATTCGGTGCAATGCTAGTGGTAACATAAATTTATACACCATTTCATCATATCCGGCATTGATATCTAGAAGTCTTTAACCTAACAGCCTGCTCCTCTACATGTCTGTAGGGTGCCCTGAGTTTGGTGCTGTTGATCATCTACAACTTCTCAGATCAACTTCTCACCAACCGAGAGAAAAGGCAAGCGAAATCTAGAGAGGCTGCTGTAAGACATGCACGAGAGACTGTGCAGGCCCGTGAAAGGTGGAAGTCGGCTAAAGATGTTGCAAAGAAGCACGCCGGTAGCCTGCAAAATTCGCTCTCACGCACGTTCTCACGCAAGAAGACTCTCAGGACACCTGAATCATCCAAAGGAGGTGGCGGCCTATTTCCAGCTGAACCAGCAGGTGCAGATACATCAAAAGAATCAGGAGGGAACAAGAATGATAATAATGTTGACATGATGCGCTCACTTGAAGAGAACCACGGAAAAGACGAAGGCTTCAATGCGGAAGCAGGAGAGAAAAAGAAGACCAAAGGGAAACACGCGCACACACAAAGCCAAATTTTCAAGTATGCATATGGGCAAATCGAAAAGGAGAAGGCACTGGAACTAGAACTGGAAAATCCACAGAGTAACAGCAACCTTACCTTTTCGGGAGTGATATCCATGGCGACGGACGAAGACGTAAGGACAAGACCTAGAATTGAGATTGCTTTCAAAGACCTTACTTTAACCTTGAAGGGGAGTAAGAAGAAGCTATTAAGGTCTGTGACTGGGAAGCTTATGCCTGGCCGGGTAGCTGCTGTGATGGGTCCATCAGGTGCGGGGAAGACGACATTCTTGAGTGCTATTGCCGGGAAGGCGACCGGATGCGCGACATCCGGCATGATTCTCATAAATGACAAAATTGAACCTATCCGTGCGTACAAGAAAATCATCGGCTTTGTCCCGCAAGATGACATTGTCCATGGGAACTTGACTGTCCAAGAGAACCTCTGGTTTAATGCAAGATGCAGGCTCTCTGCTGAGATGTCACAGGCTGAAAAAGTTCTTGTTGTGGAAAGAGTTATCGAGGCCTTGGGATTGCAAGCAGTTCGCGATTCCTTGGTTGGAACTGTTGAACAGCGTGGCATATCCGGTGGCCAGCGAAAGCGAGTAAATGTTGGGATGGAGATGGTCATGGAACCCTCTGTGTTGATTTTAGACGAGCCAACATCTGGTTTGGACAGTGCTTCATCCCTGCTTTTGCTTCGCGCTCTACGCCGGGAAGCTCTTGAAGGTGTCAACATCTCCATGGTGGTTCATCAACCCAGGTACGAGGTTGTTTCCAGCTTCCCTTATGCTTACTACTCAGGTTAACCAACTGACTGAACTGGGCTTACATGCAGCTATACGCTGTACAACATGTTTGATGATTTGATACTTCTCGCGAAAGGAGGTATGACTGTCTACCACGGGCCCGTGAAGAAAGTGGAGGAGTACTTCCAAGGTCTGGGGATTGTTGTCCCGGATCGCGTGAACCCGCCGGACTACTACATAGACATCCTGGAGGGAGTCGTGAAGCCGAACGCAAACGCAGCAGTCAACGTCAAAGATCTCCCCCTTCGATGGATGCTGCACAATGGCTACGAAGTTCCACGAGACATGCTGCAGAGCACTTCCGACTCGGGGTCATCGTTCAGGGAAGGGGCGGCGGGTCACGCCCCGAGTCGGAGTCCAGGAAATCCATTGCTGGTGAATTGTGGGGTAATCTCAGGGACATACTTGGACAGAAGAAGGATGAGTACGATTACAATAAAACTTCTGAAGATTTGTCTAACCGGAAAACTCCTGGCATCCTTAGGCAGTACAAATACTACCTGGGAAGGTGTGTAAATTGTTGTTTCCGTAGAAAAGTAGAGAATATTTTGTCATTCGATTCTTATATCCATTTTTTGTATTTTTTGGGTTGCTTCAGATGTGGCAAGCAGAGGCTTCGTGAAGCTAGAATACAAGGAGTCGACTTTCTGATTCTGGGGCTTGCTGGCATCTGTCTAGGGACACTAGCGAAAGTGAGCGACGAGACATTTGGAGCGCTGGGATACACATACACCGTCATCGCTGTCTGTAAGTTAATTCGTCATCTCTTCCTTGTTTGTGAAGCAAACAGACAATAATGAACTAGGACGTAGCTCTGCTGTGCATGATCGGCGCCCTGCGGTCCTTCTCCCTGGAGAAGATCCACTACTGGCGGGAGCGGGCGTCGGGCATGAGCTCGCTGGCCTACTTCCTGTCCAAGGACACGATCGACCACTTCAACACGGTCGTGAAGCCGATCGTGTACCTATCCATGTTCTACTTCTTCAACAACCCACGGTCGTCCATCTGGGAGAACTATGTCGTCCTGGTTGCGGTCGTCTACTGCGTCACGGGCATCGGCTACACCTTCGCCATCTTCTTCCAGCCTGGTTCAGCACAGCTGGTACTTTTATTTATTTGTGAACTGTTCAGTAATAACGTGCTCGACGGGTTTTATATGTGAAGCCGTGGTGTTTCGATGATAATGCAGTGGTCGGCGCTGCTTCCAGTTGTCCTGACTTTGGTTTCGAGCGAGCAGAAGGGCACCGTGTTTGCAAACTTGTGCTACACAAAGTGGGCTCTTGAAGCGTTCGTCATTGCAAACGCGCAAAGGTAACATACCATCTTGTTCTGGTTGGCTGTTTCAGTCCACATGCGATAGGCGAAAATATCTTTCATACGTACTACTTATGAGATTACGACGTAATGTATATGCATGCGTTAAAATGAATGAATTTGACACTGCAATTAATAGGTATTCTGGCGTGTGGCTGATCACGCGGTGTGGGTCGCTGGTGAAGACGGGGTACGACATCGACCACAAGGTGCTGTGCATCGTGGTGCTCGCGGTCAACGGGGTGGTGTTCAGGTGTATAGCCTTCTTCTGCATGGTCATCTTCCAGAAGCACTGAGGACTTTTTTTTTTTGCTCCATCTATCATCGTGTGTATCCATTTCTGTAAGCTGGCTGGCTGGCTGATAGCGTAGAAGAAGATTACGATATACGGCTAATGTATAATTAGTTGGTTCGAATCCACACCCGGGGTAGCAGGTGGTTGGGTTAAGAAGGGACGTTTTTTTGTTCGTCAACTAGGTATAGAGTGATAAGTATGATGAATGCACATTCTGACTTAGTCCTGAATGTATATGTTTTGTTTAGGGGAAAAGTAACGCCATTCTTTGTGATGTATGCTCTTACGTTGGAGTCACGGCAAGCACCATATATGCTGGGTTATCGGAGGCTGTGTGTTAAACTGCGATAATCAGAGTGCGAAGAGTTCTGGATCTGTGTTAATCTAGCTAGCTGTTTCTGAATCAAGCACCGTGGTGTACCATGTACGGACAACCATTCAGAAAGAACAAGAGCTACATAGATACTCCGACAAGAGGAAGCAGATACCAAGGACGAAGCAGCAGCAGCATCATTTGCCTTCGTCTCTGTTACACGAGTACAGCAGCAGCAGCAGCAGATCCTACTGTTGTTAACTCATCATCAACTAACTACCTAGCTACATCAACACACTCTAACACGATCGAGTCGAGCAGCACTCATGCCCATCCTCAATCTCTCCTCCTTCCGTCCAATCCATCCAACCTAAACACAATTACCACCACCAACAAAACAACTCAGCCAAAAACCAAAACGCCTACCAGCTGCCTACTATCCTCTCTCTCTACATTACATCCATCCTCCAAAAACACACACCCTCCTTCATTCCAGCGGCGGCACCACCTCGCCTACTTCCGCCGCCCGGACCAGCTTGTGCAGGGTGGACGTGCCGTGGAACACCGTCGTGCGCCCGCCCTTGAGCCGCTCCACCAGCTGCACCACACCACGCCGGGTTTTTTTTTTTTGCACGCGTCACTAGTGGATTCTCATTGACTTCACGAATTAATACATATAAGTAACAAATGTGACAGCGGCCACTCACCTCGTCCTGGGTGATCTTGGCGAACCCGAACCGCTGCGTCCAGATCGACACCGCCTCGTCCGCCGCCGGCAGCACAAAGTGCCTCACCCCCAGCGACGACAGCAGCTGCTCCACGCACCCAAACAGCGCCTGGAAGTACCCCTGCCAGCCAAGCAGTCATTCACTCAGTCCGTCCACAGCTCTAGGTTTTTTTTTTCTTGCTAATAATTAATTAATTATACAACGGATAGATGCTATAAAGGTAGGCTTACCAGGCCTTGGTTGTCCCTGCTCGTCGCCACCAAGGGTAGCTCCGCGGCTTCGATGCCCATCACGCGGAAAAGACCCGCAGAGATGACAGTCTTCCTGCACACCAACACAGCACAAGTTAGTAAAGAGTTCATATGCAGCCAGTTAGTCCTCACTGGTTCCTTTCGCCGGTAGAAGGAAAAAATGTTTACCCGACTGTTAGCACGGCACAGTACATCCCCGTGTAATCTTGATCCCTTACGCTCCTCCTGGAAATAAACAGAAACATGTGGCTTTAGTTGCCCTATGCCCCACAAACACAACTTTGCCTTGGCTCGAGCATGGCATGCATGTAAGTGAAATAACATGTTCGCCCATCGTACCCATAAACCATGGCTGGAATAAGGTCTCGCCCCGTAGTAGCTTGGATGATAGGATCAAACGATTCCTGCAAACGAAAGTAAGACTTGGATGAATCATTGGGCGGACGTACACAATCAAAGAAACGGCTATCAGACTGTTCCGGTAGTTACTTAACAAGTCCAGTATGAAAGCGAAGCCACGAGAACTTACATGGAAAATCGCAACTGCCTTGGAGAGCACCAACTTGCTATCCTCTGAACTCTTGTCCCTCAAAACTCTCCATCTCACATCGAGGTCGCCGTGTTCCTTCAAACCTTTCTCTTCAAGCTTCTTCTTTATAAGATCAACGTCCACCACCGGAACAGGTTCTGCTCCACGGCTAACGAGGTCTTGCAGCGCCTCGTAAATCTTCACACACTCGCTGGAACAGTACCATGCTCCCTCGGGCAGTGCCTGCAGCATTCAACCATTAATAATAGTCCGTTGCTCATGATACAAAATTTTCCAGATATCTCA
The DNA here is from genome assembly GCA_947311845.1 of Poa pratensis. Taxonomy (NCBI): domain Eukaryota; kingdom Viridiplantae; phylum Streptophyta; class Magnoliopsida; order Poales; family Poaceae; genus Poa; species Poa pratensis. Next base: position 18,673,775 of record CAMZMU010000085.1, read on the forward strand.
TGCTAAGATGAGAATATCACCTTCAGATCTGCCATGTTGTGTTCTTTCAGGCACCCGACGTGATATTCCCTCCCACACTAAACAAACAGCAAAACACGATTAACAGTTTATCACAAAATGAGATTGCCATAACTCAATAGAGACAAATCATGGAAGCGTGTCGATATCAGCTGAATGGTAAACTACAGCCTATGTGATTTATGAACGTACTTGGTCACAGAGCAGCACGGTTCTGGCACTAAATTTCTTTTTGCCAAATTCGTGGAGCCTGCAAAAGCCAAAACAAAGAGGAGGTTTGTTGGAGCATCAGATAGCAAAACTAACAAGAAAATGTCCTAAATTCCAGATCGGATGTAGTGGCACTTGGTTTTGAATGAAAACAATCTGCAACTTTCTTTCTGATAGGAGATAGCACTGATATGATTTTTATATAAGTCAAAAAGTACTGAAGGCAAGACTGGCAGGCACAATAGATAGTAACTTCAACACCATAAACTACGAATAAATACCAAGACATAAGGTCATCAGCATTAAAAAAGGAGAAATTAGTGAAGCTACGATGAACTCAAAAGTGTTCAGTGGGTGGATTAGTACGGAGTAAGCAGATGAAACAATAACATATTAAGCCTCCACAGAGCCAGCAGTCAATACTCCAATAACACGTGTTTGATGTCAATGTTTGACTAATTTCCGAACTGTGGAGGATAGTTTTATATGCTAGATTGACACTAAATATGTTGTATGTGAGAGGTGTATAGGCCGGTGAGTGAACATGGCCGATGGTGGTGGACACTTACTTGCACAATGCACATCCACCAAATGCAGTTTGAGGTGTTGTAGCGATACGTATCGAGCGTGTAAATATTTGTTCCATGGAATCAACTCCATCAATCCTCCCAGCAGCTATTGCATTGTTGTTATACGCCAAACAACCTTCTCTCTGTTTCCTAGACTCACAATATCGACAACACCAAGTTCCTCTCGGTACAGAAGACAAGCCAACACATTCTGCAATAGACAATCCAAGACCGGCAGTAGTGAGAACCCATAAAGTGGGCCATAGTGAAAAAGGGGTTCACCAAAAGAGATGTATAAAACATTTTACAGGCCTTCAAACACTCTAGATCTCTACATGTAAGTACATGGTTAAGCCATATCTGGATGGTCTCATATACCCTAAACAAATGGAAGGTGCACTAACTGAGCAACATCTCCTACTAACCAGGCATAGGTGCGTAATGATATTACCTCTGTGAAAAGCTCTTGGACAGGTGTCACAAAGGAGAAGCACCCCGCCATCTGAACAGATGCTGCATAAGTCATCGCTCTGCCTCTCTGAAGTTTTCCGACCTTTCGAAAGTGAAACCGACAGTTCATGCAGTGAAACACCATTGGACATGTATATGTTGTGGTAACTGCATAGTGTTAGCGAAAGAAATGAGAGTCTGAAATAGCGTCCCAAGCCCTCAGTAGAAGACATCACAAGAATGCAAACTCACGGTTTGCGTCGAGCAGCTCGGCCAGCATGACGTTCAAACTGTGAAGGACTAACCTGTCCATTGAGCAGAACAAATTTCCTGGTCAAACTCAGTGTTATGGCTAACATAAAACAAAGAGTCCAGACTGACGGTATCTAGTGGAAGAGACGGTAAATTTACCACTGTATTGCAGCAATGACAGTAGATTCCAAGTTCCTTTATGTAGCCATCTAGCAACCTCTAAAAAGTTTTCAGTAACAGTGTTAATAACAATAATACTAGTACTGGCAGAAACAAGAAGTTGCATAAAAAACAGACAAGAAGAAGTAAACCTTTCCCCCAACATAATAACCAACATCGGCGCCCTCTGGTAAAATACCACTCATGAAGACCAACTTATGCAAACCATTGTCCCTGCAGCAAGAACATCCGGCAATAAAATGTGATGAACCTGCACAAGAAAATAAAGCTAAATTCTAATGAAATCAGCTCCATATACTTTCTCGTAATTTTTCCAGGGCTCGCGGTAGTCTTTGCTCCTGGGGAGAAACCCTTGGGCATCCTAGCAGCTGAAGTTGAAGGCCCTCCAACTTTCCGTGGCCTTAAATACCAACAGTAGAAACAATGCTCTGTAAGAAGAAGAAAACCGGGTAGCAGCAAAAAACTGCAATCATCACATGGCTAAATACATATATAATAAAAGCATTACCTTTGACTGTTCCGAGCTCGCTTAGACTGTACACATGGATCACACAACAAAGGAAATTTCCCAGTGCGACGAGTTCTGAATGGACCTGAAAACGGTTAAACAATGATCAAAACGATAGCACGAAACGAAGCAAAGCTTGGTGTGGATGAGAGGAAGAAACAACAAACTTTTGCAGGATTTGCATCTGAATGTCCTCTTCTGGGGTGTTGGGCCTATTGCAGTCCGTACTGCAGCTTCCAGTGTATCCAAGGTAGCACCTGTGCACGCCTTCACTATACCATGAAGATTACTGTTTCCGCTCTCGAGGAAAATATAATCGGATGGGCGCTTATTCATACTCCCAGCATGCACCTCAAAATAGTAGGGTGAAACAACCTGCAACACATGGTGATGTTGGATAGGGGCATAGGGCATGGCGAATCGATGTTACAGCAAAAAAAAAAAAATGAAGTGGACAGAGCTTACGTTTCGGCCTTTACACGAAGCGCAGGAGCACAATATGCCAGAGCCTTTGATGACTCCCCGAAGTACTGCTCCCTGAAACAAGAGCAGGAGCAAATCCTAGGTCAGGAGCGAAACGAAAGCAGAATGTGCGGTTTTCAAATGGATACAGAAACCAAATGGTTATCAATAATCATGCCAGTGGCCCAAAACATGTTTGAATTCCTAAATTTGGTAGCTCAAGTATAGCTGAAGAAGTAATGGAAACACACACACTAGTTGGATTGAGAAGAGCAATTAGCATAGCAGGTGTGGTGTCTGAAATGCACATAGTGTCTGAATATCCAAGTAGGAGGAGGCTGAAATATCACCTTCCCTTTGTTGATGATGTACTTGACTCGTTGGCCGTCGAGCAGGCCTGTGGCGAGCAGCTCCTTGAGGTTCTTGGGGACGGCCTCCTCCTTCTTGTTGTGGGAAGAGGAGGGGGGGCCACTGGCGGTGGTGGTGCCCGAGTCGTCCTCGGCTGCCTTGTCCTTGAGCAGGGACCTGGTGAAGCGGCGGGGCCCTGCGTCGGTCCGCGGATGGGCGTCGTCTGCTTTGGCAGGCTTGGGCTTGGGCCTGGTGGAGGGGGTGGTGGTGATGGATGGCTTGAGGAGCATGGAGCGGGTGACCCGGCGGGGTGGCGTCTCCGGCGGGATGAAGAACTCCTCCTCCTCGTGCTTTAGCTGCGGAGGAGAAGGGTCGGCGTTGGTGGGCGGGGTCGCGAGGAGCGCGAGCACCGGCGGCGGCGGCGGATCCGGCGTGGTGGCGTCGGGATCCGGGGGGCGCGGGCGCTTGGAGGGGGAGGTGGAGGGGATAGGAGGAGGGTGGATGAGCGGGTGCGGCCTCGGAGGACGGCCTGGGAGGCGATGGCGAAGGCGAACTCGCGCTTGAGCCCCGAGCGCACGCCGGAGCGGAGCACGAACTCCGGCGAAGGCTCCATGCCACCTAGGGCTGGGGGATGGGGGGGATGGCCAAAAAGTCGTCGTCGTCGTCGTCATTGAATAAGGGCAGGGCTACGTCTCTACCTCAAACTCAAGATTCAAAAATGTTTAAGCAAATGCCCATCAGGTATGAAATGCCCATCAGGTATGAAATGTTCTTTTTTTTTACATATTTTTTAGATAAAGAGGGCTCCTCCCCGATTTCATTAATGAAACCACAGCTACAATGTCATTACAACCAAAACACAGCAACCACCAGTTTCAGAAAACAAGAGTCTGGAAGAGAAAAAAAGAAAAAAAAAAGAGTACAAGAACCAGGAGCACATGAATAGAGCTACAGAGACAAGACTACCCCTATCTATTGCAATTCTAAAACAGACTTCGCGCTCCTTGTGATCCCCTTCTCCTTTTTCCCTCCCTTTTACTCGCATTTTTTCCTGCCAACATCACATTGTCAACCTGGGTATCCACGGGGTCCAAATTCTTCTAGCTCCAAAAATTTCTTTCGCCACCTTCTCCAAGAGTCTAGCGAAGTAAGCTAGACGATCCTTTGCGCATTGTTTCACCTGCAACAAACTCCACCATTGAATCCAATATGAGATTCTGAAAACAACATCACATGGCTCATCTGGCCACTTCTTCTCAAAACAAGCAGCATTTCTAGTCTTCCATATCCCCCACAAAGTCGCTGCTACTCCTACCGTCCATAACCCCCTTTGTTTCTTATTCTTTCCTTTAAGCCAAACCGATATGGCATGTTCAGCTGAAGTAAATTGGAAACCAGTTCCAAAGGCACATCCAACCACATTCCATATGTATCTAGCCAAAGGACATTCAAAGAAAAGATGATTAATGGATTCATTTTTACCACAGAATAAGCATGTTTCCTCACAATCCCCTCCCCTGTGTTTCAAAACATCTCTTGTCAGTATGCTCCTCTTAAGCACTAACCAGATAAACGTTTTGATTTTCAGGGGTAATTTAATTTTCCAAAGAAACTTGTATGGTACAACTCTATGAGATTGCATAGCATTATAAAAAGACTTAACAAAGAAAATCCCCGAATTAGTTAGTGTCCATACTAACTTGTCAGGTTCCTCACATAAAGTTATGTCTCGCAAAAGCCCTCTCATAGATGCCCATTGTTCTCCCAAACCCCACCAAAGCCCTTCTAAATCTTAGAGATGTCCATCCTCTGTTAACTACTTCACTGACAGTAATATTCTTGTTCAGTGAAGTGTTAAAGAGTCTTGGGAACTTTTTAGATAGGCTTTCGTTTGTTATCCAAAGATCTTCCCAAAAACTAGTGTTTTTCCCATTTCCCAAGTTTATCCGACAGCAAGCCCAGAAAAGTTTTTTAATCTCCACCAAACCTTGCCAGAAATGTGAATCGCCATTTCGCTTGACAGCTTGACAGAGAGTGACTTTTTCAAGGTATTTTTTACGCAGGATTTGTTGCCATAAACCATCTTCATTAAAAAGTTTCCAAAGCCACTTTGATAGCAGAGCCTTGTAGCCTCTTTTGTTAATGATGAAGCATATTTGTCAACTATGAATGTTGGCTTCTCATTGCCATATTGGTCTACAATGAATGAGTACTTTGATACACACAACACTAGTGGTTTGGTGATTTTGAACTCTTCCTTGAATTTAAACTATGATATGCTGGTCAAGTCATTACTTTGCATATTGTTTGTTTGAGATCATCACTTGTTTCTTGTCAAATTGGTATGTGTTGTTTCTTGCCAAGCGTTGGCTGGGCGCGCGCTGTGCAATTAACCGTGCATGGTCAAGTGCTACAGCGGCGCGCAAAATTTTCCACCACTTGAAAAGCATCCACCCTCCACCGAGCGCAAATGCCATTTCGGCGTTGGAAAATATTTTTAGCACGTTGCGCTACCGCTGGACTATTGGAGATGATCCTAGGCGCAGACAAAAGATTACAGGGTGTCGATGCATGCTCCGGACCCTAAGCGATGATACAACGATAGCTCTGAAAAAGGAAGTCTAAACTTCGGTGTAATTGTCGATATCCGTGAGAAACTTATTGGACGTGAAAAGAAAGCACTTCTCATGCATGCATGCAGATGGGAACGGCTAAATCGGCAGTTTCTCAAGGGCCACGCTTACTTGAGATGGAAGTGGGGAAATATTCTCTTGTTTTTAGTGCCAGGTTGCATGGCATCGTGAAAAACGACACAACCAATCACCATGCAGGGTACCAAACCAAATGACAACATGTGTTTAGCATCAACATGCCCATAGATTTCACGAAACCTCTATAACTACTTGCTACGAAACGGGCATTGGAGTTTCTCTTGCTTCTTGGTAAGTGTAACGAGAATCTCTTTTGAGAGGTTTTGGAGGTATGAAGCCAAGAAAGTTGAAGAAAAAACGTCTTCATGAAGAAGCCAAAGCAAAAAAAGTGTTGGAGAAGAGAAAGCGGATGTATTATAAAGAATGTAGAAGAGAAATGGAAAGCTATAAAACTTGAAACAACTAAGAAAGTTGAGTTTGCATAGGTAACTTTGAAAACAACAACCTGACAAGATGAAGCTTCAAATCTTCCTCAAAGTTCGATCGACCGTAAATGAAAAAAGGAAGTAGGTGACTCTTAAGCTAAGAAGTCTAAGCGTCAATGAAAGAAAAAGAAATTGTATGTATCATCAGCTCCCAAGGCTACCTCACTGACAAGGTAAGAAAGAAAAGATGAAGTATGTAAAGATGTATATATGAGAACCCATGCATCAACAGAAAAAATTGCAATTGCAACGACACAAAATGATGAAGAAATAGTTGCATTAGCTATAACTAAAAGAAGGGGAGATCGTCCATAAGATGGTGACACTAGCTTAACCAAAAGAACAAGGTACACTAAATGTTGAGCATTTAGTTCTACTGTCGGATTTTGGACAAGATACTAAGAAGAAGCTAGAACAAAGCTTGAAAATGAAATGCTAGACATATATATCGTTACCTGTCATCATAATGTGATGATTCATGAAAACAACACACCCCAAGTCACCAAAATAGAAAATTAAAATCTCCTTGAAAAAGGCCACTTCTTCTGAAGAGAACGAAGGTATTATTGGATATAAATCAAAGAAGAAGGAATCATCTCATGTTGATTAATTTACCATTTCATTAGATTCATCAGACCAACATCTATCATCAGAAGCAGCATCAAAAGGAGCCCCCAACAACAGGCCAATTTCGTGCACATTTTGACTCATCTCGCTCGGTTCCTATAACCTCACTTCTACGAAATATTTATAAAATCAACTGGAGACCAAAGATATATACTAAAGATTCATGAGAATTCTCAAAAGAAGGATATCTCACAAAACATCTTAGTTTCAGCTCATATCTCAACAAGCTTTTCAATTACAATGTTGCAACTCCAAGATTTCAAGTTGAAATGAAGAAGGCAATCAATACTATAGTGGGGAAAGTCATCCCAATAGAGGAACAAGCTTATATGAACTTCATATTGGAAGATCGTTCTCTACCTCAAAGTCCACTGCACATGCGCGCATCATCTCCAGAACATGAGCCCGTCATTGAGCCAAAGGGGGAGCGGGGAGTTATGTTCTAAGAAGCTTCATGGTTTTGAGAAAATAGAAGTTACGAATATCGTGTTTAAATTTGATTCATGTGTGCATTGTAAAATTAAAGTTTCTAATGCATTCATGCTATAAATTTTAAGTCTTATGCATGTATTCCGTCCCCTTGCATTGAATAAAAGCAGAACGACTGCGGTTTTGGGTCAAAAAGTCTTATGCATATTGTTTGATTCTTTAATGCATCACATGCATGTGCATTTTTATGACAGAAATTTCTCACCTTATGTGAGATGACATTTTGCCGCTGCAATCTCTCACCTCATGTGATTGGTAGACAATTGAAGCTTGACATTCCTGAGACGAGTGTAAATCCGTGCTCAATGATACGTGATACGTGGTGGAGCAAGGTTCAAATGCTTGGGACTGTCACAAAGACTTGAGACTGTCACCCATGTACTCTGTTCCGTAAATATGGATACAGAACTATCATCGCATACAGCTGCTACAACTGAACCGTTCTTCAGGTCACATCGACTGAAAGATAGAAATCAAATATACTATAAGCCAACTCAAACTCTGATTCACTATCGATTCCGGAATCTGACCTCCGGTTGCACTGTCACTGAAACTCTAGACTGTCAGTCTACTCTGCTCTTCTCTAAATAGCGACAGGCAACACGTCCTGCTGACATGTTCAGAATGAGGCACGAGGCTTAACGCTGCTAGCAAAGCTTGCGTTCTCGTTACGATTGATGCCCAAACACATTTCATAAAAATATAAGACACTGTTCATTTTTTCCCGAGAATAACGTTTTTTTTTACCCCACCGCTTGTATTATTACTCGCGCACAACCCTTCAAAATGGGTTAAGTTTGTTACAAGGCAGCATACAAAGGGGAGAGAGAGAGAGAACGATCACAGACTACACACGGGCATGATTCAACAAGAGTCCACGAAGAGCATCCGCAGACCCACGCAGCTCAGGCTTGAGCCTATGAGACCAGATCGCTAAGTCTTCAGCCGCGCGGCGGAGGACGTCGATCGGCGAGCAAGTCCTGTTGTTGAAGATGACGTCGTTTCGCGCTTTCCAGAGTTGCCAAAGGAGAGCGGCAGAGCATAGCTCCCATGTCGCGGCCGCCGTATACCGACAGGGGCTTGGATAGCCCAAACGGAGAGATCACCAGGGACGGGGCATCCTAGCCGACGCCAAAGATCCGACGGGAGGGCACAGTCGAAGAGAATATGATGTGTGGTCTCCGGGGCTCCGCATGAGACACACGAGGGGGAAGGCGCACAGTTTTTGTAGTGGAGGTTGTATCGGGTGCTTAGGCGATCGCACCCCGCGAGAAGGCAGAAAATTTGGATTTTGGGAGGGAGGCGTGAGGCCCAACAAGAGCTGGCGTTGGCTTCGATCACGCCGACGATGGAGGTGTTAGAGTAGACAGCGCGAGAGGAGAAGGCGACGGTGCTCCCCCATGCCATGGCGCGGCGGTCCTCACCGTCCCGCAAGGAGGTGGAGGCGATGATGCTAAGGACTGTGGTAAGCTCGCGAGCCGCAGCAGAGAAGAGGCGGGGCTGGAAGGTGAGGCCGGAGGAGCAAGCATCAGAGACAGAGATGTTAGGCCGAAGATAGTGAGAGAATAAGGCAGGGAACAGGGAGGCGAGCACCCCAGAGGGAGTCCATCTATCTCTCCAGGAAGAGGTGTGGATGCCGTCATGGACATCGGAAGTGGTGAGAGCACGGTAAGTAGGGAGACAAAGCTGAACATTTTTTTCTAAATATGAAGGGGAAGGCGAAACGTCACCCAAATCACGCCCGTAAGATCTCCGGAACCATTCCTTCCACGGTAGTTCTTCCCGCTGGTGGAGCTTATGAACGAAGTTCAGGAGAAGGGCGAGGTTTTGCTGTTGAAGGTCCCGCATCCCGAATCCGCCCACCTGCTTAGACAAACAAACCTTTTCCCAAGTCATTAGACAACGAGCCCCCGAGCAAGAGTCCTTGCCGGTCCAAAAGAAGGAACGGCGCCTCTTGTCGATTGCTTGAACAACACCACGGGCTAAAAGAAAAGAACACATAAAATAAGTTGCAAGGTTATTTAAAACAGCATTACAAAGACATTGTTCATTGCGTTTGCTGAATCTTCAGGTTGCAGCAACAGAAGAACAAGGGTCACAAACAGTCTCCATGCAGCTACATAGTGTTCTCTCAAGTCTCAACGCATACAGGCTTAGAGTCAATCGTATATATAGCACAACACTTGTCTTTGCCAAAGATATGACAACATAAATCTGGACAACTTTTATAGCAGTGTTGTAGAAAATTCCACGAAATACTAACTTTTATAGATGTGCACAACTTTGATAAATCTAGGCACTGAAGATGTTCATGAAACAGAAAAAAAAAATCTTGAAGGTGTCCTCGAAACAAAACAAAAAAAAGTTACTGAAGATGTGCACGAATCGTTCATACATCCATGTCCTTGAGAGCATCCTTTAGGGGAAAATTTTGTTTTTGCCACACTAATTTTTGCCCATTTTGCTTTTGCCACTCTAAATTTTGACATTTTGCTTTTGCCCTTTTAAGTGGCAAAAGCAAAACAAAAAAATGAACAGTAGGGGCAAAAGCAAAACAAAATTTCACCGTTTCCATTTTGTTTTTGCCCCACAAAGGGCAAAAACGAAATGTGACCAGGAACTGGCAGGGTAAAGGCAAAATGTCAAAATTTAGAGTGGCAAAAGCAAAATGGGCAAAAACTAGTGTGGCAAAAACAAAATTTTCCCGTCCTTTAGAGTCGCGATCCTCGACTCGAGGGCTCTGATCGTCTCCTAGGCCCCGACATCATCCTCTATCGGGTTTATGTACACCTGGAAACAATAGCCCAATGTTAATCAGATCACAAATGAATTCATGGCAGCCCTCCCGTGGTGCATCTGAATTTAAAAAAAATAACTATGAAGACGGACTCGCCTTAAATTTTGTGGGCGTGACGAGCTTAAAGATCACCATGTCGCCGACCTGAAGATTGTGCTGCATCACAAAATTGTAATATCCCTTGGCCTGAGAAGTCTCGAGGCGTGAGATCGATCTAGGTTTGAATCGAAGAAGAAGAACCAAGGGATCAGGAAGAAGCAGACATGAGGAAAAGCCAGGGGAGGAAACTGGAGACTGTTTCATTCATTCATTCGATGTCATTCCCAGGTTCAATACATGCCATTATAATGATGGCCACACGCACACGACACGGGCTTGGGTCTGGCCCAGCACCGACGCACACGGCCCACGGCCCACGGCCCATGAACTCGACACACACTGGGTCGACAACAGTTACGTGTCCTGTGGCGTTTCAGGTAATAGCCCAGCTGTTACATCACCCTCCGCTTCAGAGCTTGCTTGTCCCCAAGCAAGGGTTTCCGGAAACCTTGCCTTGCAGACATAGAAATCCTCCCAGGTAGCAGCCGACTTCGGTATGCCCACCCATTTAATCAGCACTTGTGGCACCGCCGCATTCCCTTTCTTGACGAGACGTCGGTCGAGGATCTGCTCCGGACTTGTATCTTCAGTGTCTAGCGCTGGAATTTGTGACCCATCAGCAAACACAGGAGAGTGATCTGGATTGAAGCTCTTGAGTTGTGACACATGAAACACAGGATGCACCAGGCTATGATCCGGAAGTTCAAGTTTATATGCCACTGCGCCAATACGCTCCAGTATACGAAAAGGTCCAAAGAACTTGAAAGCAAGCTTAAGGCAAGGTCTGTTCACCACAGATGTCTGCGTGTATAGCTGTAGCTTGAGAAGCACTTGTTCCCCTACTTGGAATTCCTTTTTTGTCCGGTGTTTGTTTGCTTGCATTTTCATCCAGTTTTGAGCAGCATGTAAATGTTCTTTGAGTCGATCCAACTGAGCTTGGCGGTCTCGAATAGTTGAATTGCATCTGTTTCTTCCACATCATCAGGGAAAGACAGGGCTGTGAAATTGGGCTTTGTTCCATATACCGCTTTGAACGGAGAACACCCAATTGCTGAATGAAAAGTTGAGTTGTACCATAATTCGGCCAGAGGTAACCATTTACGCCAAGTTTTTGGGTTATCATGGACTGCACAGCGCAGAAACATCTCGAGGCATTGATTTACTCTTTCTGTCTGGCCGTCAGTCTGGGGGTGATATGCTGTGGAGAAATGAAGCTTGGTGCCTAAAAACTTGAACAACTCTTTCCACAGCTGACTGGTGAATATCTTGTCTCTGTCAGAAACTATCGAGACTGGCTGGCTGTGCAGCTTAACCACCGAATCAAAGAAGGCTTGTGCCACAGATGCTGCAGTGAAAGGGTGTTTCAATGGCACAAAGTGTGCGTATTTAGATAGCCTGTCCACCACTACCATAATCACATTGGCCCCCTGAGACGTTGGCAGCCCTTCTATAAAATTCATCGACAGTTTTTGCCACGTGCCTTTTGGAATTGGAAGAGGTTGGAGAAGGCCAGCTAGACTGGTGAGTTCATGCTTCGCCTGTTGACATGTGGTGCACTGCTTCACATAGTTTTCTACAGCCAATTTTAGTCCTTGCCAAACAAATAGTTTCTTCAGCCTCTGGTATGTAGGAAAAATCCGGAATGACCACCAATAGCACTAGAGTGAAAAGCATTTATCAACTTTGTCTGCACGGCAGAGTTATTCCCAATCCATATCCAACCACGCTGGCGAATGATCCCCTGGCACAGTTCAAAACCATTTTCATCAGGACTGTGTAGAGCCAGAGTTTGTAGTTTTTGTTGAGCTTCAGAATCTGTTGCATAGGTATTCACTACTTCTTGTACCCAAGCAGGTTGAGCAATAGAAATAGCCTGAACTTCAAGCACATGTGCCACTTGAGAATGAGCATCTGCTGCTTTGTTCTCCGACCCCTTTTTATATACAATTTTGAATTGCAGACCCATCAATCTAGTCATGGCTTTCTTTTGCAGGGGAGAGTGTAAAATCTGATCATCTAGGAAGGTGAGACTCCGATGATCAGTTTTAATCACAAACTCCCCACGCTGCAGATACTGGCGCCAACGCTCAACTGCCATGATCAAAGCAAGAAATTCCTTCTCATACATGGACAAGGTACAATGTTGAGCACTGAGAGCTTTACTTAGGAATGCAACAGGCCTCCCTTCCTGCATCAGGACCGCACCAATGCCTGTGCCACATGCATCTATCTACAGGATGAACTACTTAGAGAAATCCGGTAGTATGAGTACCGGTGTTGAAACTAGTGCTTGCTTCAGTCGGATGAATGCATCCTCTGCTTCAGGTGTCCACTCGAAAGTCTTTTTCTTCAGCAAATTAGTCAACGGTTTAGCAATGATTCCATAGAACTTCACAAATTTTCTATAGTAACCAGTTGCTGTTACGTGAAAGACACACGTTCGTTGGGAACCCCAAGAGGAAGGTATGATGAGTACAGCAGCAAGTTTTCACTCAGTATGAAACCAAGGTTTAATCGAACCAGTAGGAGATCAGAGTCACTTCTGAAGGTTGTTGGTGAAGGAGTGTAGTGCGGTGCAACACCAGGGATTCCGGTGCCAACGTGGAACCTGCACAACACAATCAAGCTACTATGCCCCAACTTAACAGTGAGGTTGTCAATCTCACTGGCTTGCTGAAAACAAAGGATTAGACGTATAGTGTAGAAAATGATGTTTGTTTGCAGAGAATGAAAAAGAACAATGATTGCAGTAGGTTGTATTTCAGATGTAAAAGAATGGACCGGGGTCCACAGTTCACTAGTGGTGTCTCTCCATAATAAATAACTAACATGCTGGGTAAACAAATTACAGCTGGGCAATTGACAATATTGATAAGTGCATAACATGCATGTGCAAATTGTAGTGTCTACTATGAGATTCATTTGGGCATTACGACAAAGTACACAGACCGCTATCCAGCATGCATCTGTGCCTAAATAGTCCACCTTCAGGTTAGCGTCCGCACCCCTTCCAGTATTAAGTTGCAAGCAACAGACAATTGCATTAAGTAAAGTGCATAATGTAAACAACACATTCATCCTTAGACAAAGCATCATTAGGTTACCCCTAGTGGCAACAGCACATCCACAACCTTAGGGGTTGTTGTCACTCCCCCAGATTAAATGGAGACTGAACCCACTATCTAGCATAAATACTCCCTCTTGGAGTCACAAGCATCCACTTGGCCAGAGTATCAACAAGCAACGGAGAGCATGCAAGATCATAAAAGACATAGACATAATATTCAGTATTCAACTTGACAAGGTATCAATATTCATCGGATCCCAGCAAACACAACATGTAGCATTACAATAAGATGATCTTGATCATGATAGGCAGCTCACAAGATCTAAACATGATGGCACAAGAGGAGAAGACAACCATCTAGCTACTGCTATGGACCCATAGTCCAAAGATGAACTACTCACACATCACTCTGGAGGCAGGCATGGCGATGTAGAGCCCTCCGGTGATGATTCTCCTCTCCGGCAGGGTGCCGGGAAGAGCTTCAGAACCCTCCCGAGTTAGGGTTGACGGCGGCGGCTCTGGAACTTTTCGTGGTTTTTGACTCGGGTACTTAGGGTTTTCCCGTCAAAGCCAATTTATAGGCGAAGGGGCGGCGTCGGTGGAGGTCCATGGCCCCTCACCACGTCACAGCGCGGCAGCAAGTGGGACCGCGCCGCCACGTGGTGAGGACGGCCCACGGCCCCCCTTCGTCTCTCCTTCGGACTCCGTGTACGTGTCAGTAAAATAGGGACTTTGGCTTTTGTTTCGTCCAATTCCGAGAATATTTCCATAACAACTTTTCTGAAACCAAAAACAGCAGAAAACAGGAACTGGCACTGTGGCATCTTGTTAATAGGTTAGTCCCAGAAAATGCATAAAAATGATATAAATTGTATATATTATGTTTTATATACAATTTATATCATTTTTATGCATTTTCTGGGACTAACCTATTAACAAGATGCCACAGTGCCAGTTCCTGTTTTCTGCTGTTTTTGGTTTCAGAAAAGTTGTTATGGAAATATTCTCGGAATTGGACGAAACAAAAGCCAAAGTTCCTATTTTCCCGACATGTACACGGAGTCCAAAGGGGAGAAGGAGGAGGGCCATGGGCCGCCCTCACCATGCCATGGCGTGGGTGGGCCCTAGGCCGCGCCGCCACGTGGTGAGGGGCCCACGGGTCCCAACCGACCATCGTCCTTTCGCCTATATATTGCCCCCGACGCGAAAACCCTAAAAGAATCGATCATATTCCAGAAAGAGTTCCGCAGCGCCGCCGCCATCGAAGACAAGATTCGGGGGTCAGAAGTTCCTGTTCCGGCATCCTGCCGGGACGGGGATTGACCCCCGGAGCCATCTCCATCGACTCCACCGCCTCCACTTCGACTCCATGATGGTTTGTGAGTAGTTCCCCCATGGACTACGGGTTCTTGGCTGTAGCTAGTTGGTACTCTCTCTCCCATGTACTTCAATACAATGATCTCATGAGCTGCCTTACATGATTGAGATCCATATGATGTAATTGGTGTTGTGTTTGTTGGGATCCGATAAATTGTGGAATTGTGATCAGATTGTTCATCATGTTATAATACTATTGTTTATGTAAGATCTTGCATGCTCTCCGGTACTTGTGGTTACCCTGATCAAGTAGTTGCCTGTATCTCCAAGAGGGAGTATTTATGCTAGATAGTGGGTTCAGTCTCCATTTAATCTGGGGGAGTGACAGCAACCTCTAAGGTTGTGGATGTGCTGTTGCCACTAGGGGTAAAATAACAATGCTTTGTCCAAGGATAATTGTGTTGTTTACATTATGCACTTTACTTAATGCAATAGTCTGTTGTTTGCAACTTAATACTGGAAGGGGTGCGGATGCTAACCTGAAGGTGGATTATTTAGGCACAGATGCATGCTGGATAGCGGTCTGTGTACCATGTCGTAATGCCCAATTAAATATTACAGTAAACTTTATCTTATCATAGCATGCATTGTCATGCCCTCACAATTATCAATTGCCCAACTGTAATTTGTTCACCCAACACTTGTTATTTGTTTGGAGAGTTACCACTAGTGTAGATAGCTGGGAACCCGGTCCATCTGTCATCATCAAATACTCATTCGGTCCTATATGCCATTAGAAGTAGTATCAACTATTTTCTGGTGCCATTGCCTCTGTGTTAGCTACTGCTGTGTGTTACTATTACTATTGCTCTCATATTACTGCTGCTTTTAGTTCACCCCTGTTACTAGTGCTTTTCCAGGTGCAGCTGAATTGACAACTCGTTGTTAAGGCTTATAAGTATTCTTTGTCACCCCTTGTGTCGAATCAATAAATTTGGGTTTTACTTCCCTCGAAGACTGTTGCGATCCCCTATACTTGTGGGTTATCAAGACTATTTTCTGGCGCCGTTGCCGGGGAGCATAGCTCTACTCATAAGTTCACCTGGGAGTACACTCTACTTGTCTCTCTGTTTTTATTTTATTTTATTTTGTCTTGTCTAGTTTACTTTTGTCTAGTTTATTTTTGTCTTGTTTTATTTTTCTTATATACCCGAAAATCCATAAAAATTTGAAAAACCAAAAACTAAAAACTGTTGTTATGGAAGAACATGCTAGAACCTCTATGGAAGTTAAAGAATTATATATGAAGTATAGAGAATCAAAAGGGTAAAGTCATGAGAGGCGTGTTAAAAGTTGAATCAAATTGCTGAAATTTTGCTTAAACGCCATGATATAAATTGTTGCTCTGAACAGGATACTAAACATCTTAAATTTCAATGTGGCTTTAGTAAAGATGATATAATTATGAGCTATCATTGTTATAACTATGCTTATCTGGGAGCTGAACAAGTAGAACAATTTGTTTTATTTATGGGAGCCTCTGAAATAGAATCCTTCATGGCTAAAAATTATGAAACTTGTATTGCTTGTAAGGACCTTAAAGATTATGTCTCTTCTATCCTTGATTATTGTCTAGAAAATTTCAGCAATAATTCTTATATCATTGATTATAAAGAGAGACTCATTCATGCACAAGAATATACTCACAATTTGCAGGAACCTGTGGAAGAAGAAATTGCTGAAGATGAAAGCTCATTAGATGAAAAAGAGGAGGAGAGTGATGAACAAAAGGAGGAAGAATGGATTAGCTACCCATGCCTACCTTCTAATGAGAGTAACTCTTATCTCTTACATTATTTGATTGCCCTCCATGCTTACCAAAGGAGGATGAATGTTATGTTCCTGTGGATTCTCTTGAAATATTCCTATGAGTAAAACTTGTGAAATATTATGCTACTGTTATTTATGATAATCCATGCTATTTTGATAAATCTTATGATAATCCTTTATTTGTGGCTGATATCGAAATGCATGGTACTAAAAGTTTTGCTTAGAAAATGTTTATGATAAAGCTCTAGATGATGGTCCTATGTTACTTGATAATATTAATTGTACTACTAATGAAAATGGGATTGGAGAGGTCTTGACTTTATCTAGGAGTCCCATATTGAGATGATCAATCATCTTGTTATAAAATTGTTAAAAGTGGGTTTGAAAGTTTTAATCCCACTATTTTTGAGCTTGATAAAAATTATGTGTTTGTAGATCATGAAAAGCATGCTTTATGTGATAGTTATATTGTTGAGTTTATTCATGATGCTACTGAAAATTATTATGAGAGAGGAAAATATGGTTGTAGAAATTTTCATGGTACTAAAACACCTCTCTATATGCTGAAAGTTTTGAAGTTACTCTTGTTTTATCTTCCTATGCTTGTCACTTTGTTCTTTGTGAATTTATTTGTGTACAAGATTCCTATGCATAGGAAGTGGGTTAGACTTAAATGTGTTTTGAATTTGCTTCTTGATGCTCCTTTTGCTTCATTTTCTATTTTCATGAGAGCATCATTAAAACTATCAAGCCTAGCTAAAAGGCATTAAAGAAAAGCGCTCTTGGGAGACAACCCATGTTTTATTTCTGAAATTTTTCTTTGCTTTTTGAGTCAAGGAGCTGCTTACTTCTGTAACAACTCCTTTGTATCTTTACTTTTTCGAATTGTTGTGCCAAGAAGAGTCTCTAATGATTAGATGATGCTAGATTTGGATTTCTGCGCAGGGACAGATTTTTGCTGTCCACGTTTTGAGCTGTATAAATTCCAGAAAAATGAAAAATTCTGAAAAAATTCACGCGTGATCCTCATATATGTACGCATCTTTCATTAGTTTCACTTTTTCGATTTGAGCAACGGAAGTGCCTCGAAAAAATTCATCTTTACTGGCTGTTCTGTTTTGACAGATTCTGTCTCTGTTTTTTGCATTGTCTCTTGTGGACTTTAAGTAAGGCTCTAGACGTGGAGGGCTGTAGCTAATGTTTTATTGAGTTCTTGCAATGTGTCACAACAGAACCAAAGTGGATTAATGTTTTTGAGTACTAACCCCTCTAATGAAGTTTATGAGAAGTTTGGTGTGGCAGAAGTTTTCAAGGGTCAAGAGAGAAGGATGATATAATGTGATCAAGAAGAGTGAAGAGCCTAAGCTTGGGGATGCCCGTGGTCACCCAAGCATATTTCAAGAAGACTCAAGCATCTAAGCTTGGGGATGCCAAGGCATCCCCTTCTTCATCAACAACTTATCAGGTCATCTCTAGTGAAACTATATTTTAATTCTTTCACATCATATGTGCTGTTCTTGGAGCGTCTGTGTGCTTTTATTTTTAGTTTTTTTTTTATCATATCAATGTCGGATCCTATCTATCTTGTTTGGGAGAGAGACACGCTCCGCTTTTTCATTTGAATACTCCTATTCTTCACTTATATTGTTGAGTATTCATTTTCGCACTGTTTAGCTTCTAGCTCTTGGTTTTCATGTATCTCTTGTTCAGAGCTATTAGTTTTTTATAGAAAGTACTCTCTTACTTCACTTATATTTGTTTGGAGAGTTGCTTGGTTGATGTGTTGGTTCAGAAATGTTGCATGTGGTAGTGGTAT
This sequence comes from Poa pratensis, assembly GCA_947311845.1. Classification (NCBI taxonomy): domain Eukaryota; kingdom Viridiplantae; phylum Streptophyta; class Magnoliopsida; order Poales; family Poaceae; genus Poa; species Poa pratensis. The sequence goes on from CAMZMU010000085.1 coordinate 18,691,950, forward strand.
AATGAAAAACTTGCATAATCTTGTAGATCATTGAACTTTGATAATCTGATTCTTTGCAAACGTTTTGAGGTATTTAGATGGTAAAGCTTGCTGGTTAATTAAGTTAAAATCATTAGTGGATTGTTGTCTTTAAGCTTGTACCGTACTACAAACTCTACTAAAATTGTTGAAGGTGTAGTTGGACTTGATAGCTTTCCATGTCTAAAGTAATTCGTAATAACTAAGTTGTGCTGAAGGTCGAGGGATCTACGGGGTACTTGTGCCGCCGTGAACGGCCCTTCTTGGAGTGAATTTTAATCATGCTCTTAATGTTGAACCTGCTAGTTGTTTGCAATAAACTTGTGAGTTCTTTTTGACTAATGTTAAGCTACGGTTTTTGGCACTTCCACCATCCAAATTTGCTAGCCTCTTCGGTGTGTGCATTGCCTTCTGCTCACATTGAGAGTTGTGCATACTTCGCCAGTACATCCAAACCCGTGGGAGGACTTTCTCTTGTTCTCCTACACATAAGCCATACATCTTCCTCAAAACAGCCACCATACCTACCTACCACAGCATTTCCATAGCTGTTCCGAGATATATTGCCATGCAATCTTACATTACATGACTTGTTGTCATTTATCATTTATATATTGCTTTGCATGATTCTATACAGCTGATGTGTGGTTTACCCATGTTACGCCATTGATTGCTACTACGGCATACAGTTTCATACATCATGTTTTGTTCATTATGAGTTATTTGTACCAAAAAGTGTGTTGTCATATTAGAATGTTGCCCCTAAAAGTGAAAAGAGCCATGGAGGCCATCGAAAAGAGAAACAGAAAAAGAAAAAAAATAAAAAAAGAAAAAAAAAAAAATAAAGAAAAAGGGGGCAACATTACTATCCTTTATCCACACTTGTGCTCATGTTTCAGCACCTGCAGTATTCATAGTCATCATTTGTGCTCATGTTTAGCACCTATACTCCATGTGAGAGAGTTTTCATGTTTACTAGTATAACTATGTGGGGAATTTATACTATAGAACTTGGGTTGTATATTCCAATGATGAGCTTCCTCAAAAGTGCTCTAGGTCTTCGTGAGCAACTGATACGTCTCAAACGTATCTATAATTTTTGATGTTCCATGCTAATATTATATCAATTGCTACATGTTTTGGCTATACTTTATATCATTTTTATGCATTTTCTGGGACTAACCTATTAACAAGATGCCACAGTGCCAGTTCCCTGTTTTCTGTTGTTTTTGGTTTCAGAAAATCTATTAAGCAAATATTCTCGGAATTGGACGAAACAAAAGACATCGTCAATAATATCACGAGGATATCACGGAGTCCAAAGGGGAGTCGGAGCAGACCCACCAGGGGGCCACGCCACACTAGGGCGCGGCCCAGGGTGGGCCCGCGCCCCCCTATGGCGTGGTGGCCCCCCTCGGCCACCGACGCCGCCTCTTCGCCTATATATTCTCCGCGACGCGAAAACCCTATTACGGTCGATCATATTCAAAGAAAAGTTCCGTCGCGGCCGTCATCGTCAATCTCAGATCGGAGGAGTTCTGAAGCTCTTCCCGGCACCCTGCCGGAGGGGAGATCATCACCGGAGGGCTCTACATCACCATGCCTGCCTCCGGAGTGATGCGTGAGTAGTCCACCCCTGGACTACGGGTCCATAGCAGTAGCTAGATGGTTGTCTCTCTACCTTGTGCCTCCATGTTTAGATCTTGTGAGCTGCCTAACATGATCAAGATCATCTTATTGTAATGCTAGATGTTGTGTTTGCTGGGATCCGATGAATATTGATACCATGTTTATTCAAGTTGTTTATCTATGTGCTCTTGATCTTGCATGCTCTCCGTTGCTAGTAGATGCTTTGGCCAAGTAGATGCTTGTGACTCCAAGAGGGGGTATTTATGCTAGATAGTGGGTTCAGTCTCTAGATATTTGGATTAGTGACAGAAAGGTGTAAGATGGTAGATGTGCTGTTGCTACTAGGGATAAAACATTGGTGCAGTGTCCAAGGGCACCTGTATTGATTACATTACACACTTTACTTCATGCAATAATCTGTTGTTAGCAACTTAATACTGAATAGGATGCGGATGCTGCCTTGAAGGTGGATTATTTAGGCATAGATGCGGTTGGAATAACGGTCTATGTACTTTGTTGTAATGCCCAACTAGATTTCATAGTAGACATCTTGGCATGTATTGCATTGTTATGCCCTCTCTATTTGTCAATTGCCCAGCTGTAATTTGTTTACCCAACATGCTAGTTATCTGTTCTGAGAGAGACACCACTAGTGAACTGTGGACCCTGGTCCAATTTCCTCATACTGTTTACACAACCTGCTGCAATCATCTGTTTCCTGTTACTTGCTGTTTTTCCTGCTGTTTTCCACACCATACGTTTAACTCTTTGTTTCTGCAAGACCGGAGAGATTGACAACCTCTCTGTTTCGTGTTGGGCAAAGTTCTGGTTTGTGTCTGTGCAGATTCCACGTTGGTGCAAGCTCCCTAGCGCCAGGGGGAGTCAACATCAACAACCTTCCGATAGATCGTCAAGTCCTACTGGATTGATAACCTTGGGTAGATTTCTCAAGGGAAAACTTCTGCTGTCTACATCATAACCTTCCTCTTGGGGTTCACCAACACGTGGCCATCAAGCTGTTTTTCTGGCGCCGTTGCCGGGGAAGTACTCATCATCACCATCATCATCATCCTCAATATCTCCCGTCAACCAGGCACCAGCTGTTTTCTGGCGCCGTTGCCGGGATTTGGAGGCTATTGGAAAGGGGAGTCTCTCAGTTCCAATCTCTTTAATTTGTTTTTTTGTCTTGTTTTAGTTTTGTTTTGCTTGTGTTAAAAATCAAAAACCCAAAAAAATAGTTTCTTGCATCTAGTTTATTTCGGTTTGTTATTATGTCTAGTTGTTTACTTGCTATCAATGGCTTCTCTCTTTGATACTAAATATTATTGGCACGGTGGGTTCACGGAGGAACATCAAACTTATTATGAGGAACTAGCTGGGTGGCCCGCGCATTTGCGCGGCTAGAATATCCATTATCTTACCGTCACATTTTTAATTTTGTAGAAAAACACTACCTGCTGTCTATAGTACCTCTATTATAACAATTTTTATTTTGTACGGTTCGTATGGTTTTTCGACTCAGTTTTTCTTATAAAGTGGGTCAATTCTATTCAATCTATTCGACCAATTCCACCGGTGGATATCGACCACTTTGAGCCCAATTTTTTTTTCTCAAATTCTTTATTTAAAAAATGCTCCTATTCCAGCTGGTAAAATATCTTTGTCAAATGTCAACACAACGCACCGACCACACTCATCTCTACATCTCTCTCGCGACATTCAGGAACAAAAATCCCCTTTCTTGGTAGTCGACTCTACACAGGAGCCGGATCACAATGTCCCAATCCATTGGCTTTCCCGTGCATCTGAGGAGGCGCACGGTGGACCGTAGCTCGGCCATCTATTCCGGGAGCGTCCGCACTGCCGGCTGGTTGACTCGCAGAGCACGCAGCCGAGTCACAGGAGCCGAGCAGAGCGCCACCACGTCTGCCCTGAAGGCGCTCCGGCGCTCGATGCTCGGGCTCGCCGCGCGCGTCGTTCTCGATCAGTGGTGACAGCTGCAGCCCGCATTCGACAGGCAAGGCGACACATAAACATACCTCGCTGCTCCAGTCTCACCTTGCAGTGCTGCACGGTTGCTTCCGTATTTTCTTTTTATAATTTTTTGATTTCCCCAACTTCGATTGTAGGATGATCTATAATTTAGTCATTGGCTGTAGAATTGGATCTAATTTCATTGGGGATGGTAGTGTCAATGGGAAAGTAAACAGGTAAAATAGAGCCAGTTCATCCGATTTCATTTGTCTTGATTGAGAGATTTGATATACGTAATATCCCATTGCTTGAGAAAAACGATATAAGAGAGATGTGGATTTTGGTACTATTTATGAGATCGATCGTGATTTGGGAATATAGGAGAGTCCCTTGAGTTCTGGTCACAGCTGCGTTAGTGTATAGCGGGCCAACAACGTCTGTACCGTCTGTGCTGCCGGCCGGACCTGCATATTGGGCAGCTACTTCAACCCGGCTGTAACAGGAGCTGAGCGGATCTAATTTCAGCAGGAATAGTAGTGTCATTCGGCAATAAAACAGTGGCAATATAGCCAATTCATCTGATTGCGCTTGTCTCGTCGAGCTTGGCAGTAGGAGGCACAGCTAAATCAATCATCCTAACTCTATCCCACAAAAGCTAAAATTTATTCCATCTGATAAATAATATGTGGTGTAATCTCTAGGCAAAATATATGACTGAGATATTTGAAAGAAGAAATAAAATCTCCATGTTGTAGCCATTATTGAGATAGACGATATAAGTGAGATGTGGATTTTTGTACTATTCCTAAGAAAGATGTTAGTTATCTATTGTCGGTTCTCGAGGTCTGTATCAATAGAGATATTAGCTTTGGCGCATGTGTAGGCTCATGTAACTAATCCCATTATCCTCTGCCCATTGTATACCAATTTTTTGTTACTGTAGATAGTTTATAGAATATAGATGAGGTTTTCCCCATATTTTGGCATGCTCACTCTGTTGTCTATGAGGACTCCACATAAACTATGTACTCCGTATCTTTTATGTTTCTAGACAAAGTTTATATTTCCATTTACTATATTCTATAAAAGAAACATAAATGATACATGTATGTAGCTATTGAAAAAGAATCACGCCCATGAAGTACATGTAAAGCATGGTAAGCAAGCAGGAACATGCTAAGCTGAACTGAAATACTGTATCACCTGCTTAGATTTCCCCCCCATGTTTTGGCATGTTCACCGACGTGAGTTCCTGTAATTATTTGTGCCTCGATGTACTTGTTACGAAGTTGTACTATGGTCATTCTCGTACGGTTGAATAAACCTGCAGCTTGGTTGATGCTAAAAAACTACTGTCAGTTTTAGCTGATGGTCTGGGATTCCTGTGAACTTCAAGTTGTTGAGAAAATCAGTGGGACACATGTTTTCCATTCTGGTGTTGTTTTTGGTGGCCTTGCACACGTTATCCAGGCTTCGGTATGTCACCTCTTGACCTTCTATCTGGCTCATTATGTACTCGTTTATCTCCTTGCCTGTTTCATTCCGTGGACATAGTATTGTTGTTTCTTCTAGCAATTCGTGCTCAGGATATGTTTGCAGCAAGTCTGGGTATGCGCTTTGGATTATTTATTATTTTGCATTTTTTTCCTTATGTAGTAGTAGGTCCTTTGGTATTTTAATCCAATCCTCTCCTTCATCGACTGTTGTTTTTTCCGCTGCCTATTTGTAGTATCTACTCAACCTTTTGTTTTTGTATTGCATCATCTGACATACAGTGCAGCTGCATATTTCTTGTTAGTTCAAATATTTCAAAGTGGTTCCATTAGTGCGACCTTTTGATTGAAGCATTATGTATCTGCTTTCTCCTCCCCTTTGTTATAACTGGTAGGCTTTGTCTGAAATGGCCTCCTAGTACCACCATCATCCAACCAACTGGCTTTTCATCGCTGTTATCATTTGTGATCTTGAGAATATCTCTAAGGCTTTATCTAACGCCTCGAAGCAATGTTTGTTGTCCATAGGAGCTTCATCCAAAGTATAAGTGAGGTCTTCTTTACCACTGCTTTCCACAAATATGTTTTTCCTGTGCCACCATAGCCTTCCACAAATATTTGTTTTTCTAGCCTTTTGTCAATTGATTCCATGATTGCTTTTTTCTCTGGTCTTTGTTAAGATTGTTTAGTATGATTTGGTGCTCAGCCTTTAGTTTGTCCATGTCGTAGTTGACCTCTTCATTTATTAGTCTCTCCCAAGTTCCTCTAGCTCAGCAGCATTTGGTAGGTCTATGTCTGGATAGTCCTTTAGCGACTTTCGTACTTGCCTCATAAGTTTCTGTATCTCAATGAGAGCATACACCTTTTTCTCCGTGGTTGTAAGCTGCAGCGTTGTAAAGTATAGAATAGTTCTTCTTTTGTACTGCATAATATCTTCGCACAGTACCTCCCACGTTGGTTCCCACAACATCTTTGGTCTTCTTACTTCACAATGGGGCAATATGGTCATGAATAGCTGACGCACTTGTGTTCTAGAATGCCTAACTTGATGCTTCATTGACACAATCAATCCACTACATTGTCGTTTTCAAGAAATCTGAGAGCTTGGCATGCTGATTTTTTCTGTTGGGTGAATTACTCCATCAACGGTCCTAATGTTCTGAATGATGTGCATCCTTTCACTGTGTTTAGAAGCATACTTAGATAGTATCCCTCACCACTTGTCGGATGTGGGTAGTAGATTCTTCCAATCACATAGTCCCTTTTCTTCCGCATCTCCCCCTTTTGTTGCTTTTCCATACAAATTTTGAAGGGAATTCTATGTAGGTTAAATCTTTTCCTAGATCATGTATATTTTGCCTCCATCCAATGAATGAACTTTTTAATTATTTATCCTTCCCTTCTTACTATCCTCTCAAGATCTGTCGAGTCAGGAAAATGACTTGCTGCTCGTTTCAAGATGGAATGGAAGCTTCTCGATGGGTTGTTGATATGTACCTCATCTCTAGGTATTTCTTGATCTTGTCAGGATCATTTGTCGTGTCTCTTTCCTTCAGCAATGCTGTCACTTGGTCGTCATTTTTATGGATGTACTTAAATAGGTACTTGATTGACCTGGACCTGTTTCACCACTCCACATTTATGTGTGCTTGAAATTTGACCAACAGATCCTGGTTGTATGGCACGGCAAATCCGTTGTCGAGCTTGACCCCTCCCTTTTTATCTGCCTACCGTCATCTCTCGTTTAAGCCATCCTCGTGAATTGCGGTATTGACATTGTACCTTCTTGGGAAGTGTTTGGTCCATTCATGGTACATCATGCATGGTGACTTTTGATTTTCTTCTCCGCACAACCCATGCATCATGAAGTTCTCGACAGCTGCAAGTGTGTCCAGATGCTCATCCTTGTTCCGGATCTCTGCGCTTTGTCAATTTGAGATGGTTCAGGGTACTTGTACGTGTCCTTAAGAAATATTAGTATATGGAGAGAGTCCCCTCTGCTGGAACTCTATTGTGTATATAACTGCAATGGATTAATAGCAGGTTAGATTTGTTAAAATTAGGATGCATGTTAGTGTGTCACAGTGTATTCTCTGACTATAAGCAAGAATTTAGTTTCTCCTTGATAATACATCTATAAATTTTAGTTAGAATTAAGTGATCTAACTAATCAATAATTCACATGATAGCAGGTTGTTCGCAATAAAATTGCATGTTGAGAGGGAAAAATTAAACACAGATGAAGATTGCAGCTTTTACCTCAAGATTGCAGCCGTTCCCCAAAGCTGATGTGTTCCTTTGATGTGCTTGTTTCGTGCCATCGATTTGCTGATACAACCACCTCAAGATTTCAGCCGTTCCACAAAGCTGGTTTGCGGCTTTGATCTGCTGGTTTGTGTCATTGATTTGCTGATACAACCGAGCGGATTTGCTGGCGTCCTGTCACCCTGTTGTGTCATCTCGCTTTGCCGATGCAACCGTCAGTTGTCGAGGTGCCTTAATTCGATCTGTCCTGCGGCGTCTCCATGTCGTGCCTTTGATTTACAGATGTTCCGTATTGATCTAGCGATTTCTGACCCCCCATTGGGCCGTGTATCAGGGAGCTGCATATAGGGATGAGAAGAATATTACTTGAAGATTTTAGCTTGATGAGTCGGATCTTCGATTTGATGATGCAAACCGGGTATCCTCGATGTGTATAGATATGTCGCCATGTCTTCAATCTGTCGTGCCGGCCAATTTTCTTCTGTTGCTTCATGCGCGAACATGGAAAGACATCGCTGGCCGGCCGGCCGGAGAAAATCGCCCCGTGCATCTCCATGTCTTTGCAATCGACGTTACCTTTTTTTTACGTGCAATCAACGTTACCTTTCGTGGTATCAGATATGCCTCCTGCAGGGTCTAGCAAATATAAAATAAATGATACTTGAACTGATCTCACGTGTGCAGTCAAGTCTCTTTATCTTTGTCGTAATCGATCTGGCATGCGCACCGTGAACTTGCGCTCTTTCCAAAACAGACCTGACGCGTTTTTTTTCTTTCCAATAATAGATTTTTTAAATCTGAGCCGTTTGTTTTCAAGTGCTTAATCTGAGCCATTAATTGTCCTGTGTTTTAATTATATAATAGATACCGCTTGTCTCAAAAAGGGAAACATCTATGGGAACAAATAAGTAGATTGAATTATTTTGCTAAGAACTTGTGTTCTACATTTGATGAATCCTACTGCTTTAATGAATCTTTTTGTTGTAGAAGGCATAAACACCTCCCTTTCCAATGTGATTATAATGATAATGAAACCTTGGCTGCTTATGCTAAAGGAAACTATGACTTTGGTAATCTTGAACAAACTGAAGAATTTGTTGTTTTTAAGGGTGCTTATGAAATTGCTGGTTATATTCAAGATGATGATTCTCCTTATAAATCTGAGAATTTTTCTATACTTGGTTACTGCCTTGAATATTACAATGACAATCCTTATATCACTAAATTTCTTGAGAAAACTTATTCTCCAGAACAACTTGCTTCTTTTCAGGGACCTATGGAAGAAGAAATTGCTGAAACTGTGATCTCATTGGATGAAAAAGAGGAGGAGAGTGAAGAACAAAAGGAGGATCTACCTTCTAATGATAGTAACTCTTTAACTCTTACATTATATGATTACCCTCCATGCCCACATAAGGAGGAAAAATGCTATATTGTTGAATGTCATGATTCTATTGAAATATCTCCTTTTGATAAATTTGAAGTAACAAGCTCCTTGACTCAAGAAAAGGAAATTGCAGAAAGTAAAAATGTGCTCCCTAATGTTATATATGATAATGCTCTTGATGATGGTCCTATATTGGCTAATGATATTTATTATACTATTATTGTCAAAAGTGGGTTTGATAACCCCACTGTTTTAGAGCTTAATAAAAATTATGTGTTTGTAGATCATGAAAAGCATGCTTTATGTGATAGTTATATTGTTGAGTTTGTTCATGATGCTACTGAAAGTTATTATGAGAGAGGAAAATATGGTTGTAAAAGTTTTCAAGTCACTAAAACACCTCTCTTTATGTTGAAAGTTTTGAAGCTATATTTGTTTCATCTTTCTATGCTAGTTGCTTTATGCTTCAATAATTTATTTTGTTACAAGATTCCTTTGCATAGGAAGTGGGTTAGACTTAAATGTGTTTGATATTTGCCTCTTGATGCTCTCTTTTGTTTTTCAACTCTTATTCTTATGAGAGCATCATTAAAATCTTCTAGCCTAGCTAAAAGGCATTAAAAGAAAGCGCTTTTGGGAGGCAACCCATTATCTTTTATTTTTTGTTTAGTCAAGGATGCTTGTTTACCTCTGTAGCAACTCCTTTGTATCTTTTATTTGCTGTTTTGTTGTGCCAAGGAGAGTTACTAATGCAAAGTTGGTTTTTATTTTCGGGACTGCATTGGGACAGATTGCTGTTCGTCACCGTTTAATTCAGTAGAAAATCAGAAAAAATCGAAAAATGCTGAAACTTTTTGTGCATGTTCCTGATGATGTTACGCAACTTTCATTATTTCAAAAGTTTTCATCTGAGCATCGTAAGTGCCTCGAAAAAATTCGTCATTACAGACTGTTCTGGTTTGACAGATTCTGTCTTTTATTTTGCATTCTCTCTTTTACAAGTTTTTAAGTGGTTTCTTTTCGTGTAAAAGTGCCCACTTGAGCCTAGTAACAGTGGCTAATGTTTAAAATAGTTGGCTTGTGAGTTTGTCTTTGCTAGAACTTTGAAGTATTATCTTTTAGTGCACTAACCTGCTAATGAGAAAAGCTGTTAAGTTTTGGTGTGAAGGAAGTTTTCAAGTGTTGATAGAGGAGAATGATATTACATGATCAAGAAGAGTGAAGAGCTTAAGCTTGGGGAGGCTTACCTCCCCAGCATATTTCAAGAAGACTCAAGCATCTAAGCTTGGGGATGCCCAAGGCATCCCCTTCTTCATCTACAAATTATCAGGTCATCTCTAATGGTGCTATATTTTTATTGCTTCATGCTAGTGTACTCTTCCTTGGAGCGTCAGTGTGTTTTTGTTTTCAGTTTGTTTTGTTTTGTTTGCTGTGCTATACTTGTTGGATCCTAGTATTCATGTTTGGGAGAGAGACACGCTCCACTTTTTCATTAGAATACTCTTGTGCTTCACTTATACTTGTTGAGTATTCCTGTCTAGTTGCTGTTATTGCTGTTAGCTCTCAGTTTTTCATGTATCTCTTGTTAGAGCTTTCAGTTTCTTTTGAAGAAAGTACTCTCTTGCTTCACTTATATCTGTTTGGAGAGTTGTCAAATAAGTTGATTGGTGTTTGGTTGGACCAGAAAAATGCTATGCATGTGGTAGTGGTATAAAATGCTTACATGAATCTTTTTAGATCGTTGTCTTGAGTAATTTGATGCTTGCCAATTGTTTTGAGCTGTCAAGTAATTAATGTTTAAGCTTGTGCATCATGTAAGTAATGGCTATTAATGAAGAACTACTATAAGGATTTTCTGCTATAATAATCTGTTGCATAATTGGAAGTCCATAGTAGTCTAGATAATTTTTGGATGAAGGCTATGTGTTAACAAGGAAGACAGTGGGAGTCTATGGTTCGTCAAACCTTGTGTTTTATGTACACTCTTGCTATTCCAGTTGATAATGATGTTTGCTTATAATAACCTTGCTAGCCTAAACTCTGTACTAAGAGGGAATGCTTCTTGTACATCCAAAACCTTGAGCCAAATCCATGCCACCTGTGTCCACCATACCTACCTATTATGTGGTGTTTTCACCATTCCAAGTAAATTTCTTCATGTGCTATCTACTAACTACTCAAAACTGTTACATTTCCTTTTTGTGTCACTACTTGAAAAGCTCATAAGGACGTAGTAGTGAGATTTGTCATCTTCCATGCTAATTAATTTACAAGGATTGGCAGCTTCATCTGCTTCTCCACCTTTTATTTTGCATTAAAGAGCTGGTTAGTCCACCCTATAAATAAATAAATAGACACTCCTCCATGGTGAATGTTGGTGGGCACCCGAGGATTCGGTTAGCCATGGTTTGTGGAAAGTAAATGGTTGGGAGGAGTGTCACCAATAAGTGCTTGTTACAAGTGCAGTCCTAAAAACTCTCGGAACCGCTCTAAAAGTTAGTTAGCCATGGAAGATGACAAGTACCTGCTATTTGATTTGTTGACACCTGTATACACCATTACCTTACAAAACAATATTTTATGCTCTCTATATGCCTTCGGGAACTACAGCTCTAGCACATGATGTTAATCCCTGCTTCCCTCTGCGAAGGGCCATTCTTTTACTTTTATGTTGAGTCAGTTTTCCCACTTCTTTCTGTCTACTTAAGCAAACATCATTGTCAACTCCAGTATAACAGTTTTTACATAACTTTGTGTTTGGTTGATCATATTCTTTGCATTGACATTATCTATATGATATACATGTTGAAAGTTGAAGCAAAAGCTGAAGCTATTATCTTCCTTTGTGTTGATACAAACACTTTCATGTTGAAATTATTGCTGCTGTGAACTAACTATTATGTTAGACTATTATATCTCTAAATGTTTTATAGTGTTATTCATGAAAGTTTGCACTTGTGTGATCACTTATGTTTACTCTTTATTTACTTGCTTGCAAACTATAGACCATTGGCTTGGATCACTTCATTCAGATCATGTGCATTACATTGTTATTTGATCAAAGATTGTGTTGGTAGCATGTCACTTCAAAAATTATCTGTTTTTATCGTTTACCTACTCGAGGACGAGCAGGAACTAAGCTTGGGGATGCTTGATACGTCTCAAACGTATCTATAATTTTTGATGTTCCATGCTGATATTATAGGCCCAGGGTGGGCCCGCGCCCCCCTATGGCGTGGTGGCCCCCCTCGGCCACCGACGCCGCCTCTTCGCCTATATATTCTCCGCGACGCGAAAACCCTATTACGGTCGATCATATTCCACGAAAAGTTCCGTCGCGGCCGTCATCGTCAATCTCAGATCGGAGGAGTTTTGAAGCTCTTCCCGGCACTCTGCCGGAGGGGAGATCATCACCGGAGGGCTCTACATCACCATGCCTGCCTCCGGAGTGATGCGTGAGTAGTCCACCCCTGGACTACGGGTCCATAGCAGTAGCTAGATGGTTGTCTCTCTACCTTATGCCTCCATGTTTAGATCTTGTGAGCTGCCTAACATGATCAAGATCATCTTATTGTAATGCTAGATGTTGTGTTTGCTGGGATCCGATGAATATTGATACCATGTTTATTCAAGTTGTTTATCTATGTGCTCTTGATCTTGCATGCTCTCCGTTGCTAGTAGATGCTTTGGCCAAGTAGATGCTTGTGACTCCAAGAGGGGTATTTATGCTAGATAGTGGGTTCAGTCTCTAGATATCTGGATCAGTGACAGAAAGGTCTAAGATGGTAGATGTGCTGTTGCTACTAGGGATAAAACATTGGTGCAGTGTCCAAGGGCACCTGTATTGATTACATTACACACTTTACTTCATGCAATAATCTGTTGTTAGCAACTTAATACTGAATAGGATGCGGATGCTGCCTTGAAGGTGGATTATTTAGGCATAGATGCGGTTGGAATGACGGTCTATGTACTTTGTTGTAATGCCCAACTAGATTTCATAGTAGACATCTTGGCATGTATTGCATTGTTATGCCCTCTCTATTTGTCAATTGCCCAGCTGTAATTTGTTTACCCAACATGCTAGTTATCTGTTCTGAGAGAGACACCACTAGTGAACTGTGGACCCTGGTCCAATTTCCTCATACTGTTTACACAACCTGCTGCAATCATCTGTTTCCTGTTACTTGCTGTTTTTCCTGCTGTTTTCCACACCATACGTTTAACTCTTTGTTTCTGCAAGACCGGAGAGATTGACAACCTCTCTGTTTCGTGTTGGGCAAAGTTCTGGTTTGTGTCTGTGCAGATTCCACGTTGGTGCAAGCTCCCTAGCGCCAGGGGGAGTCAACATCAACAACCTTCCGATAGATCGTCAAGTCCTACTGGATTGATAACCTTGGGTAGATTTCTCAAGGGAAAACTTCTGTTGTCTACATCATAACCTTCCTCTTGGGGTTCACCAACACGTAGCCATCAGCAACCAAGTTGGATGCACCCCCACTAGTTCCATTGGAGAGCTTTCATACACATATAGCTCTATGTGCATCCGTTGCATGTCTTTAAAGCAATAGTTCATGAAAACGTTTAGCTTGTTTAACTAACATGCTTTATTATCTCTTATTTAATATCAATTATAGACATTTGCTTTGAATGATTTGATCTCAGCTCACATGCCTTACATCATTATTGGATCAGGATTATGTTGGTAGCATGTCACTTCAGAAATTATTTTGTTTTTATCGTTTACCTACTCGAGGACGAGTAGTAACTAAGCTTGGGGATGCTTGATACGTCTCAAACGTATCTATAATTTCTGATGTTCCATGTTGATATTATGTCAATTGCTACATGTTTTATATACACTTTTTATCATTTTTATGCATTTTCTGGGACTAACCTATTAACAAGATGCCACAGTGCCAGTTCCTGTTTTCTGCTGTTTTTGGTTTCAGAAAAGTTGTTCTGGAAATATTCTCGGAATTGGACGAAACAAAAGCCAAAGTTCCTATTTTCCCGACACGTACACGGAGTCCAAAAGGGAGAAGGAGGAGGGCCATGGGCCGCCCTCACCATGCCATGGCACGGGTGGGCCCTGGGCCGCGCCGCCACGTGGTGAGGGGCCCACGGGTCCCAACCGACCATCGTCCTTTCGCCTATATATTGCCCCCGACGCGAAAACCCTTAAAGAATCGATCATATTCCAGAAAGAGTTCCGCAGCGCCGCCGCCATTGAAGACAAGAATCGAACACTTACTTTCCTTGACATAGAGCTCATTATCTGTGAGCAGTTGAAGGACAGTGCGCACATGTTGTGCATGTTCAGAGAGAGTAGCACTATAGAAAAGTATGTCATCCATGAACACTAAAGCAAATTTCCGTAGGCACGGCTTGAGTACCTCATTCATGACGCACTGAAATGTAGCAGGTGCATTTGACAGCCCAAATGGCATTACACGAAAATGATAATGGCCCTGGTGCGTTTTGAACGTTGTTTTCTCTTCATCTTCTGGCCTCATTCTAATCTGATGGTATGCAGCGCGGAGATCAAGTTTAGAAAAGAACTGAGCACCCGCCAGTTCGTCAAGAAGCTCATCGATTATTGTCATTGGGAAGGTGTTCTTGACGGTCAGTTCATTTAGCCTCCTATAGTCAATATATAACCTCCAGGAGCCATCTTTTTTAAGTACAAGCAGGACTGGAGAGGCGAAAGGGCTCATCGAATGCACAATCACACCGGACTCAACATAGCTGCCACCTGCTTTTCTATCTCATCTTTGTGAAGTGGTGAGTATCTATATGGTCTGGCATTGATAGGAGCAGCTCCCGGTGTCAGTGCAATTGCATGATCATAAGCTCTTTGTGGAGGCAGTGAATGAGGTTCAGCAAAAACAGTTGCAAATTCTTCCAGAACGACTTGAATTTCATCTGGTACCGCAGCTGTTTGTCCATGTGAGTGTGGATCCAACAATGCTTCAGCCCATATATCATTTCCCTTTGTCCATTTCACCAATTTGTCAATGGGAACTTCAGATATAGCAGTGAGAACAGGCGGTGATAGGCCTTGCAACATAATCTCCTTGCCTTTGTGCATGAATTTCAGTGTTTTATTCTTCCAATTGCAGAACATATCTCCTTGAAGAGCCAGCCAATCGATGCCCAAGATAGCATCATAAGCACCCAGTGGTAATACACGCATGTCATGCTGAAAAGTCTCACCATGTCTCCACCATTCCATTTGCTGCACCATCTTATCACAGTGCATTACTTCATTATTTGCCACTCGGACTGAAACTTCTGGAATAGGTGTCAAAGAGCACTGCAACCTTGCAACAAAGGCAGAGCTGATGAAACTGTGGCTGCTCCCAGTGCCAATTTAAATTAACATGACTTGGTTCTGTACCAGTGCCCTGATCTGCACTGTATTGCCCTCTGAAGCTCCTGACAAGGCATTACAGGATAAGGATAATTGTTGTGCTTCGGCAATGTCTTGCAACTCGAGAAGGTTTAGAACTTCAGAGGAAAGTTCAGCAGCATGATCTTCTATTGATAATGCATGCATTGTTGCTTGTCTCTTCGAGGCACAGACATGTGTGGGATCAAATTTATCCCCACAGCTAAAACATAGACCATTTGCGCGCCGATACCCGTTTAGTTGTCTCTCTTTCCAGAGATCCCCTTGTACTGGTTTGTGCGCTTGCCGAGCTACTTCTGGCCGAGGCACACCTATCGGAGCATACACCGATTTGGTCATCAGGGTTTCTTCTGAGCAGCTAGATCTTCCTGCACATTGGCCAACAGAATTGCCCTGTCCACTGTGTCAGGCAGTTGAGCAGCTACCCCCAGCCTAATCTCCTGTTTGAATCCTTTTAGGAAATGACCCACAAATAATGTTTCATCATAATAAGGATTCTGTACACACAACTTAAACATCAGCTCCTGAAATTCAGTGCAATACTCGCTAACTGAACCCTTCTGTTTCAGACTAATCAGAGCTGACATGAATTGCCTATGATCATCAACCCCAAACTTAGTCTCAATGGCAGAAATGAAATCGTTCCAAGTATTAACCTCATGCCTCAGTTTGTAAGCTTGAAACCAGTGGGCTGCATTACCTTCGAGATGGAGGCGAGCAGTGGTGAACCACATCACTGGTGGCACGTTGCACACCTGAAAGTAGTCGAGGCAGTTGTCGCGCCATAATCGAGGAAACGCGCCGCTGAACTTGGGAAAATTCACCTTCGGAGCCACCATTTTACCGCCACCAGGGTGTTCGTCCGGGGGTCTGCCCCGTGGACGCGCACCATCTGTCCCCAACACCGCCACCGACGTGCCTGGGTCTTGAGGACGAGGTGTTGATGCAGATCCCACCATGAACACGCTCGGTGGAACCACTCCTTGCCAGCCGGCCGTCGTGGGTGATGCCAACACGCCTTTCCCCGCCGCCCGATCCGCAACCACCTCGCCGCCCTCGAGATCCACCGTGACCGAAGGCTGGGGTGCGCCGAGTTTCGCCACCGCCGCCAACATCGCTGACATCTGCTGCGCGAGCGATTCCTAGCGGCGCTCGATGGCGTCCATGATTCTGGTGTGGTCGCCGACAGCTCGCGAGTTGTTGTCGAGCTGGCTCGCCACCTGCCGGTACGCCGTGTCCAGTAGGCCCACCCGTGAGTCGAGCGACCCGAGCTGGGTCTCGACCTTCTCGATGCTGGAGCGGATCACCCCCAGCGACTCCTCGATGCGCGCCGTCGCCTCGCTCAGCGCCGTGAGTACGAACGCGGTCTGCGGAGAAGGCTTAGGAGGCGCCGTGGTGATTCCTCGCTGAATCCGAGCAAATCAACTCCCGGAATTACAGAAATCTGGGGAAGATCAAAATCAACCTCGAAATCTCTTACCGCTTGCTGGGATTTTACAGCTCTAAGATCTCGCAAATTGGGAATTCCTCACGAACCCTAGCCCCGCGGATCGGAATTGAATCTGATACCACTGTAATATCCCTTGGCCTGAGAAGTCTCGAGGCGTGAGATCGATCTAGGTTGAATCGAAGAAGAAGAAGAAGAAGAAGAAGAACCGAGGGATCAGGAAGAAGCAGACACGAGGAAAAGCAAGGGGAGGAAACTGGAGACTGTTTCATTCATTCATTCGATGCCATTCCCAGGTTCGATACATGCCATTACAATGATGGCCACACGGACACGACACGGGCTTGGGTCTGGCCCAGCACCGACGCACACCGCACACGGCCCACGGCCCATGAACTCGACACACACAGGGTCGACAACAGTTACGTGTCCTGTGGCGCTTCAGGTAATAGCCCAGCTGTTACATCACCCTCCGCTTCAGAGCTTGCTTGTCCAAGCAAGGGTTTCCGGAAGTTGTCACACAGCTCGCTCTCGATTCAGTTCCTGAGAATCACACGATTGGCACAGTGTTATCAGTCATCCACTCTGCCGATGATAGGATCTGAGTCTTTAGGATGCAATTGCGCAGTCTTGATTGACGCGAAGTTTATAACATTACCTTCTCCTGATCCACGCGAAGTTTATAACATTGCCTTCTCCTGATCCACGCGAAGAAAATAATTGATTAATTAAGAAAAAATTGGTACCTTTAGTTTGATCGTGCATTACGTTCTAACTAACCAACCAAGCCATTGCATGGGTTGGGTACAGAGGCAAGGAACAGAGTATAAATATTCCTTAGTACAAATTTTCTGAAATGGATAAGTTATAACACCTCCAAAGTAGTGTTATATAAATGCCTACGCACGCTTAGTTGTTTTTTTAATGAATTCGAATTACTTGTTTGTGCGGTGCCATTTGACCTCACCATAATACATCGCTCGGTTGCGCTGCTCTGTTCCTTATGACCTATCTATACTAAATCTGAATTACATACTACAAATCCACTTATCCTAATTAGAGGGTTCGGAAATACTTGATTCACCGCACTTTAGTTGTCATGTACTTTGTATATTAAAACCGGTACACTACCAGAGTTGTTTTGAGTAGTTGAAAGATGGATCTTTGGTCGAACTGTCTCATTCATATTCTCACTCTTATAGCAATCACAAGTACCTAGATAACCTTAGTCTGTTTGAAATGCTCTTCTGTCAATTCATTTTGAAGAAATAGGATTTCGCCCCGCTATATTAATATAGCAACCAACCGATACAAGTTTGAGAACACTGCTAGGGCAAAACAGCACAGGTACGCCCAAAAGAAAAGAAAGAAAAAAGGAAAAGAAAACAATGCCGACATTGACGGATCAACGAAAACAACAGAGACTCGCAACCGCTGCGTCCTCTCCGGCAAAGTCCCACCACTAAACTAGCACTTCGAATCGCCGCGTACCAAGCAACACCTCCAAGAAGGAAAGCAACGACGACGCTGCTGCTGCCCGGACTAGTCCTAGGGTTTCCCCCGATACGCTACAGGTAGTGGGGAAGAGGTACACCCGACGCCCTTCAGGAAGGAACAACGACACATGCAGGGATACTGTAAATCAAAAATCCTAAATCAGCACGTGGCCTCCAAACTTATAGAGCAGAGGATTAAGCAGTGTACGTTGACGATTATTATCGGTATGTTTCCTATTTATTTCTGTTGGTACCTTGAATTTATCTGATTGTGTCTTAATACATGCAGGGTATGGTCACGAGAATATTGAATACCAAGTCCCACTGTGGGAAAGAGAATTTTGCAGTTATGTTAGTGGCCTTTCCTGGCAAAAGTTCTGGGAAAACAAGGAGTCTTCTTCTATTTATAATAATATATAGAGGAATGGGATGATTCCGCGGCCCTTGAGAATTTGCAGAACGCAAAGTCAAGATTCTGGCGTAATTATCATGGCCAACCATCTGATATATCTTTACCGGACCCTGATTTGTATATTGAGAAGGTTGACCACCTATGCGAAGTCGACCCTGTGTTGGTAGCTGATCTAGATAAGGTACGACTACCGATTGAGGCGGACAATGTGTTCACCGTAGCTGCCAATATCAAGTCCGAGAACCAGTCCAGAAACTGGGACGACGTATATCTAGAAAAGCCGGTTGAAGTCAACAAGTGGGAAGAGGACAACTCAAGATCTAACAAGGGTTGGGGAGGGGCCTTGAATAATTGGAATAAAAACAGCTCTGGCTGGGGTGATGCTCTGTGGCAGCCCAGTTGGGGCAGCTCAAGCAACAACCATTGTGCAGCAAATAACTGGAACAACTACCATGGAGCATCCAACATAACATACCAGGATCAAAGGAATGCACATGGCAAGAAAAGGAACAACGAAGCGAGGAACAAAGGCTGAGGACTACCAGAGAGGCAAATGGCAAGATCATAGTGGGAGGAACAGCTCTGGCTGGGGGGGGGGGATGCTCTGGCGCAACCCAGTTGGGGCAGCTCAACCAAAAACCATTGTGCAGCGAATAACTGGAACAGTTACCATGGAGCATCCAACAACACTTACAAGGATCAAAGGAATGCATATGGCAAGAAAAGGAACGGCGAAGCGAGGAACCAGGCTGAGAACTACCAGAGAGGCAAATGGCAAGATCATAGTGGGAGTAACAACCAACGGTTTCCATTTGACAATAGGCCAAAATGGACAGAGACTAGAGCGTGGCTTTTGAGTTAGTGGCGCTGAAAGCATGTGCGGAAAGGTTGGCTGGATTAAACTGTGCATCATCTTGTTCTTTTGTCTTGAGTTGTTTGTGTAACAGTTGGATGTCGTATGTTGGAACAATTTTACTTCTAAGGAGTTGTTTTGGTTGTCCTGTTGATGTCAGAAATTTACAAACAAAAACTTTTCGGCCGCTTCTTTTGATTCCCTCCCGTTAGCAACTATTAACAATCCGTGCACATCTTCAGTAACTTTTTATTTCGTTTCGGTAACATCTTCAAGAACTTTTTTCTGTTTCATGAACATCTTCAGTACTTAGAATACTATTCTCTTGTGCACATCAGCTTCAACTTGTGCACTGCTAGAAAAGTTGACATTTCATGGCACTTTTTACAACATTGCTATAAGAGATGTCCAGATTTATGTTCTCATATCTTTGGCAAAGACAAATGTTGTTTATCGTATATGATTGACACTAAGCTTGTATGGGTTGAGAGAAGAATACTGTAGCTACATGGAGACTGTTTGTAATCTCTGTTCTTCAGTGGCTGCAATCTGAAGAGTCTGCAGACTAAATGAGCAGTGTCTTGTATTTTTATCGCAGGTGTTTGGGCATCATTTGTAATGAGCATGCTGAAGCTAGCAGCGTGAAGTGTGCCTCGTTCTTGACATGCCATCATGAGGTGTTTATAAAGAAACGAGACAGAGAATGAATTGTGCCGTCCTCAATGCATCAGCATTAGCTCCATATATATACAGCTCATAGAGCTAGGGTTACAAGTAGTTAGGATCACAACTAACTAACCGCATGAGCTAATCTATCTATCTAGGTTTAGCTGTACCGGTTGGGATCGTATCTACACGATTACAGCTAACTCCTTTTAACAGCCCCTCTCGATCCAAACGTGTACTAGCTAAACACAACTCAAACTTCAGGCGATCAAAAACATCTCGGCCAAGCGCCTTTGTGAAGATATCTGCTAGTTGATCACGAGAGGAAATGAACTGAACCTTCAGTGCACCTGCTGACACTTTCTCTCGAACAAAATGAAAGTCAATCTCTATATGTTTTGTTCGAGCATGAAACATAGGATTGGCTGTTAGAAACGTAGCTCCGAGGTTGTCACACCACAAAGTTCGTGCTTGTGACTGAAACACTCCTAGTTCCCTGAGAACTGATTGCAACCATGTGACTTCAGCTGTTCCGTTTGCTATGGCCTTGTACTCCGCTTCCGTACTAGACCGACTGACTGTTGGTTGCTTCCGTGAGCTCCATGACACCAGATTTGGTCCGTAAAACACTGCATAACCACCGTTGATCGCCGATCGTCAGGACACCCCGCCCAGTCTGCGTCTGTATAGACACTAAGTTCAGAAGATGATGACCTCTGTATCTGCAGCCCAAGATTCATCGTGCCCTTGACGTACCGCAGTATCCGTTTCACGGCTGACCAGTGCACATCCGTTGGCGTGGCAAGGAATTGACATACTCGATTTACTGCAAATGAAATATCCGGTCGAGTCAAGCAGAGGTACTGCAAAGCACCAACCGCGCTCCTATATTTGAACGCCTTATCTTCAGTCAGTACTGTTCCCATTGACTTTCTGAGCTTGTCGGAAGATGACATTGGTGTGGCTATGTCTTTGCAATTTTGCATATTCACTCGACGAAGGAGATCGGCTGCATATTTGGCTTGAGTCAGTGCAACCATTATCTGTATCTGTCACCTCAATCCCAAGGAAAAACGACGGCTTCCCGAGATCTTTGATTGCAAATGAATCCTGTAACTTCTTCATCAATATGCTAACAGCTTGCTTGCAAGAACCGGTGATGATGATGTCATCTACGTAGATTAACATGTAGATGATCACCTGCTTATCAACGAAGACAAACAGGGAGGTGTCTGCTTTGGACGGAACAAACCCCAACGACTGAAGTTTCGAACTCAACTTAGAGTACCATGCCCTCGGTGACTGCTTTAACCCATATAGCGATTTCTGAAGACGACAAACACGATTAGGGTGATTCTTATCAACATAACCCGGAGGCTGATACATGTATACCTCCTCCTGAATATCGCCGTGGAGAAACGCGTTCTGGACGTCAACCTGCCGAAGAATCCATCCCCTGGATACGGCGATAGACAGAATCAGCCTGACGGTGGTGGGTTTAACAACAGGGGAAAATCCGCGTACTTGTTCCTGATTGGCTAGCTGGACAGAATCCGCGTACTTGTTCCTGATTGGCTAGCTGGAGGGAGTCACTCGCTTGATCCAACGGCTCCCAAGCTCTCGAAGGAAACACACGATCCGCGAACTTGTTCCTGATTGGCTAGCCGAAGGGAGTCATTCGCTTGATCCAACGGCTCCCAAGCTCTCGAAGGAAACACACGATCCGCGTACTTGTTCCTGATTGGCTAGCCGGAGGGAGTCACTCGGAGAGGCGGGTCTATAAGAGAGGCAGGAGTACACTTCACATCCATCATTGGCAGTACACGGGTAGCAGAGAGCAAGATTTCTGAGAGGCAGGAGTTTCTAGAGCGGAGGCTGAAGGTGAACCCTCCCCTCGGTCGGATCCAAGCAACGACAAGGATCTCTGATGATTAGCAACATTCCCAACACTTGTTCCGACAGTTGCAGATCATCAGAGAAGTCTTGCCGCTGTTTGGATCGAAGGCCGATTTGCCGTCTCACGACCACGCGATGATTTGCCGATTTGCCGGTCAGAGTGGCCACTGGAGAAGGTAGGCAACTTCGATCCGACGTGGTTCTGAAAGG
This sequence comes from Poa pratensis, assembly GCA_947311845.1. Taxonomy (NCBI): domain Eukaryota; kingdom Viridiplantae; phylum Streptophyta; class Magnoliopsida; order Poales; family Poaceae; genus Poa; species Poa pratensis. Next base: position 18,714,108 of record CAMZMU010000085.1, read on the forward strand.
GGCATGGATAATATAGTTAGAATAGGATGTGCTAGAATAGGATAACTTAGTTAGAATAGCAAATAGAAGGTTGGTAGATGCCATATCTAGGTCCCAACCTTTGCTTTACAGATTTGGCCAGCGCTATAAGATTTTCTATTTTATGGCTCGAGGGGAGCGAGGATGAAGATGATATCTTCATGCCGAGTGAAGAGAGCAAGAAAGCTGCAGAAGCGGCGGCGGCGTCGTCGTCGAAGGGCAAGGGTGCTGCGTCGTCGAAGGACAAGGGTGCTGCGTCGTCGAAGGGCAAGGGTGTTGCATCGTCGAAAGGCAGGAGTGATGCAGGAGGCTGCGTCGATGGTAGATGAATTTTATTTTTCTAATTTGCAGAGTACCATGTATCTTCAATTGATGTTGTGTTCTCGCTACTACCAATATTTTCTTCTCTGTGTAATTTATGTTGTCAATGTAATTTGCAGGGTTTGTTTAATATCAATGTCAAAAGTAGTCGAAAGGGGGTAGCAAAGTGAAAAATTTTGGTTGCTTGTGTAAGGTTAGCCAAAAGGTATGTTATGATACATGCTAGCCCATGCATGCGGCACCGAGGTGTCGACCCTGTTATCGAAAGGCAACACACGGCCTTTTTGGATATTTAAAACACAAAACACACTTGTATACATATTATACGCCGACGGCATTGCCGTCCCTAACTTTTTTCAAGCGAATATTTACTAATATTATTTTGTAGTACAACTAAATTTTTACTAAATAAAATTCTGACTAACTAATATTTACTAATACAAGTAAAAAAGGAAAAAAATATTATACGCCGATGGCAACCTAACTAATAGTTGCGCCGCCACCTGGTCGGGAGATCGAGTCAAAGAAAAAAAAACCCACCCCTTGCTCGATCCCCTCCTTCCCATTGCTCGATCCCCTCCTCCCCTGCCGCCGCCACCTCCTCCCCGCGCCGCCCGCCTGCCCCTCGCCGCCGCCACCTCCTCCCTGCGCCGCCCGCCCCCCCCCTCCCCGCGCCGTCCGCCCGCCCCTCGCTGCCGCTTCCTCCTCCGCTCCCCGCCCCGGCCACCTCCTCCCCGCGCCGCCCGCCCGCCCATCCCCGCGCCGCCCGCCCGCCCCTCGCCGTCTCCTCCTCCGCGCCCATCCTCTCCCCGCGCCCTCCCCGCGCCGCCGCCCATCCTCGCCCTCTCCGGCCGCCCCTCCCCCCATACCTCCCTCTCCGGCCACCCCTCCCTTCGTCCCTCCCTCTCCGGCCACGCGAGTTCTTCAAGTTCTTCGAGGTGGACGCGCTCGACCTCGCCCCCCGCCTGCTCGGCAAGCTCCTGCGCCGCGACCAAGTCGTCCTCTGTATCACCGAGGTGCTTGCCATTTTTCTCTGGTAGCTATGCACCATTGTGAAGGGCGGGCCTGGTGCAGCGGTAGAGTCTTACCGCCTGTAGCCAGGAGGTCCCGGGTTCGAGTCGCGGTCTCCTCGCATTGCACAAGGCGAGGGTAAGGCTTGCCACAGACACCCTTCCCCAGACCCCGCACAGCGCGGGAGCTCTCGCACTGGGTACGCCCTTTTAGCTATGCACCATTGTACAGTAGCAATAGGATCATTTTTTTAGTTTTTTTATCGCCGACATTTTGATTGAAATGTCTACTATCATCTTGTGTGACTTTAGTGTGGCAGAGTTAGGCATTAGCATATGCATTCATCTCAAATTCGTCGTGATGTTCCCTAATGGCTATTGTTCGAATATAAGTAAGGGAGTCAATATACAATCGGAAAAAGTCACCGGGCTCAAGAGTCACGACTATCATATATGGATTGAGCGGCTGCTACCGGTGATGGTTCGAGGGTATCTCCCCGACAGTGTCTGGCGAGTGCTCGCGGAGTTGAGTCATTTCTTCCGCACGCTCTGTGCTAAGCAAGTATGTCCCCTGATTATTCAGAAGCTGCATGAACTAGTGCCGGAGTTGCTGTGCAACTTAGAGACGATATTTCCGCCAGGCTTCTTTACTCCGATGGCACATCTTGTTGTGCATCTTGCGAACGAGGTACTCTTTGGTGGACCGGTGCAGTTTCGTTGGCAGTTTTGTATTGAGAGAGAGTTTAAGTATATTCGAACCAAATGTGGAAACAAAAATAAGATTGAGTCATGCATAGCCGAGGCAACTATCCTCCCGGAGATGGCAGACGCCAGGCTAACGTACTACCCCGATGATGTTCCCACTATGCATAACCAGGCCTCTCGGTACAATGTCGACGAGCCCAAGCGAGACCCCAAGCTCGTCCTCTTCCAGTGTCCCGGTGGCAAGAGCGGTGGCCCAACAAGGTATAACTTGACCAATGACGATTACAACAACATTGACCCTAAAACATATGAGGGGATTTTCTATCAAGAGGAACAAACCTTTGGGGACTTTGGCATACAAGGTCTTGAGGACCGCGAGGACAATGCACAAACAGGTGGTGACGTAGTGGTGGATCTAAAGGATATAGATATGCTCAACAAGTTACAAAGTGATAGTGATGACGATGATGAGCCTCCATCGTGCGAGGAGGTTCTAATATACAACACTCGTGATAGTGATGTTGATAGTGATGATGAGAACCCAGGACTTAACTATGAGAGTGATGATTAGGGGTGAGGGTCTTTTATGTCCTTTTGCGTAGTATTTACTTTTCAACATGCTTAGTCTTTCAACATGCTTAGTCTTTCAACATGATGTCTTTCAACATGCTTATTAATTGCATTACGTCTTCATGCTTCTTAATTGGATCATGTCTTTTATGCTTAAAAGTTTACCCTTTCTCAATGCAGGTGATTGACCAAGATGAGCCAAGGCAAGGAATCATCAGCCACCTTGGTGAAGAAGATGCGCCAGCAGAAAGTTACTAAAAGTGGAAGAGTATTCCGAACCCGCGTTACCTGTCTGACAGTGGTGAGAGTAGAGGTGATGCAATTCTTAATTGGATCATGTCTTTATGCTTAATTGTTCACCCTTTCTCAATGCAGGTGAGGGTGGAGATGCTGGAGGAGGGGGAGGTGCCGATGCTCCACTTCCTTCGAGGGGACGAGGTGTAGGACGAGGACGAGGTGGAGGACGAGGGCGAGGTGAGGGCGACGTGTCTTTGGACATACCCTCTGCTTCTGTCGACGAGGGTTCGGACGAGACGGGCCCCTCCACGGACTTGGAGGCGGGGCCCTCCGCGCCGCCGAAGAAGCCAAGGATTCGAGGGGAATCCCAGGTCCCTGATGAGGACAAGGAACCTGCTACCGAGGAGGAGAAGATCCTCATTACGCCTAATGGGAAAGAGTAAGTGACTATATATACTAATTTTGAACATGGTAACTTCATTGTGGTCAGGACAATTTGACATGTACTAATGTTTAATTATTGTGCAGCAACTGGATACATCCTGCGGGAGCCCGTGTGCCTAACACCCTGGTTGGAGCTTTGATTAGGAAGTTTTGGCCGGGCTTGTACAGTACCGTCCCCAACGGCGCGACGAAGCTAGCCACCCATTGGGTAGACTATCAGGCCGCCAATTACGCGAGCGGCAGGAAATGTTCTGACGCCGTGATCAACAAGTTTTGGGTAAGTTGAACTTTTCGAATTTCGTTCATACTTGATGTCCCCACCATGCTCTCACAATTTGTTTTTTGTGCATGATTAAAGAAGTTCTATAGGGTACTTCCTGAGCAGCGGGGCGATGCGGACAAGACTTTGGAGGGGGCTTGTAGGAAGTTGACACGACAACAGTTTTACAATGCAAAGCATACCATGATCAATCATTTCAGTACTGAGACGTTAGGCAAGACGGCGGTGAAGCATGAGATTGTGGAGAACCCACTTGAGGTGACCGTAGATGACTACATGGCGGTAAGTAGATTGTTAATGAGATTACATGTTGCTGCTAAGTTGCAATTGCATTATCCGTTCTTCACATGAGTATTGTTTTTTCAGTTTAAGCCCTCATGGGCCTATGGCAAGGATGACACGTGGAGGGCGTTGGTGTCTAGGTGGGCTGGGGAGGACCCCGAGTTCAAGGCCTTGAGCGAGCGAAACAAGTTAAACCGCGGGAGCGGGGGGACACATTGTGCGGGTGCCCGCAACCATGAGCGCTTCAAGGCAAAGCTGGTATATATATACATGAAACAATCTTCATTTATTTCCCCTCATGTTCCTACTTGATACGCATGACACTTCTTTGGCATTGCAGGAGGCCGATCTCGGGGAGCCTCTTACGCACATGCAAACATGGGAGAGGATGAAGATGAAGAAGCCCAATTTTTCTGAGCCTCAGCCCTCGCAGCCCGATTACTTCGGCACTGCCAAGGAGGGGCTAAAGGCATACGTCGAGACGTTCAAGGGTATAAATCCGGAGGTGGACAACCCTCTTGAGCATGACACCGACGAGAGAGCGGTGGTCCTTGCCGGGAACGGTTGGGAGCATGGCCGTCCTCTCATGCTTAGTGCGGTACTCGCGCGTACTCCTGAGTTGGGCCTCTCGCGTGTCAAGGCTACCCTCACCGCCGACGACCCTCCCGTCCTTCCTCGTCGGCCTTCCCGAGCTCGCCCCGATGTAAGTTTTTCTCAATTTCATTCTCTTTCCGACATTCGTTCCTAGCTAAGTGGCTAAGTTGACGAGATGCGTTCCCTTTTAAAACTGTAGGCTGATTTCGAGGCGGCCTTCGATGCCGCTTACACGGACTATGAGAGAGAGTATCAGTTGTGGGTACAGAAGAGCCAGGAGTATGAGGAGTGGGCAGAGTTGAGGGATGCTGTAAGTTTCAACTTTTATATTTGCAAAATATGACAAGTCCCATTTCCTCTAGTTTGAATCTTCTTTTTCTACAACTCCTGACATCTAAACTATCTTGTAGGCTGACGAGAAGTTTCATGCCACTGGAGAGCGGTCGCAGCTGCCTACGCGTCCACCTAGGCCGGGGATCATGCCCGTCGGCCCAACGAGGGAGTCGGTCGCTCGCACATACAAGCCAGCGACTACGGTAAGTTATTTGCCAAACAAGTTGTTACCGCCATGTTGTGCTTTCCAAGTTGCTAACTTGGACTCAAACATATAGGGATCGGGATGCTCCAGGACCATGGCACCCTTTGGTCGTGCTTCCGCCTCACCGACTTCAACGCGCGCGCTCGTGGAGCATGGCACTGGTGGTGCCTCGCCGAGTTCGTCGCCTCTGACCACACCGTCCCGTGCCTCGCCGGATTCCATGTGTGCTTCGACTGGCCCACACGGTCGGTCGCCTATTCTCACGCGGTCAGACATGGGTGGCTCGACCTCTCACGAGATGTAGGATTAGTTCGGGTGTTCCTGGTGTGAATTCGAACTATGTTTGTGCCATTTGGAGTTTGTATGAATGCTTGTATGAATTTGAATCATGTTTGTATCATTTTGATATCTACGTGATGTTTCATGTGATGTATCTGTGTTGTTTTATATTTGTGATATTTTAATTGCATTTAAAACGAGATAGAAACAAGCAGCAACAATCAGCGTAAAAATTGCAAATATGGTCACATATACGCCGACGGCATTGCCGTCGGCGTAGAGCTCCTCCCAGGCGCACAGGATGCTGCCGTCGCTCTGGAAGGACTAAATGGTCAAGGATACGCCGACGGCAATGCCGTCGGCGTATGGTGGAGCAGAGGGAGACGGACGGGTTCCGTTTTGTGGGTCCCACTGCGGCGTCACCGACGGTTATGTATACGCCGACGGTTATTCGTCTACGCCGACGGGCTGCTACGCCGACGGCAGACGTGCCTATGCCGACGGCTTCCGGCCGAAGCCGTCGGCGTATCGTGGGTTTCCCGTAGTGGCGCCAGGTTCGCCGACACCGACAACACCTTCTGCGCTTTGCTGTGCGTGACGGCCATGGAGCGCTTCTTGTTCTACCCACCGTCAGCCTCCACGTCACCGCCGCTGCCGCCGGGTTCTGCCATTCTTTCTCGTTGATCTATTTCTCTTATCTCTTCCTCTTTCTCCATGTGTGTTGTGTCTTGTCTCTTATGTTGTGTGTGTTTTGATGTATGTATGTATGCCAGCCTTATTGATGTTATTTGTATAGATGCAAGTAGGTTAATTAGCTTGCCTTCATATGTAGGCATGCACGCATCGTGCATTTTCTTAACTAGTACTCAGTTAACGCCTGCTGGTGTATGCACACCTTCAATCAAATCCTGTGCTATTGGTGCAATGTCAACGAGCACTATATACTCACGACTTGCGCACCATCTCTGTTCCAAGACAAAACTTAAATATACATCCATCACCTTGATCACGATGTCATATATAGACAAACCAACTTGCTATAGATTCATATGCCGAGTGCTATTTTTTACATAAAACTAATATATTGATACAAATAGTCAAATATGATATCAGTTACACGCCAGTGCTAATATTTGTACGTATAGGTTGCCGTCATATGCATGCAAATGCATTTTCTTAATTAGTACATCAACCGATGGCATACATATGACGTTTTAATTATGCATGTGCAAGTGTCAACTAGCCCAATGTAGTACTTTAACCTATGTATGTATGTGTGGTGCAACTTGTGCGCCATTTCCTGTCACGATGTTTAATAGATCAATAGCTAGATCCCGACGAAAAAGTGTTTTATATTTTCATATCCCGGTTGCTTAGAGTTCATCGCCTAATTGTGAAGCAAGCTTAATTTGTCTCATTGGTAAAGCTTTCGTTGATGCAGCGCCTGTCCACCCGAGTAACAGTCCTTTTGATTGAATATTTGAATGCTGATGTATTTCACGCCTCAAATCCGGTGGATTAGCTGATAATATCTTTGCTCAAGAAGCAGTTGGCGTCGATGGATATCGTTCTTGCTTCTCGCCATGTTTGGCTGAAGTAGATGGAGGACATCAGGAAGGGCGTGGGAGGAAAATTTCTTCTGGTTCTTCTCGACCATGATCTACCATATTGGCGTCCAGGAAGATCTAGTCAGCACGCTTTTCAGCCGCGGGAACATCATGGCGGTACGAAGGCTAGATGATGTTGCAGAGTCGTGCGATTATTATTTTGTTTGTGTTGCAATACCTATGTGCTAATTCTGTTGATAGGTGCACTTCATGTCATTTGGCGGTTATTTTTTGTTGTTGTGTGCGTTCTTGATGTTTATATTGTCGCAAAGACTGCATAATTGATATAGCTTTGATAATAATATATTCCATTTGAGTCTCATGCGCAATATTCTATAATTTATTTTGTGTTGTGCGTGCTACATACATGACATAGCTTCTTTTCCCCTATAGCCAGCAGTTAATTAGCTAGCTCCTAAATTAAGCAAGCCTGCTAATTATGGAACGCACACTCCTAACCACTCGTACCCTCTTTAAATAAAACAACTCCCTACACACATCCATACCCAAGCTAAATAAGATCATCGTCGTCGTTGTCGAGTTCAGCTAACAAATAAATTCTAGCAGCAATGGAGATGAAGAAGATCGCCGCCGCCATGTCGGCCACCGCCGTGGTCGCTTCCGAGCCAGCGGCCCACGGTGCCAGCGACGCCACCGCCACCGCGGCAACCGCCCCTGCTGCGCTCCTCGCCTCAGCCGTCACCGCCTACTTCCTCTACTGATCAACCAAGAGATCTCGGTCCATCGACCGTATGTAACGTATGTATATATGATCGATGCATTACTATATACTCCTCCTTCCAAAAAAGATGACTTCCATTTGTTCAAAAATTGATGGATATAGACATATAAATGTCTAGATACATCCAATTTTACACAAATGAAATTCATCCTTTTTGAAATTGAGGGAGTATATAGATGCATTCAGGCATGCTACAACGGTGTTGTGTTGGCTAGCTAGTCGTTTTACTATTTCCATTTCAACCGCACCATATGTATCATGTATGATCGGTCGATGGACTCTATATATCTATCTACGCAAATTTATTATCTATTTACCTCTGCTTATTTGTAATGTCCGCAATATGTGTTTGTAATGGGTGATCTAGCTATATTCAGGTGCTACCTTTGATCCAGGTCGTCTCATGTCTTTTGTATTTGTTTTTATTTATTAATTGTGGTTGCGCTTCAACTTGTTTTCTTCTATGTTTCTGACAAGAACAAAAGGAAAGTTTGGAATATGTTTGATATTCATAAAGCGCCCACATGCCACATGAAACATGAATTACTTCATAGATGTTAGATTTAAGATACTAAAAGGACATCGTAGATTTGAGAATCATGAAGAAAAACAATATTACACCCGTGAAACTGTTGGCTGGCCACGGAATGACCGTTACAAAAATTACATTGAAAATCTAGATTTTTTCCTCTAATTGTATGGCAGCCTGCGTTGCACTGAACTAACACTAAAAGAAAGGCACCTGCCAACAAACTCAACATACTATGTTTTGAAAACCGCAATAATCACTCCACGTATGATAGCAGATACTTAGATTTCTTATAAAGGAAAACCCTACTAACTGTAGTTAATTTTAATCTATCTCTTCATGCATCCTAACCACATCACCCATTTCTTTATCCAAAAATTATCCATGTCATATTCACTAACATTCATTAATTATATTATATCTCAACATGCAAGTTATCCAGGTCATGTATATTTTCCATCCATATTATTAATCTTTAGCCATCAAATATGTAACAATTTTATGGGAAATTCATTTTTGCTCTCGAGCTCCAGTGCTCCCTCCATTTGAAAATATAAAAAACAATATTTGTAAGTTTTAGAAAATCCTGGAAAAATTATGCATCTTGTCGACTATGTGTCCCACAGACCCGGAAAATCCCGATTTGAAAATAATTTATATTATAAGTTACACAAAAATAAAAAATCATCTATATTTTGGAGGTTGAACGTGTGTATGTTTAGATCTACACAATTATCACTTTTATGAAGCTTAGAATATAAAGTATTTGGAATCAACATTTTGCATGTTTGTGAGACCCATCATTGACAAAATGTATGAGGTTTTTCAGTTTTTTTTAAACTTAAAATATGGGTTTTGTATTTATTTGAACAAAGGGAGCACTCGAGTCTGGGGAGCAAGAAACTCTACTCCAAACTTATGTCGACTAAAATTAGCCTATCAATTACTTTGACTAACGAAATGTCGTGTATTCCCATAGACAACTCCATGTTTCATGTATTATTTTGTACCCTTTCAGTTTATATGATATTGTTTCTTAAAAAGTGGCTGATGCAACCCGCGGAGTATCTTCTAGTAAAACTTGACAAAGAAGCATTGGTTTTGGTTGAGAGAATTGAAAAAACAGGACCATGTCAAAGAACTTCCGTGGCCAGATGGTCGGCAGGCTGAAGCTCCAAGCGCCAGGTCACGGGTTCGAGTCACACTTCTACCTTAATGACAAGCCAGGGTGGCGTCTCCCCCTTCGGTCTTGATTTTTTAGAAATCCACACCAACTGTTAAGATGCGAGAAGAGCCAAAACCACCTTGTCGATGCCCACTCCCTGGCTAGCCCTCGACAACAGAGTGTAGGAGACCTTTGGCGGTGGCTAAGGGTGGGGCGTTCGTTCGATATTTTGCACCGTACGTGTAGTAGTACAAAACCTTAGAAATACCTCACGCTACTCGTATTCGAACTAAACCCTTCAAAAGAAAATGATAATACCTTGTACGGTTGTGTTATGTCTATGTTGACCAAAGTCTCTGAAAAACGAAAAAAAATACATGTGGGTCCATGTAAACGGGATCGAGACCCAAAGCAGCCGCTCCATCCCGTCCCTGACGAAGAATTCCCTACCCAATTCCTCGCCGAACCCTAGCTAGGCCAATGGGAAAGGACCGCCCTTTCTCGGCCACCACCGCCTCTTCCGCCCCTGTCTCGTTCAAAAAAAAAGATAGGTAAGTTGTGTTATGTGTATGTTGACCAAAGTCTCTGAAAAATGGTACGTGGGCATTTCAAAAAAATTAAAAAATGGTATGTGGGCCCATGTAAACGGGGGACCTCTCCCCGAAACACCAACTCTGCAAAAACACCCCCTCCATCCCGTCCGAAGAATTCCCCACCACATTCCTCGCCGGAACCCTAGCTACCGCCGGCAGGCCGATGGGAAAGGGCCGCCCTTTCCCGGCCACCACCGCCTCCCCCTCCGCCCCCGTCCCAGAGGCGCCGGTGTTCCGCCCGACGGAGGAGGAGTTCTCGGACCCGCTCGCGTACGTCGCCCGCATCCGCCCGCTCGCCGAGCGCTACGGCATCTGCCGCATCGTGCCGCCGCCCTCCTGGTCCCCTCCCACCGCCCTCGACGTCGCCGCCCTCCCGTTCCCCACCAAGCGCCAGCCCATCCACCGCCTCCTCGCCCGCCCGGCGCCCGCCGACCCCGACACCTTCCTCCTCGACTACGCCCGCTTCCTCAACAAGAAGCCGAAGCCGCCGGCGCTCTCCGACGGCCGCCCGCTCGACCTCTGCCGCCTCTTCCACGCCGTCAAGCGCTTCGGCGGCTACGACGGCGCATGTGAGGGCCGGCGCTGGGACGACGTCGTCCGCCTCGTCGACGACAAGACGCCCCGGCACTTGCCCGAGTGCGCCAAGCACGTCCTCGCGCAGCTCTACCACGAGCACCTCTACGACTACGAGAAGTTCACCAGCAGACCAACGTCGTCGGAGCCTGCCAAAGCGGAGCTCGACGGCGACCAGCCGTCGGTCTCCGCCTCGCCAGGCCAAGGAACGAGCCAGTCGGTTTCCGCTTCCGGCGTTAGGAGCCGGAAGAGGAGGAATCCTATCCGTAAAAAAGCCGTCGGAACGGTTTCTCGTGGAATTGCCGGGGAGAATGCCGGGCCTCGGAAGCGGAAACGGAGGAAGGTGGACGCGGCGGAGGCCGACGACGACCAGGTCTGTGAGCAGTGTGACAGCGGGCAGCACGGCGACGCGATGCTGCTGTGCGACCGCTGTGACAAAGGCTGGCATCTCTACTGCCTGTCTCCCCCGCTCGACCGCGTGCCTCCGGGGAACTGGTACTGCTCCGACTGCATGAACTCCGATGGCGACTGCTTCGGGTTCGTCGAGAGGAGGAAGACCTGTTTGCTCGACGCTTTCCGGCGGTTCGATGAGCGGGTGAGGAGGAGGTGGTTCGGGCAGAGGCGGCCGGGCCGTGTTCAGGTCGAGAAGCAGTTCTGGGAGATCGTGGAGGGGAAGGCAGGGGAGCTCGAGGTCATGTATGGAAGTGACATGGACACCTCGGTTTATGGGAGCGGGTTTCCTCGCCTCGGTGACCCCGTGCCGCCATCGGTGGATCCGGAGATGTGGCAGAAGTATTGCTCCAGCCCATGGAATCTTAACAATTTCCCGAACCTGCCGGGCTCGGTTCTTCGCACCGTCCAGGATAAAATCGCTGGCGTAATGGTCCCTTGGCTCTACATTGGGATGTTATTTTCGTCGTTCTGTTGGCATGTTGAGGACCATTGTTTCTATTCCATCAATTATTTACATTGGTAAGCAAATCCTGCCTGAATAGAGTATGTTGGATATATTTTTATCTTTGCTATCAAAATTTGTTCTTTTCTTTTTTAAATTACTGGTAGGGGCCTGAGATTTCACTTTGAAATTTTATGTGATGGATGCTAGTAATTTTGTTTTATGTTCTGCATACACTGTAATGTCAATTTTTGGACCTAGAGTTGTTCAACTCGAAGTAAAATGTGGTTATCTGGCATGTTTTCAGGGGCGAGCCAAAATGTTGGTATGGGGTACCTGGAGCAGAAGCAAATGCTTTTGAGCAGGTATGTCACCTTTTTTTTTATTTTAGTGAGAACTTGGAGGTGTAGTTTTAGCAATTGTCATTTTGCTTGCTTTATTACTTTGGGCTACAACGGAAAATACAGTAAACCTTTCGTCCTTTGTTACTTAAAAGATCGAGTGATTTGTACGAGTTGATTTATTCACGCAGACCATATATAACATGTAAGCACAACTGATAATAGTTATAAACAGTGCTTATTTAGAACATTAATTTTCATTTTTTGTTCTGTAGTTGTTTATCTTCCATATCAGATTCTCATCGAACTATTACAGTCATGTATAACGTATGTTTTGAATTTTTGACGAATGGGCATAGACATAGTGATTACATAAGTGGCTCACAGAGTTGTACAAAGACTGATATTAGTATCTTTATGGTTGAAAGATGAAACACATAATCTAGTCGATTGTTTTCATTTTTGCTCCAGAAGGGGATGCAACTCATGGTTTTGAGTTTTACGTGTAAATACATGGGGTTAGGTAGCAGTTTAGCCTTATTATGTGTAACTTGAGTGTTTGATACTTTGTACTCGTGCAGGTTATGCGCAATACTTTACCTGATCTATTTGATGCACAACCTGACCTATTATTTCACCTCGTCACGATGCTGAATCCGTCAGTTTTACGATCAAATGGTGTTCCGGTTTATAGTGTGATGCAGGTTAGTAGAAACTTTGTTTTCAAATGGGCAAACATTTGAATGTTGTTTCTGAAGTTCTTTATGAATTATGATAATGACATCTGTGATATGAATGCTCCTGCTTTGGCCCCATTTGCTAGCTATGCAATTTGAGAATTGACATTATAAACCTGAATGTACATCTAGTGGATAAAACTTGTTTTTTGATCTCTTTCTCTAGGAACCTGGCAACTTCGTGATTACTTTTCCCAGGTCATTCCATGGTGGTTTCAATTTAGGTAACACAGGCCATACTTCGTAGTCCCTTCTCTTTCAGCTATAATGTTATTCCAATTTTGAGACACATCATTCAACAGGTTTAAATTGTGCCGAGGCTGTTAATTTTGCTCCTGCTGATTGGTTGCCTCATGGTGGTATTGGAGCTGAACTGTATCGTACGTACCGTAAGGCACCTGTTTTGTCACATGAAGAGCTTTTGTATGTGGTCGCAAAGGTTAGAAAATGCCAATTTGTCGTTTGCAGGCTTATCTTCTGTATTACTTCTGGGCCATTGTTGTACCAGCTCAGCTATTACTTTGATATACTGGCTGATTAATGAAATTCGTCATCATTTTTCTCTTTAGCTAGTTAGCTGGTTGAGGATTTAGTCGTCGTAAGTGACAAATATTAACAATTTCACATGCATTTGTTTGAATGCAATATTATTATCTTGTTTGTGTTTACCCGAAAAGGTGACCTTTTGGGAACGCTTTCAAGGTGGCTAACTGCTACAGGGTACAATGAGCCACTTTAGCAAAGTGAGATACATGATTTTGTGTTCTTTTTACTGCATCATCCATACTATCAAATGCATACAAAAGTGACCATGTGATGTTGTTCAACTTTTACTAAAAAGTTCTATTATTACAATTTATCCTGTTAAGTAATGAAGAACTTAGAGGTTATTATGGTTCTGGTCCCTAGCACCATGATGCTGAACCGTTCAACCTTATGTTGTAGTGAATGGATTGGTATTACTTTATTGTGGAATTTTTTCTGCATAATTTTGACATCGTCGAGTGATCACGTTTTGCATTAGATCTCACATCTTCCTTATCAATAATATATTATAAGCTCTATTGTTTTTTCTAAAAAATATTTTGCATGGGCTTGTCGTATTTTGCTACATAACGGTGTATTGTAGTAACTATAACCTGTGCACCGTGCTGGCAAATGTTTACATTCCTTCATCCTTCTATTTGTAGAATGGCGTGAACAGTGAATCACTCTCCTACTTAAAGGGTGAAATAGATAGGCTCTTTGTGAAAGAGAAAAAATGCCGAGAGGAGCTATGGATTAATGGGATTGTCAAATCTAATCTGTTGCCAGCAAGGAGTAACCCAAACTATATCGGAAGTGAAGAGGTACTTGTACTAATATACCTTCATCCCCTCTCATGATTTTTTCCGATGGATTTTGAACAAATTATCAAACTTCACTATGCAGGATCCTAAGTGCGTCATATGCCGACAATACCTCTATCTTTCAGCGGTTTCTTGTAACTGTAGGCTTTCTTCTTATGTTTGCCTTGAGGTTTGTCTTACTTATGTCATTGTTTTTAGTCAGTTCTTAATTCCTTGTCGTCTTTCCAAGTCGTTCCGTTTATTGCCAAACTTGCCTCACTTAAATCACATTTTAGCTGCTGTATGAAAGCAAAAGAAAACCTTTAATAAGCATGCCCATCTTATGCAGTACCGTTGATAGTGCTTTCACAAAATTGATTTAAGCCAAGTTTGTTAAGAACATTTCCTTTCTTTCCCAGCACTGGAAGCACCTTTGTGAATGCAGTCCAGAGAAGCATCGCTTACTTTACCGCCACACCCTTGCAGAATTGGGTGATCTAGCTTGCGAGGTCAAGGCTCTGTCAGGGGAGAATGTTAAGCAGAGCCCCTTCTCTCTTAATGACATTCCCACGCCATCTAAAAAGGTTTGATATGAACTACAATGCACCTCTGTCAGTTGAGTTGTCTGTTCCAAATATTTGCATTTAGTTGCACATGGTGTGATTAGCTTGCTTTTTATGATGGTACTGGCAGTGTCTTTCCTCTTCTCATGATTTCATGATATCCGATATAGTGTGTAAGAAGTAATGTCACTATGTACCATAATTTTGTGCTATGGAAGACCACCTTGATTATGTGTGTTTCTTTCCCTTCTTATTTTTCCTTTCTTTCTTTTGACGGGTCCTTATCTACTGTCTCCAGATCAAAAATCGGTATATATCATACGCACAACTTGCTGAGGATTGGCTTTCAGAATCCGATCGTATTCTCCATATACCGTTCCGGATACTGCATATTCCACTGCCTTAGAAACCGCTGAACAATTTCTGTGGGGTGACCATGACATGGATTCTGTATGTTTTTTCTCTACCAAACATGCTAGGGTTTTCGTAGAGCAATTGAGCGACTTGTATTTACTGTGGTACTATCAATTTTTTAGGTCCGGAACATGGCACTAAAATTAACTGAGACTAAGAAATGGATTCTGACTGCTAGAAGTTACCTTTCCAGAATTGATGATTTTTTGCTTGGTAAAGACAAATTTTTAGAGAAAGTAAAGTATGCGGAAATCAAAGAATTAGTCGATGTAGGATGTAAAGGATCCTGCGAATCTAGTCTTACACAGCTGCAGGTATGTAAAGCAGGCACTGTTATTCTTAGTCTGAGACCCTAAAATGTACTCTGTTGCTAAGATTTCCCCCTGTTGCAGGCCTATGCGGAGAAAGGAAAAATGATAATTAGTGAAATAAACATTGCGTTATCATCCTGCTCAACGGTAATCATAAAAGATAGTTACATTGCAGAGTTAATTTCTTGCACCTACTATTATTTGTGGCGACAATGTCTCCTGATTGCCATGTTTTCATAGGTTGACCACTTGGAGAAGCTGAACTCCCGGGCTTCAGAATTCCCGGTTGAGCTAACAGAAACATCAAAATTGTCGTGTGAGATTTCTTTTGCAAAGGTATCCACTCAGTGTAATGAGTTGTTTGAGTTTGTTATATGCTAGTGGTGTTTTTTCCTGTCCTATTCTAAACTTCTTGTCATATACAACTTCTTTAATGTTTGCGTTTCACACTTCCACTTGTTCTGTAGTCTTGGTTGAAGAAGGTACATGATATCCTTGGACGTAATAAACTCGACGTCATTGAAATAGATCTTCTGAATGCTCTGAAATTAGAGGTGTGTTTTTCCAGAAGTTTTGGCTGTCAACTTCCTCTTTGAAGTTAGTTCTGATTCACTATGCCGTTCATATGTTTCTGCATTATCTGGACCTGTGGGCAGTTGACAATGTCTAAAACCTTGATAGATGGCACAACTTCGAGTTCTGGTTCCTGAAATTGACCTTGTTTCAAAACTGTGGAAAGAAGCTGAATCATTGAGGATCCGGTGTCAATCATATCTCCAAGACCCCCTTGTTCTAAAGGTCGGCAGCACCATTCCTTTTCTCAATTATTATATCACATTTGAAGGAATGTAGATGTGTTATTCTTTTGTTGTAAATGCTCCAGGAGCTGGAAAGTTTCCTCCATGCATTGGATGGTACCAAGTTCAATATTCCAGAGCTGAACCTTCTTAAGCAGCGGTATTCAGGTGCTTGTTCCTGGGCGAGTCATGTTAATGATGTACTCGGGAAACTTTCTGAAAGGGCCGACTATGACATCATTGTTAAGGAGTTGACAAGCCTTCTGCAGGATGAAAAATTACTGGGAGTTAAAGGTATGCTTTCAAAATACTTATGTTCTTTGTGCTTGTTTATTCAAAGATCTTTTATTATGAATACTCATTGTTCACAAGAGGTATTGTTTTGCTCAGTTGATGAACTGCCAATTCTTGAGAAAGAACTAAGGAGGTCCTCTTGCAGGAAGCAAGCATCTGAGGTATGTTTCTAGACCGTATAACTGAGACTCTGAGAGTTAGAACTCTTGTAATGTGAAGTGGTTACCTAGGTGAATTTGGCAGACACCTACCTAGTTGAATTTTGGCAGCAACCTGCATATCGCACTATTAAATCAAAATTTGACTCCAGGGGAATTTGGATTATGTTGTTCTTACTGATGATCATGAAGTAGAATAGTATATAGCAACTGAAAATGGATATTGATTATAATTAATTGCCAAATATGAAAAATTAAACCCAACATACATTTTTTTACCTGTGTTGAAACTTGAAACTTCTTAATTCTCCGAATTTTAAAATGTCTGACGACTATTGTTTGTGATAGCTGGTAAGGAGTCCGTTCAACTTTGGCTTGCATCTGTTCTTGTAACCTAGTTAGATAACATCTTATATTCCTGTTATAGAAAGATATTTATTCAGCTCTGTTCCGTTGTACTATCTGAGTTGTAATGAGTTATGAGTGTTATATAATCTATCCTTTATATCTAGTGCCAAATCTTATATAAGTAGATTTATCACTTAACATCCAAGTATGTAACAGGCTCTTGCAACACAAATGTCTATGGAGTGTATTGAAGAAATTCTAACACAAGCTTCCATGTAAGTTCAGTTGATTCACCAACCTCTTAATATTGTAATGGATGGTTATTTTGCTCTGCCTCACTATAGCTAGTCTGCCAGATTAACTATTGAAGAGGAACCGCCGTTTGTTGATTTGTCCCAACTGCTAAAGAATGCCACTGCTTGGGAACAGAAAGCCCAATATATGCTTGAGCAATCAGCTTCTCTCTCTGAGTTTGAAGACCATATGCGGTACAATTCGTTATAGACAGTTATATTCTTATGTTTCAGACTATTGTTTTGTACTGATTATTGCAATTTCAGGTGCTCAGAGGACATACAAGCTATACTTCCGTCTGAACAAGATATGAAAGCAGAGATTGTTGTTGCTAGGCTGTGGATGGACAAATGTCAGGCCTATCTGAAACCTAGATGTGATAAACATGGGCTTGGAGATTTTCTTGAAGTCGATGATTTAAAGGTTTTTCAATATGACTATCATGACAAATCATTTTCGGAGGACATACTTATTTAAGTTTTTAGATAACCTTGATTCTTCATGTCACAGGATTTAATGTGTCAGCCTGCAAGTATGAAAGTCATCCTTGATACTTCAGCACTTAATTCTGTTCTCAGTAATGTTGAAGAGTGGGAGCAGAATTCACTAAGTCTGTTGAGCAAATTAAGAACCCTACTGCATTTGAGTGTGATCGTCTCTAAAGTTGACCCACTTGAAAGAAATTTGGAGGAGCTCCAAAGTAAAATCAGTGCAGAAATAGAAAGTGGACTATCTCTTGGTTTCGAGTTAAAGGTTCTTAATGAATTGAAAGATTCTTTGCTGTCACTTGGATGGATATTGAGAGCACTGTCGTTCTGCAGGAGGATTCCCTTGTTAGAGGTAACATGTTCCCATGTCATCACTGTCCTAGCAGTCACTTCATGTATCTGTCATTTTGATTGTTCTTGTATTCAAAATAGGCTACTGTAAGGCTGTTCAGTACGCTCTCTACAACTCATGTGAACCTTTCCCTCTTTGAAATACTTGCCTCCTGTTCTAGTGCTATTGTATGAGAGAGAGCATGTATGTGAGGGAAAGGTGTGCAGGAAATAGAGTACACAACTGTGCATGTGCGTGAGATATGCTTGTTTTTCTTAATTTCGGATTACTTAGAAGTCAAAGGTCAAGGCCACTGGTCCATCCTTATACGGTTATACCGTAGTACTCTGGGGCGGATATAGTTAAGGCCAGCATGTCTAAAATTGTTTTCTTTGATATAGCCCGTATATGTGGTGTGTGACATCCAACTTATCTCGAGAGACGTGTGATGGAATTTAACCTTTCAGGATGTTGATAGAGCAATTGAAGTTGTCCACCTTCCTGCCTCATTGTCAAACTGTTCTTTAGCTACATTGTTGGTGAGCGGATTATCTTGGCTAAGGAAAGCACTTGTTTTGCTTCCTGGTTCTGAAAAGTCTGTAAAATCTAAATTGGAAAATGTTGAAAATGTTTTAGGAGAATACCAGGCAAGTTTTCAAAACTGACATACCTTGTTTTCCATGCGCTTCTTCAGCTGTTCTTGGGTTTCAACTGCATTATTTTTTTTCTTGTCGCAGGAAATTGTTGTTCCTTATTCTATGATGGCTGCCAAGATTAAAGATGCTATAAACAAACATAAGTAAGTCACATGCATCCAGAATGGTCATGCTAAACATCTCAGTGGTGTTCATGAGCATAGATACGTACCATACTGAAGCTGGAATATACTAGTGCAGATATTTTTGAAATGATTGACAGATTATACTGTTGAATAAGTCTATGTACTATAGTCTTGTGGGGTTTGGTCTTTGGTCTGTGGTCTTTGTGGGACTACAGCACATGGTCCTTTGTGTCAAGGACTGGCAGCATCTAGGACAGGCAGTTAGGATAGCTTCAAGGACTGGCTGTTAGGATCTGGCTGTTAGGACAGCATCACTCTTGACTAGCTTTTAGACTAGCATCTTAGACTAGAACCTAGCATATTCGTGGCTGGCTAGCAGCCTATAAGTATGTAACCCCAACCCCAGAGGTTGGTATGACATTGTGTGAGAAAAACAACGAAAATTGCCCCAACTCTCCTAGTGCCATCCTCTCTCGATGAGAGTAAGTCTGAAACAACTAACAAGTGGTATCAGAGCAAGGATATCTTGCAGCCTGAGCATTTCCTGTTCACCTCTCTCTCCGGGAGCTGAGCAGCCCCAGCCGGTAGCAGCAGTTGCTCCGACTGTCCCTGGTTACTCCCCTCCCTCCGGGCTGTCGAGCAGCAGCTCGTCAGAAGCAGCACGCAGCCCCCCAGCAGCGAGCCATGTCCACAGGTCACTCTCAGCACACGGCTACCTCGAGCATGCGGCGTCGGCAGGAGGCCGAGCGCGCAGAGGCAGAGGAGCGTGAGCGAGTGACTGCGGCAGCCGCTGCAGCGGCGGCAAGGGCGTCGAGGCTGGCAGCGCGGAGCTGGCAGCAGCCAGAGCGGAGGTAGAAGCAGCAGCGACGGCGGAGGCAGCACGTGTGGCTGCGGCGGAGGCCAAGGCGCTGCGTGGCAGCGCCAACAGCTCCGTGTCCGCTGACAGCGGCGTCGACGCACACTGCGACGACGCGGCTCAAGAGCGGGCGGCGCAGTGGGCAGCCGAGCACGCTCGCGGTGGCGCCAGAGGAGCGCGCACGGCGACGGCGGCTGGGATGACCAAGGCCGAGGCCTCTACGGGGTCCGGACTGTGGTCAGGGACGTTGGTCCCGGTGTTGGGTGGCCTACCCTCACCAAAACCAACTACGTCGAGTGGGCAGCGATCATGAGGATCAGGCTCAGGTGCGGCACATGTGGGAGGCGGTCCAGGAAGCCGTCGACCACATGAGGATCGACGGGCGCTGGACGCCCTCATCGCCGCAGTCCCGGCCGAGATGCAGTTCTCGCTTTCCAACAAGCGGACTGCCAAGGAGGCTGGGACGCCATCGCCGCGGCACGCATCGGCAGCGACCGTGCCCGCAAGTCCACCCTGCAGGCACTTCGCAAGGAGTGGGAGAACCTGGCCTTCAAGCCAGGTGAGGACGTTGATGACTTTGCTCTCCGTCTCAACACTCTGTTGCAGAAAATGGTGCAGTTCGGCGATGCCACCTACGCGAGGAGAGAGCTGTCGAGAAGCTCTTCCGGTGCATCCCCGAGAAGTACAAGCAGATGGCTCGCTCGATCGAGTCCTGCTGGACCTCTCCACGATGACGATCGAGGAGGCGATAGGTCGCCTCAAGGTCGTCGACACCGACGAGCCACAGCCTCTCTCGGGGCCCATCACCACCGGCGGCAAGCTGCTCCTGTCTCGGGAGCAGTGGGACGCCAGCCACGGTGACGGGAAGAAGGGGGAGCCTTCTTCCACAGGCAGCCGCAGGCAGGCCACGCAGGACGCGAGACTACCAGGCCAGGGCACGGTGATGCCCGCGGAGGCGCCCGGGGAGGCGCCGCCGGCAGGCCCCAGCCGGCACAAGACGAGGCTGCCAACTGCGGCCGCCTTGGCCATTGGGCCAAGGAGTGGCGCCACGACGTGGCCAGGCCCACGTCGCACAGGCTGCGGAGGAGCAACGTGGCCAGGCCCACGTCGCACAGGCTGCGGAGGAGGACCCAGCCCTGTTCATGACGCACGCAAGCGTCGAACTACCTGCTGCAGCACCGACTGCAGCGGCTCTCCTCCACCTTGACGAGCCAAAGGCGCACGCCCTCCTTGGCGACGGCTCCGGCAAGGACAAGACCGGCGGGTGGTGCCTCGACACCGGCGCCACCCACCACATGACCGGGCGACGAGAGTTCTTCGCCGAGCTCGACTCCGACGTACGAGGCTCCGTCAAGTTTGGGGATGCCTCCGCCGTAGAGATCAAGGGCGTCGGCTCCGTCATCTTCATCGCCAAGACCGGAGAGCACCGGCTGCTCACCGGTGTCTACTACATCCCCGCGCTGAGGAACTCCATCATCAGCCTGGGACAGCTGGACGAGAACGGCTCGCGCGTGCTGATCGAGCATGGGATCCTACGCATCTGGGATCGCCATCATCGCCTTCTTGCCAAGGTAACCAGAGGCGCAAACCGGCTCTACGTCCTTGATGTGCAGGTGGCACAACCCATCTGTCTCGCTGCTCGTCGGGATGACGAGGCGTGGCAGTGGCATGAGCGCTTCGGGCATCTTCATTTGAGGCCCTGAAGCGGCTCAGTGCCAAGGAGATGGTGCGAGGCCTGCCATGCCTCGACCATGTGGAGCAGTTCTGCGACGTCTGTGTGTTGACGAAGCACAGACGACTCCCTTTCCCCAGCAGGCGAGTTTCAGAGCCAAGGAGAAGCTCGAGCTCGTGCACGGGGATCTGTGTGGCCCGGTGACACCGGCCACACCAGGAGGACGACGCTACTTCTTGCTGCTCGTCGACGATCTCTCCCGCTACATGTGGGTGGTGATCCTTGGCAGCAAGGGGGAGGCAGCGGGCGCCATCAGGCGCGCGCAGGTTGCTGCGGAGGCGGAGTGCGGCCGCAAGCTGCGTGTGCTGCGCACCGACAACGGCGGCGAATTCACAGCAGCTGAGTTCGCGTCGTACTGCGCTGATACAGGCATCCAGCGCCACTACTGCGCCGTACAGCCCACAGCAAAATGGTGTTGTCGAGCGGCGCAACCAGACGGTTGTGGGGATGACTCGGGCCCTCCTCAAGCAGAGAGGGATGCCGGCTGTTTTCTGGGCAGAGGCGGTGCTGACAGCCGTCTACATCCTCAACCGCTCACCCACCAAGGCGCTCGACGGCAGGACGCCGTATGAGGCTTGGCATGGGCGGAAGCCGGCAGTCTCCCACCTGCGGGTCTTTGGCTGCCTCGCGTTCGCCAAGGAGCTTGGTCACATCGGCAAGCTCGATGACAGGAGCACTCCGGAGTGTTCATCGGCTACTCGGAGGGCTCGAAGGCCTACCGCATCCTCGACCCAAGACACAGCGTGTGCGCACGGCGCGAGACGTCGTGTTCGACGAAGGGCGAGGATGGGCGTGGGGTAAGGCGGTGGACGACGGCTCGACTCCGACGTGCGACGACTTCACCATCGAGTACGTCCACTTCGAGGAGGCCGGGGGAGTAGGCAGCTCCTCTCGCTGAGCACGTCTACTTCAGCCCCCAAGTCCCCATCGACCCCGGTGTTAGCTACACCGGCGACACCACAGCCGGCAACGCCACGCACTCCAGCACCAGCAGCCACTCCTCCGGGCGCGTCTACACCACCACCAGCTCACTCCGAGCACAACCCGGTGGAGTTCGCTTCTCCGCTCTCTCACGACGAGGAGCGGGTCGACGCATATCATGACGAGGAGCCGCTGCGGTACCGGACGATGGAGAACCTACTCGGTGACCAGCCGGTGCCGGGGCTGGTGCCACGTGACCTGGAGGCGCAGCTGCAGCTTGCGCGTGAGGATGGTGAGCCTCAGTCTTTTGCAGAGGCTGAAAGAGACGGCATGGCGCGCCGCGATGCAGGGGAGATGGATGCGGTCAAGGAGAACCGCACCTGGGAGCTTGCTGATCTCCCTCGTGGTCATCGCGCGATCACCCTTAATGGGTGTTCAAGCTGAAGAGGGATGAGGCCGGCGCCATCGTCAAGCACAAGGCTCGCTTGGTGGCGCGAGGTTTCTTGCAGCAGGAGGGGGTCGACTTCGACGACGCCTTCGCTCCTGTGGCACGGATGGAGTCCGTGCGACTCATCCTTGCACTAGCTGCCCAGGAGGGCTGGCTGTCCACCACATGGACGTCAAGTCGGCCTTCCTCAACGGCGACTTGAAGGAGGAGGTCTACGTGCAGCAGCCGCCGGGATTTGTGATCCCCGGCCAGGAGGGCAAGGTACTTCGCCTGCACAAGGCTCTCTATGGCCTCCGGCAGGCACCAAGGGCGTGGAATGCCAAGCTGGACTCCACGCTGAAGACGATGGGCTTCGAGCAAAGCCCGCACGAGGCGGCCGTCTACCGACGGGGCAGTGGAGGAAATGCCCTGTTGGTGGGCGTCTATGTCGACGACTTGGTGATCACCGGCATCAAGGATGCAGAGGTGGCTGCGTTCAAGGAGGAGATGAAGGCTGCCTTCCAGATGAGTGATCTGGGGCTCCTCTCCTTCTATCTGGGGATCGAGGTGCACCAGGACCACTCCGGGATCACGCTTCGACAGACCGCCTACGCCAAGCGCATCGTTGAGCTAGCTAAGCTCACCGACTGCAACCCAGCTCTCTCCGATGGAGGAGAGGCTGAACTGAGCCGCGACAGCAGACGAAGGAGTGGACGCTACACAGTACCGGCGTCTTGTGGGGAGCCTTCGCTACCTCGCCCACACTCGGCCGGACTTGGCGTTCTCCGTCGGCTATGTTAGTCGTTCATGCAGCGACCGACGACGGAGCACGAGCAGGCTGTGAAGAGGATCATCCGCTACATTGCGGGGACTCTTGATCATGGCCTTCACTACCCTAGTGTCCTGGGGCGGCAGACTTCGTCGGGTACAGCGACAGCGACCACGCCGGCGACATCGACACCAGCAAGAGCAAGCGGGATCTCTTCTTCCTCGGCAAGTGCCTCGTGAGCTGGCAGTCGGTCAAGCAACAGGTGGTTGCTCTGTCCAGCTGTGAGGCTGAGTACATAGCAGCCTCCACTGCCTGCACTCAGGCGCTCTGGCTCGCTCGACTGCTTGGTGATCTCCTCGGTCGAGACTAGAGCAGTGCAGCTCATGGTGGACAGCAAGTCTGCTCTGGCTCTGGCAAAGAACCCCGTTTTTCACGAACGGAGCAAGCACATCCGGCTGAGGCATCATTTCATCCGAGGCTGCTTGGAGGAAGGGAGCATCAAGGCGAGCTACATCAACACCACGGATCAGCTCGCTGATCTGCTCACCAAGCCCTTGGGAGGATCAAGTTCCTTGAACTCTGCTCCAGGATTGGGATGGTCCAGCCCTCCCACAAGACGACGCACAAGACTTAGGGGGAGAATGTTGAATAAGTCTATGTACTATAGTCTTGTGGGGTTTGGTCTTTGGTCTGTGGTCTTTGTGGGACTACAGCACATGGTCCTTTGTGTCAAGGACTGGCAGCATCTAGGACAGGCAGTTAGGATAGCTTCAAGGACTGGCTGTTAGGATCTGGCTGTTAGGACAGCATCACTCTTGACTAGCTTTTAGACTAGCATCTTAGACTAGAACCTAGCATATTCGTGGCTGGCTAGCAGCCTATAAGTATGTAACCCAACCCCAGAGGTTGGTATGACATTGTGTGAGAAAAACAACGAAAATTGCCCCAACTCTCCTAGTGCCATCCTCTCTCGATGAGAGTAAGTCTGAAACAACTAACATATACTAGAGTACTAGACTATCTCCTTTTGTTTTTCTGTCTTGTGCACTTATCCTGCAAGCTGCTTTTGTGTGGTCCCGATCCTTTACTGCCCCAAGTAATAGTATAAGCCATGAAGTTGCATTTATAGCTTATTATTTTATCATTCAACAAATCATCATTCCTCAGGTCATGGATAGAGCAATGTAATGCTTTCTTTATGATGCCTGATCACCAATCTTGGGCTGGACTACTAAGGCTTAGAGTAAGTCATCATATTATCAATATCTTGCTTCCCCATTCTCTCAAGTTCATGAAATATTGAATAGTTATTATATTCTATCAAGTTCAGTGTGTTCTGCTAACTTTCATGATACTTGAACCTTCATAGGACAGTGGCCAGACTATTGCATTTGATTGTTGTGAAATGGATAGGGTTGTTCTTGATATTCAAAAGATTGAGGGGTGGTTCAGTCAGTGCCGCTGTATTCTGTCTGTGGATGTCAATGATACTGGTTTTTTGCTCTCCGTGCTTCGGAAGGTTGGTTTCTCTTTGAATGACCAAGGTTTGTTGTCTTGTTTTATTTTGCTGGCAAATGATTAGATATTTTCACTTCCTGTTTTCAGATCAGCGGATCATTGGACAATGCTTCGATGATATATGCTGAGGATCGTAAGAAGAAAGATCATGTGCCATCTGTTCATGTGA
This sequence comes from Poa pratensis, assembly GCA_947311845.1. Lineage (NCBI taxonomy): Eukaryota > Viridiplantae > Streptophyta > Magnoliopsida > Poales > Poaceae > Poa > Poa pratensis. Next base: position 18,739,067 of record CAMZMU010000085.1, read on the forward strand.
TGTGGAAGATGTTTTAGCCTCTAGATGCGTAATCTGTCAAGACTGGTAAGTTACAGGTCCTTGGATTGGTTTTTCATGTTTGACAATGCTTCTAGGTTTCTATCTCATCTGTTGATTGAATGATCTATTGTGCAGGTACCACAGCTCTTGTGTGGAACCACTTGTTGCTTCTAAACAAACGACAAGTGAATATATTTGTACATTTTGTTTCTCTTTAGAAAGCGGGAATCCATTAAAAAAAGAAATACAAGAAAAGGTTATCAATTTGATATATCTGATTAAGTCAATGGTTGATTTTATATGCTGACATGAATGCAAATGTTACAGATTTCTAAAGGGAGACGTCCAGCTCTTAGTGCACTTACTGAACTTGTTAGTTCCGCGAAGGGTTTATACACAGGGTAATTTTTTTGTATTCAAACCTAGCTTCTTCGTCGTTGGCTTACTGAGATTCCCCTGACATTTAGTAGAATTGAGGAGTTGGACTTGTTGGAAGATATTATCAAGAAGGGCTGTGACTTTAAGACCTATTTGATGCAAATTTTGCATGATGCGTATTCTTACGGCGGAGAAGATCTTAGCGTGATGTCCAAACCTCTTCTAGTTGCTCTAAAGGTGACCCTTTGTTGTTTGTCCCTTTCTTTTGATACATGTTGACTTACTTTACATGCTCTTGAGTCTGAACTGATGGGTGTGTATTAGAAGAAATAAGCAAGTGCGTGAATGCTGCTTACCATTTTTGTTGTTTGTTTAGGCAACATCAGCTGCTGGCTTGTATGATCAGCAAATCAACAACAACGTTGAGTTGGTATTGAGCAGATATTTGTGGAAGAAACAGATTCATAAAATCTTTTGTGGTGGAAACAAGACATCGATCCAACATGTAATGCGCCTTGATAAAGAGGTAATATAATTGACTTAAAATATAAAGCTTGTTAAATCATTTGTATGAGCCTCTTTATAGTGCATAATGTAATGTTATATTAATTTTTTCTTCAATGAAAATTTAGTTTATGATTTACTTGGCCTGATGTATTATTTACTGCATGTATGCTATTAGGGTTTGAATTTAGAGATATCAGGCGAAGATTTCTTCAAGTTGGAGATTCATAGAATAAAGGAAACCAGTCAGCAGTGGCTGGCCAAGGCTGAAAAGGTGAGACGCGGGTTTCGTGTCCTATTTGCTTTCTGATGGAAACAAAACCATGCAAACCTTTTAAGACTGGTGTTATGATGCAGGTTGCATCTGATTGTGGTGAGCTTACACTTGATCTTGTATACGGGCTCATCATCGAAGGCCAAAATCTACCCGTACACGCCGAGAAGGAACTTAAGGTACGTGAGCTAATTGGAGATCCCATTGCTCATCAAGCTGTTCCGTTCGTCGGTCCTTTTTTCTCACCGACCAAGTTTCGATGCAGCTACTCGGAGACCGGAGCATCCTTTATTGCATTTGCCGCAAGCCGTATGATAACAGGGCCATGATCGCATGCGACCAGTGCGATGAGTGGTATCATTTCGACTGCATCAATCTGTGTGGGCCCCCTCCAAAAACGTTCCACTGTCCCGCTTGCCACCCTAGCAACGGTGAAGGGTTCGTATTGCTTCCCCGCCCGTCTGGTGAGGAAGATAGGTATGCATATCCGTTCTAATCAGAGTGCCCTTAGAGCTGTGAGCTTGGTCTAGATTTCGTCACCGGTTGATGTGCTTTCTTCATGTATGATGACTCCGTTTTTTATCTCATCCCAGATCAAGCACGGAGGCAGCAGGGCCTCACACTCCTCCGGCGTCCTGCGACGAGTCGGAGACCGTGGAGGCTACCAAGTGTAGCAGCGGCGGTAACCCGCGGGAGAAATCCCAGGTCAGGGTAGATCTAGTGAAGCTTCTGCGCCATGATAGTGAGATAGATAGCACGTGGCGGGAGAGCAAAAGGTTCCTGCATAGAACATCCAGGAGACGCAGCAGTTTTGCGGGACTGTTATGATGTCCCCGCAGCACACCGTCCCTGTTTTTAGCATCTTCTTCAGGGTATTTTTTTCATCTCTCGATTCTTTCATGTAAAAAAAGCTGATGCCGAGTCAAATGGCGCCGTCAGTCTTAAACTCGCTGTCAGTTGTAGCTTGCCAGAAATGGTTGTAACTTGTGTTCTTTTAGTGAGTAGTAGTGTTAGTGTTGTACTGTTTTTTCCTAGCTGTCCACGGCTCACGACACACGACCATTGTATATGTGTAACTTAGACAGCACAATTTCCTGTAGAACCAAAATCCTTATTTATCGTGTAAAGATGACCATTGACAGAGGACTCTTTCAGATACTTCCTTTGTGCACTTTCTGTTGTCGTGTGAAGTGAGATAACCTTTTGCTGTTGGTTGGAATGTTTCTAGACGTCAGCTTGTCTTTTAAAAAGGGAGTATAGTTTTTTGTGAAGGAATTGTTAAGCTTTCTTTATATAAGTGCTCAATTATATTCAGAAAAGCAGTTTAGTTTTTTGTGAGTAACTGATAACTATAACTTCTTTCAGGGAATTAACAGGATTTTTCTTGGCAGAATACATTTTTTGGGTTTAGGGAAATTTAGCACACTTCCTGTTTTTTTTTTTTTTTTTTTTTTTTTTTTTTTTTTTTGTAATATGTGCGCATGGAAAAACAACAAGTCTGCTCAAAGGCTGGGTTAATATTCGAAAGAAGAGATTGAAACATATATTCCTCGAACTGACCGGGGAAAAGATTGTAGAGTCAATTGGACAGATTAAATTCTAAGAAGTTTTTTAGTTGGTTTGAAGAGAGTAAGGATAAATGGTCCATGTGCTTAACTTTTAAAGATCAAAAGAAGAAGCATGTTGCTGCTGTGTGCGGGTAGCGAAAATATCTCTCGCCAAGCATAATCATACAAGATAGAAGTGAAATGTAAGTAGAATTTAATCGTTGCCCAACTGTGGTTTTGTTTACACAAAATTGTTATGTTCATTTGGAGAGATGGCCCTAGTGAAACTATGGCACACAATTCACCTTTTATTATTCCTTATATCGTCTTTCTACTTGTTCTCGTACCATCTACATACTGGTGTTTTGTTTATTTACTTTCATTATGTTATATATATGGATTACGGTCTACCTTAATACAAAGTTCATGTTTAGTATTTATTAAGTTTTGCAAGGCAACCCACTCATAATGTGTATCTATATACCTATGTCCTTAATTAGTCGAAGAAGGACTCCTTGGGTTCATCGCCTAGGGTGCACTCACCCTTGACAAATCCCGCTCGAGGTAAAGCCTTCACTCGGCCTCGGGGAAGCACTATCACGCTCTGGACGAAGCCTCTGCTCACCCTCACCATCACGCCCCAAGCGAAGACTCCACTCGCCCAAAGTGAAGCATCCCTGAGCGAACCCTATCGACGACGCCCCTTCTCACTTGACTTAAAGGATGAGGCTCCCCTACGCGGCCAGAAGCATCATCAAGTCCAAGGAGGCCCAAGAGCTTGAGGAGACGCGGGGCATTATTGCTTTTCCTTTGCGGTGTAAATGTGTGTTGCATGAAACATTGTTGCAATTTGTTTTAGTAGGTCTATTGAAAACTTGTGTTGAAAGGTATAGAGAAGAAAACTTGCGTCGAAAAAAAATCTTTTTTTTTTTGAGATAACAACTGATGAAATTTCAGCAATGGTGAAACCGATTACAAACGACTCCACAAAAAAAAGGAAAATACAACATGGACCCGAAGACCACACACCGTACTTCCAAATCGCGATCAAGCCCATCGTCCTCATCGTCACCACCCAAGTACCGGGACCAGATCTAGAAGCAGCACATCTTCAGCCACCATCGAATCACCGCCGCCACCTTCGCCACATTGGGCTTTGAACACCGCATGAGTGCCCACCCCGAGGAGTGAGAGCTAAAAAACTTTTCCAGACCATTGGGCAGGCAGGAGATGGGGAAGACCAGGCAGTACCTCCAAATTAAGATCCCCGAGCAGTAGGTCCCAACCATCGACGCCACGTCGAGCCGCCTCCTCCCCTCGCCACCATGGCCGGTCAGAAGAAGCTTCAAGACGCGACAGTCGCATCTCAAAAAAAGACCATAATAAACCCTAACAAGGAAGGCGTTTGTACCATGCCCTTCCACTCCCTCGCCACCACGGCCGGCTGAGGGGAAGACAACAGCAACAGCAGCCCTCCGACTCCCGAAACTCCACGACATAGTCGAAAAACGACCACGCCCGGAGAGACCAACCTCCCCAGAACCGCAGATCTGAGAGGATACTAGGCCAGCAGCTCGCCGGCGCCGCCACAAGTGGCCTTGCAGAGATGGGGATCGAGCTCCAGCACCCTTATTCTGACGCGACGCCGCATCCGCCATCCCGACGACGTCTCCCGAAACCATAGCGGAGCTCAGGCTGTCACCACCGCCGTCGGGGGCAACCGCCGTCCACACTCCGACGCAAGGTCTCCGCGCAGCAGAAGCCGCGCCGGCGTGCCCCTCACCGAGCAGGCCGCCCGCCATGGCCACCCGGCCCACGCCGTCGCCTCCATTAGCGGGGGAAGGAGCCCCCCCGCCGCCAGCGCCCAGGCTTTGCCTGGCAACGCCCTCCAACGGCGGGGAGGAGGAGGGAGGGGGGTTGGGCTGGCCGGCGGCGGCAGCTAGGGATCGCCCACGTCGCCCGCGCGGGGGGCGACGTGGGGTGGCAGCGGCTAGGGTTAGGGGCCTGGGGTCACGTAACTCCCCCTGAAAAAGTGTTCGAAAAAAAATCTTGTAACACGTGTTTTGGGTGTCCGTTTTTTTCTAGGGTTTTAGGAGGAGGAGGAGAGCGTCGGTTGGTTGGTTCTTCCCATTTGATTTGATTTGGTTTCCTCTCTCGCCGGCCGCCGGAGCGCCCTCCTCCGGCTCCGGCAACCTCCTCCTCCTCCTCCTCTCCGTGCTAGCTATGGTGGCGTCGGGCTCCCCTTCCCCGTCCCCCTACTACATCCACCACCGCTCCCCATCCGCCTCCGCCACCCAACAACCGCCCTTCCCTTCTCCTTCTCCCCACCTTGACGACTACCGCCATTTCGACCCCACCGGCGCCTTCGCCTTCCAGATGGGGCCCGACCCCCTTGTTGCCGAGGCATCCCAGCCCGCGTCCGACCAGCCCCCCGGCGTCGGCGGGGACGAGCTGGCCAGGAAGAAGCGGGGGAGGCCCCGCAAGTACAAGCCCGACGGGGCGGGGCTCTCCCCATCCCCATCTCAGCCCTCCACCGCCCTCGTCGTGGTGCCGTCCACCCCCGGCCCCGAGAAGCGCCGGGGGCGGCCGCCCGGGTCCGGCAAGATGCAGCAGCTCGCCTCCCTCGGTAATCTCTTCTCTGACGGATGGATGGATGGATACACACTTGACTGTCTCGCCCGGGTTCAGATTGACAGCTGAATTCTGCTTGCAGGGGAATCCTTCCTCGGCTCCGTCGGCACCGGCTTCACGCCCCACGTCATCATCATCCCCCAGGAGAGGTATACAATTTGTTCGGATTACCCGTTCCTCTGACTCTTAGGGGGGCCTCTACTTCTCAGCTTGCACTCTTAACTGCGGCCTATTCTCCTTGTGCAGGATGTTGCAGCCAGGATTATGTCCTTCTCACAACAGGGCCCAAGGGCTGTCTGCATCATCTCAGCGTCAGGGGCTGTCTCCACGGCAACCCTTCATCAGGATTCCAGCTCGGGCAGTGCAGTTACATACGAGGTATGCTTAGTACCAATATCTTTATGCCTTCTAGTTTTTTTTCTTGTTATCTAATGTAACATAATCTGTCCTTAAATAAGTTTTCTGAGTTATCTGTTTTGTTACCCTGCACCATTACCAGTTCCTTGAGAAAATTTGGTTCTGCAACGTGATTAATGAATACTAGAACTTGTATGCTTCACCAGAGTCTATCAGGTTCAGAGTGTAACCATATATATACGGTGATAGGTTGTGGTAGAAACTAACCAGTAGGCTAACAAAGTAACTGCATTTTCATCCGGACTTCTTCCTACAAGCGTAACATGACCCTCTGCTAATAAAATTGGAAGAAAGGCGTACTTTCATATCTTTCATAACTTACATGAGAAGAATAGCTCTATTGAACATCATAGATCACATAACCAGCCTTTGGATTTATGTAGGGGGGTTTTGATCTGCTGTCTCTGTTGAAGTAAACCTGACTGCTTCAGTCCTTTGTTATCAAATGCAGCCATTATATGTAGTTAGCAACTTAAGACAGGAGTTGTTTGTTCATGCTTGCAGTTTTTAGACCCATCAGCCATGGATATGCATATTGCTATTTCTTATTTTATTAATGTTGACAAGAATGAACAAGCAACTTTGATGTATGATGCTGCTGGTCTGTTCTCAGTAGAAGTGAACCTGATTGCTTCTGTCCTTGTCAATTGACTTGTGGATTTGCAACTTAATAGAGGAATTCTTTGTTCATGTTTGCATGTTTTTAGACCCATCGCTCGTGGATGTGCATAATATTGTTTTTAAGAAATGCTTCACTTGTAACATTGGTCATGGAAAGCACTTGTTCTCTGTAACAATAACTTCTTACGTGTCTACTGTTCCTTTCCAGGGCCGATATGAGATCTTGTGCTTGTCTGGATCATATCTGGTGATCGACGACGGTGTTTCCCGCACCAGAAATGGAGGGCTATGCATCGCGCTGTGTGGTGCGGATCACAGGGTCATTGGAGGGAGTGTTGGTGGAGTCCTTACAGCAGCTGGGACCGTTCAGGTGATCACAGTTGTCTTATTTCACATATGACTGAAATATCAGCATATCACCTATTTGGGCAACTTGAGGCTTATGTTGTCTCTCAGAAGTACTTGGTTGTTGCCCTAACCTGTATCTAAAACGATCGATCTGTGTACCTTGCTGCTGCGAACAGGTGGTTGTGGGGAGCTTCATGTACGCGGGGTCGAAGAAGAAGAGCAAGAAAGGCAAGGCCGAGCAAGAGGGCGAGGTGGAAGCCGGCGAGGCCAACGGTGGTGGGGGACATGAGGAGGAGGATACCCCGCCGCTGCCGGCGGTGGCCCGCGATGGGGAGGAGGAGCAGGAGCTGGCGTCGCCGGATGGCGCCGTGATGGGCGGCGGTGGCGGGTGGACGGGCATGATGCAGCAGATGGAGTCGCGGTCGTGCAGCATTGACATTAACTTGGTGCGCGATTGAGTGAGTAGCTAGGATGGATGTAGGAGGTGGCCGCTGAATGTCTGTTTGTGGAGTTAGGTGTTGATGGATAGATGTTTAGGGATAGGAGACGAGCGAAGCTGTAGTAAGTAGCTCCTGGTTGCGCATTAGATGAGATGAGATGAGATGCATAAGGTAGACTAGGAATAGACGAATCTCTTCGCCGTGCCGGCTTTCACTGCTACCGGTGGTATCCGTAGCTTTTGTTTCCGGCCGTAATGGCTATTCGTTGGATGGAAAGTTGCTGTTGTTTAGTTCTGGAATGTTTCCTGAATGTTCTCTCACAATGCCTAGTAAGACAGTAAGCACAAAGGAACTTGTTCTGTAGCGTTCGCCAGGGGCAATTGGTTCATTTTGCCTGCAAGTAAAAACAGTGTCATGTAGTATAAGATTCATTTTGTCTCGGGTCATGTTTAACCACGAACACCAGTACAAGATGGCAAATTCATGGCTATAAGATAACAGTGTCCCGTGTAAACTTTTAAGAACATAAATCTTATGAGAGTTTTTTTTTTGAGAAACACAGTACAAACGCAGACGCTCACATAAAAGCGGATCGAGTCTTGAAATTGACGAAGTCATCACGGACGCCTCGCTGTCGACGGTCAAACTTGGGTTTGAACTCTGGTGACTGAGGGTACAACCACCCTGCTAACCATCCAACCACAAGTTGGTTTGCATCTTATGAGAGCTTCATGCACCGTAACAAACGAAATATATGTCACAAATCCAGCAGGCATGCATTGTGCCCCTCTTAACGTCAAAAATTAGTTATCACCCCGTTGAGAAGTATAACTCAAAAGACTGAGCCGAGCACTGTCTTTTTCTTCCACTCATCTAATCATCTTTTTCCCCTCTCTCCCGACACAGCCCTTGAGAGTCCCTCGTGTTCGCCGCCGCCCGGGTCGTCCCCGGATCTGCTCCAGCGGCGCCGCCGGCCGGAGTAGAGATGGGCGAGGAGCTCGTGGCACTTCTGTAGATAGTAGATCTAGGGTTTGTTTCCTTGTTGCTTTGCCCCTCGTGGCGTTTTGGCGTTTGCCATCCTCCTTTTCTTGGCGCCTGGTCGGGTCGCCTCCGAGCGGCGACCTCGGCCTGGAGATGCTCCCTTCCGGCGTCCTTCCATGGTGGTGGGTGTGGTGGGGGAGGAAATCCGATGGCGTTTGCTTGAATAAGCTCGAAGAGACCTCCGTCTTGAGGTGTGGTGATGTGGATCTCCCTCTGGCCGGCCGTGGAGGCGAGGAGAGGGAGTGGTGTTATCACTTCATTCTCAAATCTGGAGGTGCTGGTGTGGGGTTCGTGTTGCAGAAGTTCTGGAACCTCTTCTGCTGCATGGTGGAGAAGATGATGCAGGTTGCCAAGCTTCAGAGGATGGAGGACGCGGGCTGCATCGCCATTTCTGCGACCTCTTCAATAAAAAGGTTCGTAAATCGCGAACACAGTGGTGGTGGCGTGGATTTGGGAGGAATTCTTCCAACTCGTCTTGGTGGCGAGGGAAGAGGAGTTCGTCCAATTCGTGTTTACTCGCGGCTGGGTTTGCACTAGGGGAGGAGTTTATGCTTCTCTCGGGAGACTCCCAACACCGGCGAAGGAGTCGTCGGTGTACTCTACGGTCGAACGGCGACCTCTCCCTCCTCTTGCGTCGGCGACGGTTTTCTCCGGCCGACGCTAGATGGGATTCTTCAACCTCCAGGCCTTGTTGCCGTTGCGGAGGCCCTTGCTAGCAGTGCAGTGTGCTCCCCCTTTATCGCCCCAATTGCTTTCGTCCCCGGCGACGATGAAGGTGACTGTGCGGCGGCGTCAAACTGCGGCGGAGAAGGAGCAGGCCTTGATTGTATTTCTTATTTTCATCTTGAGGTCTTATGTGCAAATTGTAGGGACTTGTTTGTAATTTCTGTTTCTCTTGAGTCCCTTATTGTAAGTTGTAACTCTGCCTCTGAAGGTTAATGAAAACTCCAGGCCCTTCGGGGCCATTCCCTGTTCAAAAAAAAAAAAAAAAAAAAGAAGAAGAAGAAGAGAAGTATAACTCCACTTCCCATAATTCCTGCCGGTAAGCGCAATCCCACGGCCTCTGTTCCATTGCCTTTCCTTCCTGGGCACCCATCTCTGCCCCCTTATAGAAAGTAGAACTACTTGGCAAGGTAAAAAACTCTGAATTTTCAGGTGACTAATCAATTGCACCGTCGCAGAAACTCTAGCTTTTCAAAATTTGGGAGTGGAGGTGTCGCGAGAGATTCAAGAACCCAAGTGGACATGCATCCAAACACGACAAATATTAGTAGAAATAGAATAGGGTACCGAGAGGACACGTACATGTACGTAACTGAATCAGAATAAAATTGGGTGAGCCGACTCCTGTTCGTGTTGGGACCCGGTGGCATATTAATTCAGCTTCCAATAGTATTACAACAGCGAACAGCCGAATTCGATGGACTCTGAATATCAAGTAGCCTATACACACACAAATACAAAGCACGAAGGCGGCGACGAAACTCCAACGGGAAAGCACATACACGCCGATGACTTCTCCGGTGGCGACTGAGTGGACTCTCCCGACAGATCTACTACTCGAAATCATCGCACGCTCCGACAGCCGCACCCTCGTCCGCTGCGCCGCCTCCTGCAAGCTCCTGCGCCTTGACATCCTCAGTCCACCGTTCATCCACCGCGTCACCCAACGAGGAGGAATCATACCCCATTGCATCCTCGCCTGGCTCAACAATGCCCAACATGGCAAGGCCCATCGTCTGCCGTCACCGCTGCTCTCTTTGGTCCACCCGGACACGCCCGCAGCCGCGTCGTGCTTGAATCACCATATGTCCCCTTACTTGTCAAGCAACACGGCCGACCTCATCGGCGAGCATATTCCGGTGACGTCCCGTGGCGGACTCGTCCTCTTCCGCCGTCGCCGCTACAAAAGAAGTCTCCGCAACCTATGCGTCTTGGACACCGTCACCGGGCACCGTACCTTCATCTCTGACCCGCCAGGCGTAAGCCTGAAAAATACCTCATGCTTCGATAGGATCCTTTTGCTCACCGCCGAGGATGGCATCGGCTGCCCCTTCCTTTTGTTCCTCCCTTATCTCGTCAACATGCACGGCAGCAACACTACATGCACCACCACATGGTCGTGTGGCACCTGGGAACGTGCAGTCACGAGCAATACCAGAAGCGGCTTCCTATCGCAGTACTGTTATGCAGCACGCGACATCACCGTAATCCTCCAAGGCGGTGTCATCCACTGGCTGCTGCTCTTCTTTGGCAAGATACTTACCTACAATGTCTCTACAAGGGAGCAAGGATTCATAAAGCTCCCCTGTCAATCCAAAGGACATTATCACTTGGGGTCATACTACTCACATGTCGACGGGCTTAAGCTGCTGAGGCTGCTGGTTCTTGACGGGTTCAAGATATCGGTGTGGAATCGACTACCGGGCGGAGGTTGGGCGTCGGAGGCGGTGGTGATTGATATTGAGGAGAAGCTTCGATCACTTGATCCAGACATCCCTCGGGCTCTACATGTGAAAACTGGTTTCAAGTGCTCCGGTGAGGGCAGCAACGTTGTGTTGCTGTATATGACCATATATTCTCCTACATTATTGCCGAGACGTCTTCTTCGAACTTTGCTAATCATCCTTGACATGGAGATGGAAGAGATGCGGATTCAAGATTACTCAAGTTCCTCCGGGTCCGTGCTCTTGGAGCTCGATCCGCCATCTCGCTTACGAGCCATGAAAACCTTTCCTTTGCTACATAGTAGTACGTAGGCCCTAGTTTGTTATCCTATTAAGCTTCACATTATGGTATATGCAATTTGTGAAATGCAACGATCGTAGTGCGGATAACCTATTTATATTGTTTCGGAGAGTATGTTCTCACTTAGCTTAGCAACGGTCACCTTTTGATTTATGTTGCCTAGCTTTTTGTGTGTCAGAATGTTGGTTTTTACACCTATCAGTTAATTACGTGGATGCAAATCTAGCTATATGCAATATGTGCAACATTATGTTCTGAGAAGTGGGATTAGACGATTGCATATCTGTTGATATAAATGCTATTATTTTGAGTAACCGCTAACTTGATTATGCATACCAGCCGGCAAGGGTGGTGAGCCGTTTCAAATGTATAACCAAAAAATAGATTATGTATAATTCAGATGACTAACAATTCTTTTTGTTTTGATTTTAACAACAACTTATTGGTATCAGTAGAGGTTGCAAATCCATTCAATATACCCATTGTACAGGTTTTTAAATTAATACATGTCTAGGATTTATGTTAGTTAATATTGGATTTACGTGTCCATTGACCGATTGATGGATCCCTCCAGGCTCCAGGGTTAATTAGCGGACGGGCCGTTAACAAACACATATCATGCATCTAATTAGCATGCGCAGAACAGCCCAAGCCCAAAGGCCACGACCATGGTACTATTAATTGACGACGTGATGCGATCGATCTGCCGTATAATCATTTCCTCCACCCGCCGCCGCCGCCTGTGCTAGGGCTTCGTCTGTCGGTCGCCGTCGCCTACCTCTCTTGCCGCCTTGACAATTGCCGGACATCTCCGGTCTGAATGCACCTGCACGGCTCACGCAGTTGATCTAAATATAGCACTAAGGTAATAGATGTATTCGTTTTACAGGTAGATTGTGCAAGTTATAATTTCTGTTAGGCCAGCTGAAAGTAGTTATACGATGACTGTTGTTTGATACAGATGCTATATTCAAAGACTTGGCATCTTTTCGTCTCTTGCAGGGTGATTGTTGTATTCGTGGTCTACAGGCTACAGCTACAGCTACGACTGGTATGCAGACTGGCGGCGCGAATTCTTGGGTCAATATCTCTAGTTTCTGCAAACTGCATCGGCAAGTGCACTTATTTAGCTAAAACACCAGAGGTTTGCTGGCGGTGTCTCAGGGAGCTGTCCAAGGACTTCGCATGCATAGATCTAAGAGGTAAGTTAAATTCAGTTGGTAATTTACTCAAGAAATCACAGCACGGTAGATGGCTGTAGCTGTACTAAAAGGGTTAATGTATTTTCTGTCTTCTTTCCTTTTTCGTACCTACGTGCTATTATGAAGTATAATATACTGCTTCAGTTGAGCTTGTGTGACAATATTTCAGTGTCTACTCAATATAATACGATGATTTAGGTCAAAATGTTTGCTGCGCTTTCCCATTGGCAACACTAGAATTATATCCTCTAAAACGTCATTTCTATCTGTGTATCTGAACTTGAATGAATATTACTTCAACTAATGTGGCCTCCAGGGAATTGATAGTTGAAAGAACGAGGGAGCATAACTTGAAGATTATAACATGCCAGTCAAACATGTCTATTTGTAATGTCATATACATACCACTCTGAATTAGTTTTTTTGCTTTGGCTGGGTCCAAATATTGTATCAAAGAAAACAATGTAGACTACCAGATTTATGGACAGCTGGACAAAAGCTGGCAATGAAATTTACGGAAGTGCCTTGTTTTCTAACTTAGATTATGATTAGAGCATTGCCCGTATTTCGCTAGTGCATACTTTATATGTGACACAAAATGAATTGGTTTTACTTCCCCGTCATTATGTTTGAAGTATATGAAATTGATTCCCATAAAGGTATACAACCTTGATGATACCCCTTTCGGTATGACCATACGGCCCATACAAACTACGTCCTCAAAAAGCAGATGTGTGAAGCTACACATTAAGGTTAGTAGCCTTTCTTCTTGGATTTGTTTTAGGTGTATTACGCATGTCCACGTGATTTCTGTTGTGTTTTCATTTTGTTTTGGGTGACATCTCAAGCACTAGCACTAATAATCAATTTATAATTACTTTACATAGTGATGCTGATTTGAATTTAATTGACTTGTATTAGTTACACGATATTGTTGGCACAATGTGGTTTAGCTTGACAATGTGAATTGTTAACAGAAGGTGGTGCTAAACTGAATATTACAGACGGAGCGATTTCTATTTGACTAAAGCTCACTCTATCGGGAATATTCGGGTTAACACCAGCTTCTAGTAAACAATTCACGGTGTTAACTAAGCCGCATTGTGATGCCAACATCATCTACTACAAGAGTCAATGAAATTCACATAAGCACCACACTATGTAAATTAATTGGAAAAATGATCATCAGTGTTAGGGCTCGAGATGTAATCTAAACAAAATGAATACACATTAGAAATCAAATTGATATCGGACATACACCTAACATAAATTAACGAAGGAAGGTGACTAACCTTAATGAGTAGCTTCATACATTTTCTTTTTGACGATGAAGTTGTTATGGGCCTTACGGCCATACCCAAAGGGGTGTCATCATGGTTATATAACTTTTTTGGCTGCACTAAATGATAGAATAAATTTCTTATACTTGAACATGAAGGAAGTAAAACCACTTTATTTTCTGCTCCATATAAATTATGTGCTGGTAGATCCAGGTTCTCCAAGGTATTCATTCTCTCGAGTTCATTAACTAATCACAACTTAATAAAAGGACCAAATTGGTAAGTCAAACAACCTTGACAAAGATACGGGGATTCAATTCCAAATGAAAAAATATTCAATGAAATGCTAATTCAAAATTATATTAGTTGCCTATGGTGAAAAATATTCAGAATGTAAATAGTTGAGCTGATTCATTACAAGTTTGTGCCCAGTTATCCATAAATCTGGTATTCTACATTGTTTTATTATTTAAATTTGTAGAATATTTGGAACTTTTGTATGTGCAGCCAATCAAATTCTATGACCCTCCCCCGATAAATATGTCTTTTGCTACTGTATCAGCTGTTAGAATATTTCAAATGTATGTCATTGTTTGCTCTTTGTTTCTAAGGGATAACTTGTTGGAGCTAATATTGTAGTTGATTAGATCATGTTTTATTTTGTAGATGGGTCAGTCACTAGAAGCTGTGTCCGTGTAAGCAGGTATAGACTTGTTCATGTGTGTGCATATGTAAAGCAATTAGTGTTAGTTTGTTGGTTTCATGGTTAGCTAGAGAAGCGGTACACTAGCATGGATAATAGCTTGGATCCTGTAGTGGTGCTAGGAGGCGTGGTTAGTGCATGGCGAAATTAGTTAGTGTTTAGCTGGTTCATGGTGTTAGGATAAGTTAGTTATTGGAGGAGTGGTTTTATTTTGTAGCTAAATTCTTGTTGATGTGTTCATACATGACACACACTTGTTCTTGTTGTACTTCCACGGCTGCCGTGTTTCTGCAGCCACTGATATGGTATGCAGATTGTGGCAGCGCCCTTGCATCCCTTCTTGCCAGCAGATGCTTGATCTGTTGTTTTTGCATGTGGAAGGGCACTTAGTACGAGATCCTCGATTTGCAAGCTGTGTGCAAACTGCACCGTCAGGTCCAGTTATTTCTCTAAGAATACAAGAGGCTTGTTTTGAGGCGATGTCTGTCCAAGGACGCCCCATTGATCTCAGAGGTAAGCTAAATTTATTTGTTTATTTACTCTAGAGATGACAAGATGATAGATGGTTGTAGCTGTACTAAGGGTCAATGTATTGTCCGTGTTTGTTCTTTCCATTTTGGTACCTATGATGTTATTGTGTACTCCCTCCGTCCAATAATAACTTTCTGAAGTATACCAAAAGTTGGGTGTACCTTTATGGATACACCCACCTTTTGGTATACTTGAGACAATTATTATTGGACGGCTACTTCCTCCGTCCATAAAAGGATATCTCAACATATCTTAAATTTGTATGTATCTACACACTAAAGTATGTCTAGATAAATACATATTTGAGATATCTCAATACATCCTTTTGTGAACGGAGAGAGTATATTGCTACAGTTGAGCTTGTGTGATCATAAGCAATATACTAGAATGATTTAGGTGAAAATGTGTACTGCGCTTTGACAATGGCAACACTAGAATTTTATCATCCGAAACGTCCCTTTTTCCCTCTAGAGCTGAAGTTGAATGAATATTGCTTCAACTAATGTGGCATCTAGGGAATCGAAGTTAACATGGATCTCACATGACGTCTTCTGAATTCAGAATCATGCATAAGAGAATATAATAATAGAATCCTGAGATAATTCAAATAACATCTTGCTATGATCTGAATACAAGTATATTAAAATAATACCACTAGGAAGAAAAAGAAAGCATATCTTTAAGATTATAACATGCTAGTCAAACCTGTCTTTTTGTAATGTCATATACATGCCCAATCTGAATAAAGTTTTTTTTGCTTTGGCTAGGTCCAAATATTCGGGCAAATAGCTCAGGTACTACGTTTTTTCAAGGAAATTGGCTCAGCAGCGACATCTTTTCAAAGAATAGCTAGGGTGCGACGGGTGAGAGCAGCAAAATAGCCACGACCCACCCATTGTGATCAAACGGCCGTGTCACTTACCTGTGCTAGTTAAGGAGTGTGGAATTAGGTTTAGCGGATGTGGGACCCACATACTTGTACCCGGTCAACCCAACCGGTTCGAGCAACCGCACAGACCGACCTTGCCCTAGCGCGCCATCTGAACCCAACAGTGCGCGCCGTAGCTCCCTCTCCGGCGGCGGAGCTATCCACTCCTGGAGCGTCGAATTCGTTGTCGCCGGCATCTGGGGGTGAGTCAAATCGAACCCGCGTGGCCTTCCCTTCTTAGTTCTGCCCCAAATCTGACACATTCCCTGCCGTTTTTGCTCGCGGCCAGGCGTATTGGAGGCGGGGCAAGCAGCCCGGAAGGAGGAGGTAGATGGCGAGCTCCGCGGAGCCGGCAGAGACAAATTCGAGGTAATCCATCACTCTCGTGCTCATTCTGCTAGCGATTTGAGCTCGTTCACTTCCAAGTCGTCAAATTCAACTCAAATCGTCACATTCCCGCCTCGTTGTCAAAACAGGGGAGATGCTGACAAAATCTTCGAATTGGATGTCAAATTTATGCATTCTACGGCGAAGCTAGCTGATGGTAGCGTGAGGGCCATAGATCACGACACAGTAGTTAATTTGCAGCTTTCATTTTACGACATCGATCCACAAGAACTAGTGGACCAAGAAGAGAAAGCGGTGAGAGGTATTGTGGAGAGAATAGGGGAGAGTATTCCTTGGGGTCCAGAGCAAGAAGTGGCATTGATACGGTACACAGATTGGAAGGAAGAGTATGTGAGAATGGAGGATGGCGAAGCGGTTGTTGATGAAATCGATCAACAATTGGGCTTTGACAACAAATGCTACACTTCTTGCCAAGCTGGTTGATCTGAAATCAGATTCAAGGGTAGGATATGTGGCATCAAAGAGGGCTATGCAGATTGCAGATGATGAGTGGGCTGCAACTAGACCGATAATGCCCATTGTAACCGAATTGACAGTGTTAGCTGATGATGCAGAAGACCGAGCCCGTGATGTTGCTGCTAATGGGGTGGCTGTTACGGCCCCGGCTGTTGTTGACTGGAATACAGTAGAACTGAATGAGCTTACTGATTTGGTCATTGCACCCTTGGATGACATTGAGATGGCAGACCTTTTTGGAATTCCAGTCGATGATAAAGACAAGGAGAAGAAGTAGAGGGATGCGGCTAACAAGGCTTCTGGTTCTGGTTCTGGAGTTGTGGATCCAGAGTTGATGAAGGAAGCTGCTGATGATGACAATGATGCTGAGATGGTAAATGTATATGACAAAGAGAACCCTCTAATTGAAGTAGGAAAGTTTTTTCCAACTATGGCTGAGTTTAGGATGTGTTACAGGACTTTTGCAGTGAGGAGGCAGTTTGAGAGCAAGACTCTGTGGTCAGATACAAAGAAATTTTATGCGAAGTGCAAAGGCTGGGATGGGAATTCCGATCCTTGCAAGTGGTACATTTCTGCTAGACGCCAACCTAATGGTAGTACAGTCAGAATTAATCAAATCCCCAATCAACATACTTGTATTACTAGTTCACAGAATCCCACCTCCATGACATCACAGGCCTGGGTTGCACAAAAGATCAAACCTATTTTAACGAAAACACCAAACACTACTGCCAAGCAGTTGAAAAAAGACATGGAAGCCCAGTACCCTATTAAGCTGAAATATACCACAGTGTGGAAGGCAAAACAGAAGGCAATGAAAGAATTATATGGTGATTGGGCAAATACCTTCAGGATGCTGTACAGTTTCAAGGCAGAGGTGGAGAAGAGGTCACCTGACAGTAGTGTGGAGATAGATACTGAGGTTGCACCTGATGGCAAGGTATTTTTCTCCAAATTTTTTATGGCTTTGAAGCCTTGCATCGATGGCTTCAAAGCAGGATATCAGCCATATTTGAGCATAGACTCATCTTTTTTGACTGGAAAGTGGAATGGTCAATTGGCAGCATGCAATGCTCTAGATGGACACAACTGGATGTTTCCTATTGCTATTGGCCTGTTTCAATCAGAAACAGAGGCTTCATGGACATGGTTCATGATGCAGTTGAAAAGATGCATTGGGCCACACTATCACAGAACGACACATCAGAAACAGGCAAAAACCTCATCGACAACGGAGAAAGGGTCCGTGTCCCCGACCCTATCACTGATGTGAAGAGCTCAATGGCAACGGAGGTGATAAACCGTTTCTGATATCTTTAACATTAGACACGGAGTTTTGCTAATCACCGTTTCTGATAAGGGTTACAGGAAACAAAAAAAAACACGGTGACGGGCTGTGCCGTCGATGGAGCCCTGCTCCATGCGACTAGACGGCCGCCCGGTCGTCACCGTATTCCTGTACGCCCTGCTATACAAAAGTTCATCAGTGCGCGTGGCTGGAGCTATGCTCCTATGTCTTCACGGCCGCCAGATGAACATCTACTATCTTCATCCTGCTGCGCAAAATGTAATGCTCCTGGTGACGGCACCGTGTATGGAGTCCCGCTCCTAGGTCTTCACGGCAGCAACATCGTCACCAAGCACTTGACACAACGAATATTCTTTGTTAAAAACAGCAAACAAAGCTAATAAACAGAGACAATAAGCAGTAAACAAAGCAAAATGTAGTGGGATAAGCAGCTAACAGAGCAAACGGATCTAAATAAGTAACAGAGCAAGTACATAGCTGAACAGAGTTAACTAACAGAGCAAACCGATCTAAATAATTAAGTAGCTAACAGAGCAAATACATAGCTGAACAGAGCTAACTAACAGAGCAAACCAATCTAAATAATTAAGTAGCTAACAGAGCAAATACATAGCTAAACAGAGCTACAAAACAGAGCAAACCAAGCTAAATAAATACTCTAACAGAGCAAATACATAGCTGAACAGAGCTAACTAACAGAGCAAACCAATCTAAATAATTAAGTAGCTAGCAGAGCAAATACATAGCTAAACAAGCTACAAAACAGAGCAAACCAAGCTAAATATATACTCTAACAGAGCAAATACATAGCTGAACAGAGCTAACTAACAGACCAAACCGATCTAAATAATTAAGTAGCTAACAGAGCAAATACATAGCTAAACAGAGCTACAAAACAACGCAAACCAAGCTAAATAAATACTCTAACCGAGCAAATACATAGTAAAAAGAGCGGTCATTTACCTTAGGTGAGGCGGGGTCACTTTCCGTCGCGGATTGCGTCCCAGGCGTCGGCGCCGGAGCCACTGCCAGAGGAGACGTCAGAGGAGACCTCATCCTGCTCGAACACCGGAGCGTCCTCCTCCTCCTCCTCCGCCGCCGCCACCGCTGCCGCCGCATCTGGCCCAGGGCCCTAGCCAGGGAGAAGAGAGCGGTGTATGGCCGCCCGGAGCTGCGTCTGGAACAACGCCTCCTTGGCGGCTTCTATCGCGTGCTCGGCGCCGGAGATGCGGATAGCTCTCTGCATCGCAGACGCCCGAATGACACCGTCGGCGCGCTCGCGCTCAAAGGAGGCGCGAGAGAGGAGGAGACCGACCTCCAGATCCTCGTCCTCATCGTCCGAGGAGGACGAGATCCGGGCGTCGGTGGCCGCCGCCGCCGTGGATCCGGATGGGATTTGATGGCTCCGAATGAACAGGCGACCGCAGTCGCCGGGGATCTCGCCCCAGTTGTAGGGGAGATGCGGGCTGTGCCTCGGAGGGTGGGAGGAGGAAGATGCTCCATCCTGACTTCTATCGGCGCCGGAGGGGTTCGCCATCGATGGGTGAAGTAGGAGGAGAGCGTGTGCGGATAGGGTTAGGAACTGGGGAGAGTGAGACTGTGAGAGTGAGAGTGAGACACACTGGAGTGGAAGATATTAATACCGGCACCGCTTAATGGGCCTTCACATTGGAAACGGAGATAGACCGATCTCCGTTTCTGATGTGGTCATATCGGCAACGGAGGTATTTTTTACTCCGTTGCCCAGATATGACCAACGTTGATCTTTTCGCCCTCCATTACCATTGTGTCGGGCCCATCGACCGACTAGCGCGCGCGCGCACTCACGGAAGCGCGCAGAGCTCATTCTTCCGTCGCCTAACTCTTGCCGTTGCCATAGAGGGGTATCCGATGTGTCGTTCTGTACTAGTGCCAGTGACACCTTTGGCTATACACACTGATGCTTGTAAAGGGCTAGAAAATGCTGTCAGTGCCGTATTTCCACATGCTGAGAAGAGGGAGTGCTTCGGGCATATGTGGATGAATGTGATCAAGAAACATAGGGGAGAAGATTTTGGGCGACTGTGGCCAGCAGCAAGATCTTACTCGAAAAGGACACATGATTATCACCTTGCGAAGGTTATTGCAGCAGATCCTGAGTTTGACCACTGGCTGACAACATACCATTCTCTTTTGTGGTATAGGTCAGGATTTAATACAACCATCAAGTGTGATCATATCAACAACAATCTTGCTGAAAGTTTTAACAACAAGGTGAAAGAGTTGAAAGACTTGCCTGTGCATGACATGGTTGACCAAATCAGGATCATGATTATGCGGATGTGGGATTTGAGAAGAAGATTAGGTGATGCTATGACGACGGATAAGCTTCCAGCAGTGGTACAGCAGGTGGTTAACAGGAGCAGAAGCCTTAAACATTTAGCAGTTGAGAATTCTTCATTGTGGGGAGCTGAAGTGAGAGATACCAAGAGTGGAAGAAGGCATGTGGTCAACACTGAACTGCATGAGTGCACTTGCCTCGAGTGGCAACATACTGGAAAACCATGTGAGCATGCCATACTCTTCTTGGCTGGAAAACCGAGGGTAAACATG
Source organism: Poa pratensis (assembly GCA_947311845.1). Lineage (NCBI taxonomy): Eukaryota > Viridiplantae > Streptophyta > Magnoliopsida > Poales > Poaceae > Poa > Poa pratensis. The sequence goes on from CAMZMU010000085.1 coordinate 18,759,425, forward strand.
CACCCTTATCTGCATGAATATTATTCAGTAGTAAGATTCAAGGCTGCGTATGCAGCTCCAACACCAGCACTTACAGATCAAATGCAGTGGCCTGAAGTGCCTTATGATTTTGATATGTGTCCCCCCTTGCCAAAAGAAAGGCTGGTAGGCCTAAGATGAGCAGATTCAAGGCCTGGTTTGAGAAAGGAGGCAGTAGTAAGAAGGCAAAAAATGATGACAAACCAAAACGGCCTCAGAAAGGTAGCAAACATAGATGCACGGAGTGTCTGGTACTTGGTCACAATGCTGGATCAGCCAAATGTGCTTACCCTCGTCCAAAAGAACCAAGACAACCAAGGCAACCAAAACAACCAAAGCAACCAAAACAACCAAAGCAACCAAACCAACCAAAGTAAGTTCAAGTATTTTATCATTTATTTAAATTCAACTGCAATTCTACTCTGTTTTCATACTCTGTTTTATTTTTTCAGAGCAAAGGCTGCAAGTGAGCCCCTCGTTGTGCCATCTGAATCTGTTCCCTGGGCAGCAAAAAAGGGAAGACAGAGAAGAAGGAGAACTGTGCAACCTGAAGCTTTTGATGATGTGGTGCAAACTGATGCAGTTTTGGATGATGTGCTGCCATCTGATTCTGTTCTTGATGCTGCGGTGCAAACTGATGCAGTTTTGGATGATGTGCTGCCATCTGATTTAGTTTTGGATGATGTGGTGCCATCTGATTCTGTTCTTGATGCTGTTACAGAAGTGAATCTGAATTCTAAAGAGGTGTCATCTGAAGACGAAGAACGACTTGTGTGGCCTCGGCCTTGTATGACTCACTCGAAGAAAAACGGCAGCATGAGGGTTTTGTCTAGTGTGCCGCAACAATCTAGTGGCCTGAAGAAGAGAAAATCGAGAGCGTGAGATTTTAGATGAAACTTGAGCCATGAAACATTTGAATTTGTGTAATTTGAATTTGAATTTGGATTTGAATTTGTGTAATAATTGAAAATTGTGTGAAACATTTCTCACATTTTGAACCAACCCTGATTTCTCAGTTGTTATGATCGTTTTGTGAACAATCCTTCCCTTTTGCTAGGGTAAACATCTCCAACAAGTAATCGGTTCTCCAAAATGAGCTAGAAAAGAGCCCCAAAGGTAAGCCCAACAAACAGCCCCATTTCTAATCCTGTCATTTTTTCGACCTTCTCCAAATGATCTCAAACTCTAGTGTTAACATCTATTGCACTAATATAGTGTCCTAGACTAATTTTTAACTCAAAACTTGTTTAAAAGTTGGTTTGACTTTTGTTGACCAAATTTGAAATATTTAAAAAATATTCAACAAACATCAAAAAAATGCAAATCCAATGCACATGGTCTTAGTTTATCATGTACTAACATCTCCAACTGATAAACAAGGTAAATATACATATTAATGTCGAAATGCTTCAATATGGTATGAAATATCACATCTCCAACTATAGAGTTCATAATTTGAGATGTGAGATTTCACACCATATTGAAACATTTCTTGTTTAATATGTATCTAGACCTTGTTTATCAGTTGGTGATGTTAGTACATGACAAACTAAGACCATGTGCACTGGATTTTCCAGTGCACATGGTCTTAGTTTGTCATGTACTAACATCACCAACTGATAAACAAGGTAAATATACATATTAATGTCGAAATGCTTCAATATGGTGTGAAATCTCACTTCTCAAACTATAGAGTTCATAGTTTGAGATGTGAGATTTCACACCATATTGAAGCATTTCTTGTTTAATATGTGTCTAAACCTTGTTTATCAGTTGGAGCTGCTAGTACATGACAAACTAAGACCATGTGCACTGGATTTTGCAGTTTTTTGATGTTTTTTGAATATTTTTGATTATTTCAAATTCGGCCTATTTCACTTCATATTGAAGCATCTCTTGTTTAATATGTATCTAAACCTTGTTTATCAGTTGGAGCTGCTAGTACATGACAAACTAAGACCAGGTGCACTGGATTTACAGTTTTTTGATGTTTTTTTGAATATTTTGTGATTATTTCAAATTCGGCCTATTTCACTCCATATTGAAGCATCTATTGTTTAATATGTATCTAAAGCTTTTTTATCAGTTGGAGCTGCTAGTACATGACAAATTAAGACCATGTGCACTGGATTTGCAGTTTTTTGAATATTTTGTCATTATTTCAAATTCGGCCTATTTCACTCCATATTGAAGCATCTCTTGTTTAATATGTATCTAAACCTTGTTTATCAGTTGGAGCTGCTAGTACATGACAAACTAAGACCATGTGCACTGGATTTGCAGTTTTTTGAATATTTTGTGATTATTTCAAATTCGGATCTAACGTCGACCGTTCATCCGTGTGATCGCTACCTTGCTGCACTGTGGCCGTGCGATCTGGCCCTCTACATGTGAGCTCACACACGATCCGTGGGATGGCTCGTTCTGCTACCTGATTGGCTGAGAAGCGGTGCACTCGTCGATCCGTTGGATTGAGCGGACCCTCGTTGATGCATGCATGCCATCGAGTGGGCCCCGCTTCCATGCATGCACGGGCGCAGCGACGGCAGTGCATGCAGACGTCTCAGCTGAGCGATTTCTCGCTGCACGCCGCTTCAACGCGTACGCCACGTAGTATCAGGGCTATTGTTGCTCTTTTTTTGACGGATCGACTTTTGCGCTGACAGCGGCGGCGGGACGACGCGCAACATGTTTGCAATGTGCACGCAGCCCAGAACTGAATCGACCGGCTGCGCGTGCCTCTCAACCATCACATTAAACCGATTTTTACACTTCACCTCCCCACCATCGCATTAAACAAGATCACTCACTATCCGCTATAAAATAGCATCCACCGTTCTTCTCCAAGTCGCACACCGCATCCCATCTTCCTCGAACCCTCTTCTCTCAAACAAGCAGCCGCCCCGCCCCTAGCAACCATGCCGGAGTACAGCGGCCCGACCTACCGCCTTCCCAACCTCGTGCGGGAGCACCGGTCGACATCGCCCAATCTCGTAGAGCATCACCAGCTCCGCGTGTGGGCCTTCTCGAGGTGGAGGTCCGCAAGGGATCTAATCGAGTTCTTCCTCGAGTCCGGCTTCCGCCACCTCTCTCCGGGCGGGCCGCCCATGTACCGGATCGAGGAGTTCTATGATGGTGCTCTCGTCGTCGGGTACTACGTCACCTTCACCAACCACCACGACGCAGTCCACCTACGTTATAAGGCGTTTTGGTATGGGTGCGAGTACCTCGCGTTCACGGACTTCAGTGTGTTCACGAACTTCAACGACATCTTCCGCTACCGCGGCACCATCCATGGCCTCCCCTACGACGAGTGAGCCACCAAGGAGAGGAGCCAAGGAGGAGCCCAGGAGAAGCCAAGGAATAGCCCATGAGTTATATTTAGGGCTTATTTCCATGTTTATTTCCATTCTATTCTAGTTTATTTTCTCGTGTAAGGTTCGTAAGTTGTAAGAGGGCACAAGTTATCTTATTATTTATCTTATTATGTCTTATTATTTCCATGAGTTGTAAGTGTGCTTGTTATGTCTTATTATTTATCTTATTATGTCTTATTATTTCCATGAGTTGTAAGTGTGCTTGTAAGAGGGCACAAGGTCTCTACTTATATCTTATTATGTCGTTATGTTTGTGAAACGAAAGTTCATGCAAATCTTCCTTGTTCTAAAAAAGAGCCCGAAAGTGAGCCCAAACAGCCTTCTATGTACACATCCAATTAAACGAAAGTTCATGCAAATCTTCCTTGGTCATTTCGGGCTTCTATGTACAAAAACATCACTTCTATGTACACATCCAATTAGACATTTCTTTTAACTTGACACGTTATTTTTTGAGCCAATACAACAATATTTTATTTAGCCAACACGACACACCATAATTTTTAGCCAACACGACACACCATAATTTTTTTCCTGCACCTATTTTAAACGAGCAATCACGGCTTGGCCCAACAATGGGCCCATGAACTTGTTGGTTTTTCTATTTCGGAAACGGCTAACTGAACCTGTTCGAGGTGTTAACTGAATTCATAGGACAAACATAACATTGTTCATACGACAAACAGCTCCTGCATCGAAATCATAACATTGTTCATATGACAAACAACTCCTAAATCGAAATTTCTAACTCCTAAATCGAAATTTCTAATTCGAACGACAAAGATACACCAAATAAATGGCAATGATACACACATAAAATGCTCCGGCCATCATGTTTGACTGCTTCTTCAATTCCACAAGCTGGCTCAACTTCTTCTTCAACTGCTTGTTCAATTTCTCCAACTCCCTATTGACCAAAACATCCTCCAATGGAGGACGATCGGCTATGTATGAGATCTGCTCCTCCACAGCAGACGCGCTGGCAGGGGCATGGACAGCCTCCTGGATTGGGGCCACTGAATTGGGGGCAGCAATTCAACAACAAGCCCTCGATCCCGAATGTACTTGTCCATCCACACAAAATAGCCGCATTCCGCCAATTCCTGAAAAGGGGAACGAAAACACTTATTTCCAAATCCATAGTGCAAAATCGAATTCAGGCCAAATCAAGACAAATCAGGACAAACCCTACCTTCCCATCCTTCCCAAGATGCGGGGCGCTCTCGCATTTGACAAATTCCCGGCCGACATTGCCCCTCGTCGAGTGCACACATGTCAAGCGCGTAAGTGGATCTAGGCGAGGGCAGTCCGGCATCTAAACATCGGGACTTCTCCATAACGCGGCCATGACTTCTGGGAGCCAGAAGCGGAGCTCGACATCCTTCGCCGCCGCCGCCGTGGACCGTTGCCGGAGAAGAGGAAGAAAAAGGTGCGCGGAAGAACAGAGGAAGAGAGGCAATGGTAATGTCGGGGGCAGGGCAGGACCACGGGAGCGAGGCTCACTCTGCCTTTTTATAAATGGATAAGGTTCTCGTCAAAAAAAGAAAAAGGATAAGGTTGACGTGGATAAGTGGTGGGTCCCTGTCTCAGTTGGCCCACAGTGGGTCCCGCGTAGCAACGGTCGCCTGGTGGGTCCCGCGTTCTAACAGCCCAGCTCACATAATCCAAATTGAAGCTGACAGTTCCCTTCCGTTTAAGGGCTTAAATAGCCTTATCGGGCCGTCACTATTTGGGCCCGTCCAACTGTCGCCTCTGAGCTATTTCTCAGAAAGACGTCGTTCTCCAGCGGTTCGCTTGAAAAGATGTAGTACCTGAGCTATTCGCCCCAAATATTCTATCAAAGAAAACAATGTAGAGTAATAGATTTATGGACAACTAGACACAAACTTTCAATGAAGCAGCTCAACGCTTGCCCTTCATAATATTGCAGGTCCCTAGATTTGCATAAGCATTTCGCTAAATATCTTTTTTTTTGTTAGAAATCGAATCGACGTATCTTTGTAAATTTTGTATGACGTACCAATATGATTTTTTTTGTTCGCTGTGATTAATTAATGAACTCAGGAAGAATGTTACGTGCATAAAGTTATACCTTAATTGAAATTTACGAGCATGCAATGCTTTCGAAGTAAAATTATGATTAAAACACTTCACAGAGACTAAACCCGTCTATTGACATTGCATACTTTATATGTAACACAAAATAAACTGGTTTATTTCTCGTTGTTCGTTTGTGAAGTATACAAAATTGATTCCAAAAAGGTGTATAACCCTGAGGATAACCCTTTCGGAATGGCCCTACAGCCCATACAAACTACATCATTAAAAAGCAAATGTGTGAACCTACACATTAAGTTTAGTACCTTTTTTCTTAGATTCTCTTAGGTGTATTCTGCATGTCAATGTGATTTGCGCTGTGTGTTTGTTTTGTTTGGATTTCATCTCAAGCACTAACACAGGTAATCAATTTATAATTAGTTGACGTAATCTGATGTTGTTGTGAATTTAATTGACTCAATTTAATCACCTAATGTTGGCATAATTTGGGTCTGACAAAATGAACTGTTTAATAGAAGGTGATGCTAATTTGAATATTACAGATGGAGTGATTCTATTCTAAATAAAAGTCACTCTATGTGGAATATTTGGGTTAGCATTAGCTTCTATTAAATAGGTCACGATGTCACCTAAGTCATATTCTGCTGCCAACACCAGCTAACTAACATGAGTCAATGAAATTCACATCAGCACCAGGTTATGTAAATTAATTATAAATTTATTGAATGTGTCAGTGCTCCAGATATAATCTAAAGAATATGAATACGCAATAGAAATCAAAGTGATATGCATAATAGACCAAGAAAAATTAATGAAGAAAGATCACTAATCTTAATTAGTAGCTTCACACGTTTTTATTTTTGATAATGCAGTTGGTATGGGCTTTACGGCTATACCCAAAGGGGTATCATCAAGGTTATATAACTTATTTGGGTACAAGAAAGTGGATGAACAAATTTCATATACTTAATGAAGAACGATAGAGAAGAAAAAAAATGAAGAACGATAGAGAAGAAAAACCACCTTATATAGTGTTAGATATAAAGTATGTATTGGACAGATCAAGCATCCTTAAGTGTTGTAATCATAAATTTAGGTACAAAGCAAGGCAATTTCCAAATATTTCAATTATGTTACCTCATTATGCGTATAATCATTCTTGTGAGTTCATAAACGAATCAGGAAGTACAAGATAATAGAGGATGCTAACTACGACGTCTTTGTGTTTTGTCTTGCAACTCCTACGTGAGTATTGCCGTGCCCAGGACGTCACCGGCACTTGCCATGACTGCTAGAGGAGTGGCAGGCCGTCTCCGTGCTCAGCCATGCACGGCGTCAAGGGCATCCTGTTCAACGTGACACTGACAAGACGTGCATTGGTATCTGGTTTGAGTGCGACGACCAACGTGCTGGCTCGCTGCTATTGGTTTTGCACGACCGTCTCAGCCGTCCAGGAGGAAGAGGAGAGGCCGGGGCGGAGACACGCTCAAGGCCGTCCTCGTTTTTTTTTTTTTTTTGCGTTAAGGATTTGCTTCTTTTTTCCCCGATCTGTTTTCCTTCACCGTTTGACGCGTTCCCGATCCATATCTATTCCCATGTGTATCTAAATGTTACCCCTCGTTAATTATCTCGTGTTTTTTTTGGTACGTGATGTTCAGATCCGGAAATCATGGATCCAATATTGTTTCCACATCTGGAATGTTGTATATCTTTTTTTTTTGGATTCCGAAATATCAAATATGTGCACAGTACAAGTTATGTATGCATGGTCGTTGATGAGATGTTCACTATAAAAATTATGCATTTTGATAGATGATGAACTGTTAAAAGAGATCAGGATATGTGCAATCGTACACTTTCCCAAAATCAAGACTTTTTTGGTGTTAATGCACGTGATTCTCCAGATCTGATGGATGCATATCCTTTTTTTTTTGTTCATATGCGTGCTCTGGTTGCATTTTTCTTCATGTACATGCTTCAGATCTGAAATAAATTGCATTTCTGTATTTTTTTTTGTAATGACAGATCCAAAAAAATGTTTGTTAATGCAAAATTTCGGGGGATATTATCCTTTTATGTGATATTGATGCATATATGCTGGTGGAAAGCATGTATGCTTTTGCATAAAATTCGAAATTTTCTTGTTTCATAATGAATCTGAAAGTTCTTGTTTACATGAATCCGAAAATGACTTGAACACTTAACAAGAAAATCTCTGATAGTACATGAGTCTCTGATACAGCATATGAACCGAGCCTCGTAGGCTACCCCGAAACAAACGAATACGGCCTGCCGCCCATGCAATTCAAAACTCCCCGCAACCACGGTTGGCTTATATTAGCATGTCACCCATGGAATTTAAAAATTCTCACAAAAACAACCACGGATGTTGGCCTGACAGCCTGACACACATGGTCCCATGCAATTCAAATTTTCTCAACCACGGCTGGCTACATGTCAGGAACGGCAGGAGGGAACACCGTTACCACTGCTAACCTCAACCGGTGAAAGATCAAAACAGGTGGATCACTTGCTCTCCCTATCCAACGGTAACCAGGGCGTGCACAGCTAGCCCCCATGGTAGAAAATCCGCGTCGATATCTCTACTACAAAAGAATGGAGTGTCCTGTCCGGTTTCGTCCGTCGTGGTAGTTTTACACAAAAACCCCTAAGCAATCTGGAAATCAACCCGCGCTCCATAGGCGAAAGGAGGCTGTGATCGCTCCCGAGTCAACGCATGGACAAAACAGGCGGCCCTTCCCCTCGCTCTCAGATCCCGTTTCTCTCTCCCCCTCGCTCGCTAGACCACCCCGCCGCCGCCCTCGCCCTCGGCGCACCGCGGGCTACCGTGCTCCTGGCCGCCACGGTACTGCTCGACGGACCTCCGGAGATCCACGGAAGCGCCCAACTCCACGAGCCCTATCTGCTCCTCCAAGGGCCACCTCTAAGGTCGCCGCCGCCATGGACTGGGCCGGAGATCTGCCTCCTAGGTCAGTCCATCCACCTCCCTCTCTTCCATGCCTTCTTCCTTCCACCGCTTCTCTGCTCTCACGCTGTTTTGCTTCCCACCAGAAGCCAGCAGCCTCGGTTGGATCAATTTCGCCGACCTGGACGGACGACCTGCACATCACCAACCTGAAAAAAGGTCCTTCCGTTCTTGATCTGCTGACGCCGCTGCCATCAACAGGAAGCCAGCCACGGAGGGGACAGCACGAGATGACTTTGCCCACAGCCTATTCCCTGCTGCCGCTCTCCTCCACGACCCCAATCAGCCGCACCACCAGCTCCCGGCCCGTCCGGACGACGGGATCACTGACTCCGCCAGGAAGGATTGATGCACGGCCGCCGCCGCCGCCGGTCTCGTGCGGGTGGTTCCTGGTGGCAAAAAAGAGTGCGCGTATCACGGTTTTCCGCCGCCGTCATGACCACGGCGTCCCGCGACGCCTAGGAACTACGCCTTGATCTGCTCGTTCTCTCCAGTCTTCGGAATGCTTCTCCTGCCTCCATCGGTGGCTGGCCTGACGCTGTCGAGGGCTGCACGGGGGAGGCGGCATGAGGAAAGGGTTGAGCACGCGGAGCGGCGGAGGCAGAAAACTAAGGAAAGCGGCCGGTTGCCTGAGCTAAAGGCCGCCAGGGTATGAGATGAGGGTACGCCGATTGCGTCTCCCCTGTACTGCACACCACACTTTTGTTCTGTTCACAGAGGCTAACCTTCCTCTCGTCAATTTCAGGAGCAAGCAGCGGCCAGGGGCACGACCACTCGACCAGTGCAGCGAACATGGGTACAACCAGAGTAGCGATCTGGCTCATGGGGCAGAAGCCTCACCCTTCTCCTACCCGCCCATCCTTATCATCAACAATTGTTCGCCGCTGCATCTGGTACTGCAGCTACTCCAGTTCATATTGTTGTAGCTTCTGCTGTGTGTTACTTGGCACTGTTGCTACCACTACTGTTGTTTTTGGTGCATTAAAATCATCTGCATTATTTAGAATTGAGTCTTCAGGTCCGTCATTATACATTTGTGCGGAGTAATTAGGCCAAACTGCAAGAATATGTCTTCTTTTTTTTTTGAGAACACAGTACAACACAGACGCTCACAAATACGCACATACACTCACCCCTATGAACGCACGCACGCACACCCTACCCCTATGAGCACCTCTGAAGGACTGAGCCGGCAGATCTTGAGGTTGACGAAGTCACCACAGGCGCCTCGCTGTTGACGGGTACGTCACCTACCACTGAAAGAATAGCGCCGGATAATCCTGGAATAAATCCAGGTAAATACAAACGCCCATGCCAAGTCTAGGACTTGAACCTGGGTGGGCTGGTTCCACCACAGGGAACCCAACCATCAGAGCCAAGCTCCGTTTGCTGCAAGAATATGTCTTCATGTACTCTAAGCATAAGGTGCATAAGGTTATGAGCAAAATACGGGTTTCATGAAGTTAATGAGCAATTAAATGAGTGCTATCCTCTGTTCGTTTCACTGAATTAATTCAAAATCAGTCCCAGGCAATTGACGAGGCTCGATCTTGTCATCTCTAGGTTATTAGTTCTCATCTACGGAGTAATTATGCCAAACTGCCTCACCCACCGGCCGTCGGGACAAGGTCGCCCTAATCTCCAATGTAAGTCGCATCTCCTTATGTTTTTTTTGAATTTTCTCCTTCTTATGTTTTAGTGCACTTGTATACTCCTAATTGTTTGACCGTTCTGATTCGTGCAGAATTACTCTACATTCTGATTCGTGCATGCAACACATCCAGTTATTTTGGCCTACACAAATAAGCAAGTTCAAGCCTGATTATCTTTACTTCTTCACCGATTATATATATGGCATGATCCTCTTATGTATCACATCCATATTATTTTGGTGTCTTCCGAAAATTTCTAGATAGCATGAAACCTATTACAATTTCTAGACAACATGAAACCTTTGACTCGCATGTTTATTGTGGTTTGCTAGGTGGTTTAATACCTCATGGTTCTGTACACTGGCAACCGGGAAACAAAAAACATCAGATGAACACCGCAACTCATCATTTAACTATCTTTAACTGTTTAACATTAAATTTTCCAATTTTATTCGGATATTCCTTCTCTATTCTTTGATCAGTGAGCCCAATATATTATTTCTTCTTGTTTTACTTGGTCAAACAACACGCTGGCCTTCACAATGCCATTGATTGTAGCTGCTCTATAAAGGTGCTTACTCTGCATCTTTATTTGGCAATGAAAGTACAAAATTATGCTTGCCTATAATATTCCTTTTTTTGGTAGATGTGGAACTTTATTATTCAGCTTCCAATTACATTTAATGGAATAAACATCCATGTGAAATTACTTACGAACTATTATAGCAGATGCAGGCATCATTGTGTGAGGTTTATGTCATCCCACACCGAGATTAAGGTTCTACTGCTAAGGAGTTTTGAGTAGGATAAAAATGTGTCACAAAGTAAGTGGTACAATATTATCTCTTATTATCATTACAGAAAAAACTTTCAATGCATGGTAGTATGCAAATATTTTTGTTAAAATATTTGGTGTACCGTGATTCTCTAAAATAAATAAAGGTTGGTGTATAATTATGGTTTGTGTGTACTGTTCTTGAAATATTTGCAAAATATTTTTCATCCATCTAGATTTGATGTACCTGTTTTTTCATTGGCCGGTGTAGGAGCCACAACAAGATCACTCTGCCCACTACTATAGGATATTTCCGTTGCCTTTTTCTCGAGAAAACGCAGAGGACCTTTGTGTTTCATTATACCAGATTTTGACCATGAAAGCCCGAAGGCTAGATGCTCTGGCTGTCGACCAAAGGGCCGCCTCCTCTTTGATCTGCCATTAGGTTGCGGACTGAGGGCTGGGTCCTTCGAAGACACATCCATTCTGGTGTTCGTAGATCATGCAATGAAGTAGCAGAGTCACGGAAGCGAGCCCCTTATGTAGTACTTTAGCCCTGGCTTGTCTCGCTGTCTATGTTGCTCTTCAGTCAGCAAATATTACAGGCTATGCATTACACTTTGTATGTTGTGCTTGAGGTAAATGAATTGGCGCCTCAGGCACCGTTTCTTGTTCAAAGAAGAAAAAAATTACATGTTTGTAGCCATCTTAGATGCTAATCAAGTGTGTTATAATACTGTGCGAATTCCGGAATGACTGTTTTACTTTAATTTCGCATGTGAGAATGGCATGTCTTATGTCGACTGTGGGCAACTTATTTCTTTCTTTAGGTCTCCAAATTTCGGCTCTCTTTATTCTATGAAAACAATTAAAATATGAGAATTTTGCTTAATTAAAAGATTATCTTACACATTAGTATTTGCTTCATGATTAAAAACATAACATATTTGTACAATAATATGTCTTGTTTTCCCGTAGCAACGCACGGGCACTCAACTAGTATATATATATATATAGGAAGCTCAGATGGGGCACCTAGGAGCATGGGCACCAGGATGGAATACAAACAGTTTTAGGTATGTAGCCATATACATATACCTTGGGTATGTATACCTTAGTTATGTAGGAGGTACATATGATTCTGGGTATGCACATTATGGGGTATGCGTACCTAATAATGTGCACATACCTAAGTTATTTATATATATACCTGATCTGTACGCGTACAATTGAACACACATACCCGAGGTATATATAACATGTAGATACCTCGAATACACATACCCAAGGTATGTGTACCTCCTATGTACCCAACATGTGCATACCCAAGGTATACGGGTTGTCTACATACCCCAAACTTTTCATATTCCATCTTGGTGCCCGGGCACCAGGGAGCATCTGTTAATTTACCTATATATATATATATATATATATATATATATATATATAGGAAGCTCAATTGGGGCACCTAGGAGCCTGGGCACCATGAATCATGACCGTCCGATTGGGTATCTGGATAGATGCACTATAATGGGTATCAGTTTACCGGGTCCAACCGTTAGCATAGGTAGTTATAGAAAAAACATGCATGACGTTCGTGAGTAGAAAGAGAGAATGAATGAACCTTCTAATTTTCAAAAATATGTTTCCTTGTTTGATGATACCCATGTTTCCTTGTGTGCCGAACGTGATTGAATGGTGGATATTAATGCTCCTTGTGTGCCGTATTAGGATACCCATGTTTCAAAAACATGCATTAGGAGCATTAAATGCTGGATATTATTGTACAGACAAGTCCATAAATTGGTGATTAAGCGTGTTTTTAGGTAACATTTGACTAGGTTGGCAGACCACAATTTATTTTTCCGAAACAAACAAGGTATGTCAGTATTTTTGTGTGAGGGAAACAAGGTATGTCAGTTAACGTATCAGAAAGGATACCCAAGAATTGTGGGTACGCTGCATATTACAGTCTGTATTAACCCCATGTAGACATGAAATTCGAAAAATAAATAACATTCGATGCCGCCAAAAATATGTAGTCGAGAATTCTGGGTATGTTGGTATGTTGATACCTAGTATGAAATTGTTGGAGGTGAGCCGAGATACTATGTGATCGTGCCGTGACGTGTGTAGACAACACGACAATAGCGGCGCGTGCGGCAGTTGCCGCCCAAAAGGATATGTGGGTGTGTCTATATCGCATACCAATGTTCGAAAGGTACCCAATTAAAGTTGATATTAACATGTGTCGCGTCGATGTTGCGTGCGGACGGTTGCACCATGGTCAAGGGGGCGCGCTCGGCCATCACCGCCGAGAAGGTTATATAGGGTTTACCTATATTGCATACTCATGTCGTATGACATCCGGTTAAAAGTGAAATTCTGTTAAAATAAGCTCACCATACCCAGATTTGTGGGTATGTTGCATATTACAGTTGTATTATAACAATCGATGTCTGGAGGGGCCAATCCTTACGGCTAGGATTATGTTTTGGTGTATCTAGTCGCGAATACTGGGTATGTTGGTATGTCGGAGGCGAGCCGTGGTACTATGCGTTGATGCCATAACGTTCATAGATGATACGACCATAGTGGCGCGTGTGTCCGTCACCTCCAAAAAGGCTATGTGGGTGTGTCGATATTGCATACTCAATTTTAAATGGTACCCACTTAAAGGTGATATTCAACACGTGCCATGTCGGCATTTCGTGCGGACGGTAGCCACCACGGTTAAGGGGGCGCGTTTGGCCATCACCGCCGAGAAGGTTATATGGGTTTACCTATATTGCATACTCATGTCGTATGATACCCGGTTAAAAGTAAAATTATTTTCAAAATAAGCTCACCATACCCAGAGTTCTGGGTATGTTGCATATTACAGTCGTATTATAACCATGTAAACATGGGACTCGGAAAAAATAACAATCGATACCCGGAGTGGCCAATCCTTACGGTTAAGATAATGTTTTGTGATATCTATTGGCGAATACCGGGTATGTTTGTGTGTTGATACCTAGTACAAAATACAATCTATGCCCGGAGTTGCCGAGCATTACGGTTAAGATCATGTTTTGGGGTATCTAGTCGCGAATAGTGGGTATGTTGGTATGTTGATACGAAGTACGAAATGTAGGAGGTGAGTCGTGGTACTATGCACTCGTGTCATGATGATCGTAGACAACACATGCGTAGAGGCGTGTGTGGCCGTCGCCGCCAAAAAGGCTATGTGGGTGTGTCAACATCGCATACTCATGTTTGAATGGTATCCACTTAAAGTTGATATTCAACACGAGTCGTGTTGATGTATCGTGCGAACGGTAGCCACCGCGGTCGTAGGTACCCTGTTATACTTAAAGTTCGGCGCAAATATGAAGAGGGGAGAGTCGGAGGCACGCCGTGGCGCTATATGAGCTCGTCACGGTTAGGGGGCGCTTTCGGCTAGCACCGTCGAGAAGGTTACATGGTTTATCAATATTGCATAGTCCTGTCGTTTGATACCCAATTAAAACTGAATCGGATCAAATAAAAATCAGATACCCAGAGTTGTGTGTATCTTGTTCCCACATACGCAGTTGGTAAATACCCTGAATTAAATGTAGGGTACAGAGGCGCGTGTGGTATGTTTACTATTTAAAGGTATTGATGCATACTCAGTTTGTGTGAAGAATTGGTTGTCCGTATAGGAGACCAGCATTATCAGTATCATAGAAATTCGAAGAAGAAAACCCATTGTACGTATTACATAACACTCTCTTAATAAAGCACATCGTCTCGAAAGAAAAACATTGAAATTCTTACAAAGATTTTTCTAAATATGGAAGATAATTGTAGCCAATGTCATCTCAGTTCTAACTATCTCCATAGGTGCATTGCCTCATATGTATCCAGTGTGTATTGCCTCATCAATTCTTGCACGAAAGAGAGGGTGACGCTGCATTCTCTTTTAATGTGAGGATGTCCATCAGAATGTTAGTTCTGACATTATCCATTCAATCCTGTGTGGACATCCATAGGAAAGAGAGTAAGCAACAAGAATACATGGGTATTCAGTTATACATGCTAGTATGAAAAGGATATGACGGGCTTACCGAGTTGAGCAGTAGACACAGTCCCGTTCCACTTATCCATAAAAACCTGTATGGACATCGATGCAAAAGTCATCGTCGTTGTCGTGGTGTCCATGGGAAGACATATTGCCTCGAACACAAAAAGATGCACGTTGACTTCTTGCACCAGCACATTTCTGTAGCCTGGGCATTTAGATACCTGCATTTTAAAAACAACGGATTGAAGGAACGTGGATTTGAGAGTGAATATGCATGTGTCTATGTGAATGGGGAAGTCGATTGTATTCTCTGGACAATGTACACAGTCACATCGTAATTCAAACAACGATAGCCATGGACACGCCGACGGTGGCGGTGGCCATGTGATGCCTCGTTGAACGACGCCTCGACATGGCCAATGGCCGCAGTTCACACAACGGCGGCCAAGATGTACATGTAAAAAATCACAATGAATGTACGTGAGGAAGAAACATCACATACCTCAGGCCACGATCGATTGCATGACCGATGGCAAAACTCGGCCAAGCCAACCTCCAACTAGCTAATAATCGTGATGGTGGATTCGTCTAAAATATACGGTCAAAGCAATAGTCAGGTGGAGCTGTGATTGTGGCATGATCAGTGCGCGGGGACCTAGATACCGTAATTTTTGGAAGGAATCTCACGCCATCAATTTTCAGCAGGAGCATGCACACACATAAAAAAGGAGCCATCATTAATTGACGTTTGACTTTACTTGGAAAGGATACCGTGGCACAAAAATTTCAAAATAAACGGGTTTAGTTGCACTACCGGGTTTTCCTGAGCTCACATACCCTGATTTGTCTCATGGCCTAATGATCATGATTGATCAATCGTACGGTTCGTGATCTAGGAGCCCATACACCATGGAGCCCCTGTTAATTTACCTATATATATATATATATATATATATATATTCTTTAGTACAAGTTTTACTATGGTTGGGTAATTTAATAACTGTCGAATGAAGTTAATCTAAAGGGGCAATATAGTAACTACTAGAAAGTACACCAGATTTGAGCCAAGACCAACATTCCCAGCCCAATAAAAGGCATGAAAATCCCACATTTGAGGAAGGATGAGGATTAGAAACATTAATGAATCTAGAAGTTCCATTCAACCAATGTGTCTCAACTAAGAATGTAAGGAAATTATTATCTGCTCATGAAGGTTAAAAGCAACTGCACCAAGATCGTGCATCTCAACACCTGAATACATCTCTCTACAGATACATTAAAACCACCATTCATGATACCACAAGTTGCTTCGCCAAGAATGAACCAGGCACCACTGATCTAGAAATAAACTGTGTCACTACTTGTTCTGAATGGAATTTGTAACTTCTACTCGTATAACATAATGCGCTGAGCAACATGATTACTTGATTAATTAGTTGTGTGCTACCACCTACGAATGTGTTGACAATATTTAGAAAACCGACACGGTGTTCAAGACCACGCTTTAATCATCAGGTTTAAAAATGAACGGATAAAGAGAGATTATCTCTCGCCCCTCCTGGAGGTTTCACTTCACAGTTCGAGCCAGAAACACTCTGCCACGAAGAATCGTCGCAGCCCGAGCAAGGCATAAAAATCCGAACATTGGCACTGGCATAAAAAAAGCGCTTCACGGAGGATGAGGATAAGGAACATTGATGGGTCTGGAAGTCCATGCTACCCAATGTGTCTCAGTTCAGATGTAAGGAGATAATTATATGCTCACTAAGGGTATTTTTGTGGGACAGCAAGATCATGCATTCCAACACTTAAATAAAACTATTCTAGGCGACATTTTTTAGATACGTTAAAGTCACCATTTGAGTGAGAGAACTTCCCTGATCCGCTATTTACTACTAATTTATGTAGAGCCGTTGGCATCCGTGTGCTGGGAGAGATGTCAGGGCAGTAGTCACGGTTTTCACATGCTTTGTAAATGATAAGATAATACAAATGGTATTGTACCATGATCCAGCTATAAATGATGGCGAAAATTAAAATGAAACAACACCTAGCTATTCTTGCAAAATAGCTTGTACCCAAAGAAAATTACTAAATGATAAACATGAGGAGCAATAGTCCAGTACTACCAGAATCATTACCTTGCAGATCATGACATGCCCTAGTTTCCTCTCGCAATCCCCAACATCTGACAGTAAGGCAGCGCCACCACCTCAGAATCACATTAGGCAGCTAAATTTCTGCAACCTGTAAAATGATATATATACAGAAACAAAACGATACCGCAAAAGAGGAACCCAGCAGTAGCAGTTCAACTGCATATGCGAGATCATCGCTATGAATCTGGTACATCATCAATCAATAGGGCAAACAAATCCTAACATGTTACTGTGAAATCGTTAGAAACAAGAGAACAACTGCATGTACACAAAGAGAAGAACTGGAGAAGCATGCATTTAATTAGTATGAAAGTTCTTTTCCTTTTCAAAACTGAAGCAATCATCATCTATTAATTATAGAAGTTCTACAATGATATACATAGATTCAGCTTTCCGTAGAGAGCAGTGGGATGTATTAATTAAGTAAACTAAAAGAAGCTAGCTACTCTCACAAAGAACCAAATCTACACAAGGTTTTCAGCCGCTAACGGGATACATGGAAAGTCAAACTTCTCTGAGATCTACCAGTAGCTGGCCTTATTCAGTTCTCTGTGTATGTCCTCCAACCTAGTGGAACTGGACCCAATTTTGGGTGCCAAAAATACCTTGGAATGTCCAAATGAAAGCAGAGCCGAGTGCAGTTGTTGCCATGAACCTCACACATGACTAGCGACGCGAGTACAGATCCCAACCTGAGTCCGGCTCTTTCCGTTTGGGCATCATCCCTGAGGAGGAGCTACTGCCGCCCTGTGACATGTTTCTCATGCGCTCATCGACAAACATGTTCTGACCTTGGAAAGACACAGGCCAGTAGCCCCCCTCTTCCCTTCGTGCGCCTTCAGACGAGTGTCCGTAATTGAAACCCATGCTAGGATGGAAATAGCTCAATTCAGTAGAAGGTGGTGGAATCACTCTGTTGCTGCTGAAAGATGGATGAGAAATGCCAACACCTGAGCCTAGCAATGGTTGCATAACCGGAGCACCCCTCCCATCAACCATGTAAGGACTACCGCCTAATGACATCATGGGCCCCGGAAATGACAAAGGAGATAGATACGGATAGCTGTCAACGCTAGGGGGTGCATGTGCATAAGACTGCATCGGTCTTGTGTGAACTCTAGAGTCCATGCTCGGCCCCAGAAAGTTATGCTGGATTTGGTGGCGATGTTCTTGCTGTCCAACAACTATTCTCTTACCCAGAATTGTAACTTCAGAATGGCCTGATATGTCCTTCCCAGAAGCCCTTGCAGAAGACTCATCTACACCCCGTGAAGAGCCAAACACATGCGACATATTGTCATTCAAGTCAAAGTTCTTGACTGCAGGTTGCCTTGAAGTGAAGATGAGGATGAAGGAGGCTGACTCATCATGCCAGCAAACTGTTCCCGATTCCAGAACTTTGGCACATCTGGTGTAGCGATTGCAGTTTCCTCATTGCCGCAGGGGCCGTTAAGGTCAAGTTCGAACCCCCAACTCGCAGCCAAAGCGGCGGAGTTATCCTTGGATGCTTGGCCAGAAGCTGGGAGGAGAGCTGCTGAAAGTGGCTCATCGGCAATGGCATTGTCACTATCAGCTAAATTCAAGTCAAACATGTTGCTTGCTTTCTGCGAAGAAGCCAGAATAGAACTGTCTGCTTCAAGATTTCGTCGAGGGGGAGCAGGCCGGAAAGCACTGGTGGCAGCAGAACCTTTCCACCCATGTTCGCCTTCAAAATGGAGTCTTGCTGGAAACACAGACGAGGCTCTCGATGCAGCCACAGCTATGGGTGTTGACAGATTAGTAGAATTACTGGGAATGGACTTTGTATGCCAGTCAGTTTCCTCAGGGCACTGATTTTCGTTAAGATCGAAGTCTTCCAGTTCTGTGCTCCGTGCATGTTTTCTAGTGAAAGGGCCAGTATCATCCGTGATACCCGAACCATCCTCCTTAAGAGATGAGGAACTCCCTGAACCGTTCCCAGTAGTGGAGGATTTATTATCATTTGATTCATCAATAGGTGGCTCAGGCTGCAGATTTGCTACCAAGTCAGGAGTATCATCATGAGAATTGATATCAGGAGAATTACAAAATGGCTCTCTGTAGTCAATGACTTCCCGCTCTACCTCAATAGCAACAAGACGAGCTACTTCCAGTGCATCAGTATCATCATAGTCTGTTATCGATGTTGATTTATCTCCATTTAACGCAGCCGGCTTTGCTTCTGCTGCCTTTGAGGAATCTCCAAAGTTATTCATACATCGCTTAAACCTATATTCATCCTCTGCATCCGAATCAGATGATGATGATGTAGGTGCCTCTTCTTTGCCAAATCTTTCTTCATCTGATGAATCTTGCCTACTGAGGCTTACATTTGCAAGATGGCTTAAATCTTCCATCGCGTCCTTCTCGGAATGTGACACATCTGCTGAAAATGGCTCATCTTTCTTGATATCATCCAAGCTAGCTGGATCATTTTGTTCCTCCACATGCATCTTCGAATTAAGAAATGAGTGTTCTGGTTTGTTAGGCTCTGGAGACTTGGCCTCTGTAGCCACATCTGGTGGTACAACTTGCCCAGCACCACTCTTTGCTTCATGAGAGTCCGAGCACAGCATGCCATTAGTGGTCAGGCCTGCATCATCTGTAGCAGAAGTCTCCTCAGTGGAGGGTAGCTTTTCTGAACTGCCATGAGATACAGCAGATGATACCGAGGTGTCTCCTAAAATAGCACTTCCGTTTGTTCCATCTTCTACAAACGCAGCTTCATTTGCTCCATCGTGTTCACTGTTCTCCGTCTCCTGGATAGCTTCTGCATTTTTAGGCTGATCAGTCTGTCCTGCCTCTTCAGTATCTCTGTCCAGGTCATCGGTGCAACCTTCTGGTAAGCTGCTGCTCCATTTCTGACAAAGTACTCTTGCCTTTTGGCTGATCTCGCTATTGGCATGAGCAAGTAGATTCCGAACAGTAGGCAGAACTCCACAAGACCTTGTCTGCACACTATCAGGAAGACCTTCCAGAGCAGTCAACACTGCAAGCATCAGATCTTCAGCCGAACCGCTGACATCCTCGCTGCAATTCTGAGCATCCTGCAGCCACTGGGTGAGAAACCCGACGCCGTCTAGCTGCACAAAATGCTGCAGGCACTCCTCGTTCCTGGTGATCGCGAGCGTGTTCGCAGTGGTCGAACACTGCCTCAGCAGGTCAGCCTTGTTGAGCGCGCCGACATCTTTCAGCTTCTGGATTTCAGAGACGAGCTCCCTGATTCTCGCCATGGTCGAGATACCGTCCTTCATCTCGGTGAGGGTGAAGAAGTCCTCGAGCATCGTGGCTGTCAGCTGCAGCGCTACTCTACTTGGGTGTTGAACTGGGTCTTGGCTGGTCCGGCAGTTGAGCAAGATTCATTCAGGTTAGATAAATATCCTGTAAATGAAACAGCAGTATGATGATCAATAAGATGCATTGTTGTTTTGTAGGCATCAGCTGAAGACAATAACAGAAACGTACATATGGATCATGTAGAAACAGAAGTATATGTACTGACTAAAGCAGGTGTGCAGATAACAATGCGAATAGCAAACCGCCTCTACGACTACTATATGTTCACACCCCAATACATCATCAGCTTATACGATATTAAAGCCCACTGTTCTACAGAGTCTCTATAAATTAAAATCAGAACCTAAGTCAAAAAACACGAGTAGCTGAACGCAATAGGAGTTTGGTCTATAAGATGTATTATTACGGGTTTGTGGGCGTCAACCGAAGACAGCAGCTGAACATGAAAGAGAGCATATTTTTAGTTTTTTTACTAAGAAATGCATGCAGATAGCCACCCACTAGGTTTATTTACATCATCACTAGCTTACAGTATCAGGGACAGAAGATGCAGTCTAGACAACTACTAGGAATTTTCCAATCTATAAGAAGAAGCTGTCTGCTGCAGAGAGGATTTCTCAATGAATAAAAAGCAGAGGCTAACACACGGGCAGCAGAAGGCAATAGGAGTTTGTTTGTCGGCATCAACCAAAGACCTTAGCTGAATACGGGACAGAGTATACACGTTTGTTTATCACCAAGAAAAATACATGCACATGACAACGCCTCGCTCTAGGATTATTGTCATCCTCATTAGCTTACAGTATCAAGTAGACAGAGGATGCATTTGGAGAGAAGTAGGATTGATTTCTCGATCTGCAAGAAGAAGAAGAAGAAGAAGAAGCAGGCGACCCGTTTGTGCAAGCGTATTCGACTGACTGAGTTCCTGCGGTATAGCTAGCAGCTAGCCATGGAGCGGGTTACAGGCCAGCTACAAACACGCCACCGAGATGGAAACCCCGCGGCTCCTCGGTGACTAGGGTTCTTAGTGGTGACTGATGAAGCTGTAAGAGGAATCGAGAGAGACGGAGAGATGGAGAGGGGGGCAGAGGTTTCCGGCAGGATAGTATTACCGCCCCGATGGTCCGGCCGGCGGTGGGTCCTGGAATCCGGCGAGCCCCTCCGAATTTGGAAGCCGCCACACATATGCAGCCCTAGAACCCGAAATCGGCCGCAAGGAGTGATTTTTCCTGGCGCCGGTAGCGTGGGGGCTGGAGAAATGGGCGGCGTCAGATCCCAAATCGTGGCGTCTAGGGATGGAGAGGCGGGCGCGTGGATGAGAAGAGAAGAGAAGAGAAGGGAGCGGTTGGTTTTCGGAGAGGGGAGGGGAGCTCACCTGGGTGCGGTTGCTGCTCGCCGGAACCCTAGGAATCGGCGGTCGTCGGCGGGCGGGCGTCGCTGTCTGTCTGTATGTCGAGAGGAGGAGGAGAAAGGGGAGGAGGAGTAAGAAGAAAAAAAAAGTAGAGGGGCTTTGGACACACTGACTGCGCCGTCAGAAGGAAGCGTCTTGCTTTCCGCGCCCCGCCTGTCAGTCAGCGAGTCGGTCAGTGGCTGGGTCAGCACACGCAAAAGAAAACAACAGATTCCAAATGCCAGATCGAATCGAAGAAAGACAGACGTCATATATACACTTTAATCTCAAATTGTACGTGCGACTTGTTCATCTCGAATTCAAATTTGTAGTGCCGAATTCCTTTGCCCTAAGGATCCACCTATGGTGCATGCACGAGGTCACTGAGTAGTACTTGGACATGCACGCGCTTGCTCATCTCCAAGTTATCACTGCATCTAAAAACACCACAAGATCTTGTTTCGGGAAGTTTCCTTTGCAGTGCATCTACCACTTAAGACTAGCTGATCAGCTTGACCAGATCGACAGTGGGACTTTCGAGCGCTACAAGGTATTTTTGGCAAACGAGGCCGTCGAGCAAAACATGGCCTCCTATGCTCTCTCTTCTATAGGGACTTATCGGAATGTGGACTTATTTGCGCTCGACTCGGAGGTGGAGGCCGCTTGCTAGCCCTGCATGTCACCATTTTCGTGTATACACCCAGTGAGAAGATGAGCGGCTGCAACATTCGTCGCTTGATCTCTGTTCGGAGTAGCTATATCGAAAGATGACACACCCTAGCTTGATTTTCGACTTCGGAAATTATACATGCGCTCAATATTACAATTAGGCTCTCCTCATTCCAGACCACCAGCAAAACTCGTCCGGCTTCCACGACCTCTTCTTGTCCTGATCGAGCCCCTCATCCATGCGGCGGAGATACTGATGCTTGAACATCTCAGGATTGCCGGCGAAGCATTCGCGCAGCGCCGCCGTGGCCTTGATGCAAGCCTCCGTGTCAGGATCGACCTGTCGTGTTGATAACAGTCCGGTGCTCACATACTGGGTGTTGCAGTCGTACATCGCCTTGTTGAACTCGTCGATGCACCCGTCGTTGGCCACGTGATGCCTCACGACTGCTTCGGATGCGGCCACCACCACGTCCGTCGAGGTGAGGTCAAACAAATCTAGTAACCAAACAAATTATGAAATTATAGATTAAGAAGTCAGGCTCTACTTATACAAGAAACAATGTTTGAGCAATTAATGTATAAAGATTGCATCTTTCCATAAGAACTACATACACGTATTAAGAAACCATTCTTGGACTCTTAGCTGTTAATCTGCTTATTAATTCAAAAATGTCATTTTTCGGGAATTCTTAGAGGGAAAATCTTAACCTTCACTACTTTGACCAATTGGAGACACATGTTCTGAATTGTGATCAACCAACTCATTACTCATACCAAATGAACATATATATGTACTGAAGAATCTTACTAGGTCCTTTCAAAAAAAAAAAAGAATCTTACTAGGTAATACGATAACTAACTTGTAATTTACTTCTGGGAATAAATAAATTGCGGAGAAAATAAAAACCTGAAAACTAGTTCAATCATCATAGGCAAAACATCAAATAGGTGAGTTAGTGAGAGAGAAAAGAGAGGGTTGAATCGCAGCAAGGCTCACAGCACGGAGCTAGCAGATCAAATCCGCACATCACAGTACACACAAAGGAAATAGCACATCAATCAGCAGTCATACCCCCACCCATGCGATCGAGATTGCTAATGCGTGAGCTTGACCGAAGAAATTTTCTCGATCAAGCGGCCGTCGCTGGCTTGCTAGGAGCTCGATCTCTATGGTCGTCGGTGTATATTTTAGGGTTGACTTCTGTCTCAGGATCGATCGGCCTAATTAAACAACATATATAGTAAGCCCGGGAATGCGCTACGCTAGCTTGCCGAGCAAGAAATGACCATGCAGCGCAACTTTCCCCCTGTTTGCCATATCTGTTCGACCTAACACTAAATTTCAAATATTCTTGGGTCAAATCGATCAGCCGGTTCAGACGCGCGTGGCTTACTAGTATTTCACTGCATGCGCTTCATTTATCTGTCTCATTTCCTTAAAATAATATAATTTTCAAAAATAATATATATTTTTGCAAATTTGTAATACACCCTCGACCACGGCCAAGCTGACCAGACCTATCAGCTTCGCCAAAAGTTTTTCAACCGCGTCATGATTTGAGATATAATATAATATATATATATATATATATATATATATATATATATATATATATATATAGAGCAGGACTATTCTAGACAACCCCTTAAGAGTTGTCTAGAATAGTTATTCTAGTCAACTTTCCTACCCTAATGACTTTCTTATCCCGACCCGGACCCATCTAAATCAGTTTCTTCCACCTGCACCCACCCGACCTCACCGCTCGTTGACCCACTTCCCAACCGCCGTCGTTACCCACCCCGTCCCCGGCGTGGTACCTGTGCTCCTCCATAGCGAGCAGCCCCAGCTCGTCGCCGCCGGACGGGAGGCCGCGCCCCGCATCCACCCCTTGCCGCCGGGAGACATGGCCCTTTCCCCACCGTCCCGCGCGGTTCTGTGTCGCGGGAGTGAGCGCCGCCGCCTCCCTGCTCCGCCCGCGCGACGGCCGCCGGCCTGCCTCCACCTCCAGCTCTGGCCGCCGAGCATGACACCATGTCGCGTCCCCGTAGTTGGCCTCCACCGCACGCCGCCCTCCCATCCCTTGCCTTCTTCCTCGTCCCGATTCCCATCGCCGGCCGGATCCGCCACGTCCGCACATCCACGCACACCGGCGGCCGGAGCTCCGTGCGCCTCCTGATTTTGGTCGCTGGCCTGAGTCGCCGTGTACTCGCATCCACGCGCCGGCGGCTGGGCCTCCGCAGCCACCAGTCCTGCTTCCCATCGGCGGCAAGGGCGTCCGTGTGCCCTCATCCAGATGCGCCCCCTAATCCCGCTGAGGCCATTGTTGCTCTGAACCTTCATTCGACACAGCAACAAACTACCGATGACGCTGCTCTGAACCGCCCCGACCCAGTCTCTTTTGATCGGCCCGGCATGCCCTCATTGACTAAGAACGGGGCGAGCAGCGGCAGTTCCGGTGTGCGGCAGCGGCAGTCAACCGCGTCTGGCCGTGCGATTCACTGGCCTGGACGCCCGGTGTGCGCAACTCTGGACAACCGTGGCGCCGTTGCATGCGTCCCTGCTGGGATTCCTGCTCTGGACAGCCCTCCATGCGTCCCTGCTCTGGACAGCACGCTGTACGTGCCTTGTATCTCTCTCAAAATAGGAAGTTCAAATTATAATAGTGTGCACTGGGCGCAGTTGCGTGAGTGAGCAATTCGAAAAACAATGGATTTCAGTTTAGTTCACTTTTGTTTCTGCAGTTTAGTTTTTCCGCTGATGTTGTTCCCGTCAGAGTTCAATCCAGCAAAACAAATGGTGTAAGTTCAGTTAGTGCAGTTTCTTATGGCCGACACAATATGTGGGAGATAGTTGCAGTTCTGGAGCAAGATCTATGTGTGTTGCTGGCTCCCACGATGGTCAACTACTAACAGTTTGCAATTTTTTTGATCTGTGTTCATATCTATGTTAACTTGTTCAATAATTCAAATTCCCGTATTTTGTACTAGCTCTGAACAAACTCCTGAATGATTCAGATGGCTAAAACAAACGATGGTACTGTCTTGCTCTGAAGAATAAAAATAAAATTTATTCTTGATTAAAAAAAGGATCATGTATTTTTAGAAAGAGGTTCAGCGTCTCAATTACAAAAGTTCACCTCATATTATAACGGAAGTTAACACTGTGTTTTATATATATGTGATGAATGTGAAGTTCACATCGAAATTAAGAAGTTTTTTGGAATTAAGAAGTTAACTTAGATGTCGTGAGAAGTTTTGAACTAGCATGTTTCAGCAAATAAATTCATTTTTTGAAATTAATAAAAGTTCACTTCATTTTAAATTGAAGTTCATCACACGAAGTTCACCTTGTATTGATCAAAAGTTTAATCGCAAAAGGTCATCTCGTATTAAAATAGAAGTCCGGCCGGCCACTACGTACACTTCGTATTAAACGGGAGTTAATTTAGGGAGGTTCGCTATTATAAGATCGGGAGTTCAGTTCGTCCATTTCGGAAGTTCAGCCGCGAAATTATCATCTAAAAAACCAAGTCGCATTTGTTCGCCTCGTATTAAAAGGAAGTTCAGCCGCGAAGTTCATAGCGTATTAAAACGGAAGTTCAGCTGCGAAGTTCACCACACGAAGTTCGCTTCATATTAAACGGATATTTATCCCGCGAAGTTCACTTATTATTAAAATGAAAGTTTGGGAAGTTAGCGAGGTCATTAACCCAGAAGTTAAATTAACCCAACAATTGTTTGCTGCATGGCCGTGAAGTTCACTTTTTTGTTTGCAGAAAGTTCAGTTCTGGGAGTTAACTATCAGACTAAACGGAAGTTCAGATCTGGGAGTTCTGGGAGCAAAATAACTCATCTTATCCGCGTGATAAATAAATCACGATCGGAAGTTAATTAACAGACTAAATGGAAGTTCACAGAGCAGAAAAAACGGGAGTTCACAACCTAACACAAAGGAAGTTCATTATGCTATGTTTTTCGGGGCGGAAATTTTAAGCATAGAAATCATTGATACAAACTCCGTTTGTCCAAATCGGCCGGCGCCACGTGCTATTAGAAGGATATGAGTCTAATTTGAGTCTCCCATCCTGCGTTGCCCAAACCGAGCACCACAAACATGCTAATTTCAAATAGATTCCAGGTAATCTCGTTTCACTGTTTTTCGTATTTTTAAAATTAATCAAAAACCATAAAGAATTTGGAAACAATTTCTATACGAAAAAGTTGCGTATAGTCAATATCTTTCCAGCGCAATATCATTTGTTACGTTTAGATAAGCGGTTTGAAAGTAATTTGAAAAATACTGTCCGCTAGACATAAACATTCAGAAACAGAATTGCTAATTTTTCAAACTGCTCTTATTCCGTGATGAATTACGAAAATTGACCTGAGATAGTCAAGATGCGGTTTTTTCATATCTTTCCAACGGCGTATCATTTGCTTCAATCCGACAAACGGTTTGAAAATGGCGTCCAAAACAGTACGAAAACGAGAAAAGTACGTGAAAAACAGTGTTTCGTATATTTAAAATTGTTTTAAAACCGTAACTAATTTCAAAATCTCGTAGAAGTGAAAAAGGTGCGCATTTTTCATACCTTTCCAACGGCGTATCATTTGCTTCAATCCGACAAACAGTTTGAAAACCGCGATAGAAAAACTCACCGAATCTAAGTGTTCCGCCCGGAAGTTCACCTGTTATTTAAACGGAAGTTCCGAAAGTTGACCAGAATACTTATTCTAGTCGGGAGTGTAGAATAGCAGGGGTATATATATATATATATATAATTAACAGATGCTCCCTGGTGCCCGGGCACCTGGATCGAATACAGTACATTTTGGATATGTAGATGACACCTATACCTCGGGTATGCACATGTTGGGTATATATAGGGTGGGACTATTCAGCAACCACCCTTAAGAGTGCTCTAAATAGTTATTTAGAGCACCTTTTCAACCTTAAAGACCTTCTTAACCCGCACCCGACCCACGTGACCCGAGCGAACGGCCCGCACACACGCGACCTTCTCCTACCTCCCGGCTCCCGCCGGCCCGCTCGATCCACTTCTTCCCACCCAACTCTTCTTCCCGTCGGCGTGCCTTTCCTCCGCCACCGAACGGATCGGGATTCGCCTCCCATGGATCCTGCCCCGCCTTCTTCCCCAACAATAGCAGGACACCGTGTCCCGACCTCTCCGGCAGCCTCGCCCCGGCTCCCACGCCGGCCGTCGCGCGCCGTTCCGCCGACCAGCAGCCACGCGCCGTTTCTCTTACCGGCGGCCGTGGACCCGCCAGAGGCCGCAGGACAGGACCAACGGACTGAGCTCCCATGAGCCGTGCCGGCCGGACCTTCCTCCACCGCTGGAGCAACGAGCTGGAACACCCCGGGATTCCGGCCGCTGCGTCAATTCGACCGGTAAGGCCGCCACTCCTGCGCTTCGCACAAGACAGGCTCTTCCGACCCCTATCTCTCTAATCGATTATTACTTGGACGATTATTAATTGGAGTGTACAGTATAGTTTGAATGCATGGTCAATTTCCGCATCTGCGGCTCGTACTGAACTAATCCCTGGCATAACGTGTGCATGCTCTGTTCCGCATCTGCGGCTCGTACTGAACTAATCCCTGGCATAACGTGTGCATGCTCTGTACCTGTTTGCTCTTATGCGTGTGAGAGCTGATCCCCCGGGGAGGTTCAGATCAGCAACTCGGGTGGTTCAGAGCAACATGTTTTGTGAACGCCGACAGTATTGCCTACAGCCTTGTCGTCCATGTCCGCCGCTTGGCGACGCCAGCGACAGCACCGCGGGGAAACCTGCTCGGCTGCTCCCGTGCCCCTGCGTCACCACCGAGCCGAGGCATGCTAGCTGCTAACTGCTGTTTCTCTTCCTGTTGTCTGCTATCGCTCCTATCTGCTATCTGCTGCCTCCACGGAAGGTGGATTAGCCGCTAATGTAGCACTGGATGTTGCTGCGTGGTATAGAGTAACTGTGTATATCAGTTTACCTTGTGTACGTTGAGATTTCAGTTTTGTGCTTGTCGGCACTTTACTCGAATTGCCAGGTTCCATTTTTTTTGTTTTGTTACGTAATTCAGTTCGTTTTCTTTGTAGTCCAAATGTCCATCTATGTACAATTACGCAGGTATTTTTTTTCTGTTTCTCAGTATAAATTTTTCTCCTAATTGTAGAGCAAGGCGACAACAGAGGTTCAAAAGTTTTCTTTTTTAGTCCAGAAGTTGATTACTTAATTATCGACACCCACTCCCGGAGCCTCTCACCGGCCCACTCCCACCCACTCCCGCGGCCCGCGATGCTTGTGAATTTTGGGAAGTTTAGACGTGGGCAAAGCCAACCTGCTGATGTGTTCTGCCTTTTTGTTATTTGGATAACTGATAATTACTTAATTAATCATCTGGTGGAAAGAAAGGTTCACATTTGCTGATGTCTATGTTCCTGTTTTGATTTTATTTCTTCTAGGAAGTTAACTTTGGCTGTGTTTGGAGTTCACTTTAAAGATGTCGGAAATTCACCTCAATCACGTCAGAAGTTTTACCTTACTTTTGGGAGTTCGCATAACCAGGGCGGGGAGTCCACTTTGAATGTGTCGGAAGTTCTTCTCGGTCGCGTCGGAAAATTACATTTTTTTGAAAGTTCGCCAGAAATACAAGGGAAGTTAATTCTTAATTTCCGTGAAGTTCACTTTGTACCGTACAAAAGTTCACCTCGAACGATCCAGAAGTTCATATCAAAATTTGTTGTACATTTACTTCTTTGTCAGGAGTTCAGCTCGATTGCGTCGACAGTTCATATTAAAAATGCCTTCTACGTTACATCTGCGTCGGGAGTTCGATTTGAACAAATCAAAAGTTAACTTTAAAAGCTTCGGAAGTTGATCTCGAATATGATGCAAGTTTACCTTTATGTAATGAAAAAAATAAAATCAAGGGACTGAAAAAAAGGTTCACGATTTTTCCTCATGATGTTCACAATTTACAGAAGATACTCTCACAATAATGCGAAGGTCAAAGTATACAATCTCGAAATACAATCCGAATAACAACATGAAAACAGGGAAAAATCTAAAAATACAGCAGTTCGTATATTTAAAACTGCTTTTAGACCACGCATAATTTTGTAAAATGGTCCACACAGTAGTATGCGCAATTTTCATACCTTTCCAACGGTATATCATTTGCATCGTTTGGACAAACGGTTTAAAAACTACAACAAAAATAGTGCAGGTTACGGAATAAAATTTTCGCGATCAGAAGTTCACTATCGCACACCCGGAAGTTTACCATCGTGTAAAAGGAAGTTCGGATGCTCTGTTTTTCTGGGCGGAAATCCTACTCATAGAAATCGTTGATACGAGTTTCGTTTGTCCAAATCGGCCGCCGCTACGTGCAATTGGCAATGATATGAGTCTAATTTGACTCTCCCATGTTGATTCGTCCATTCCGAACTTTATAAACGTGTCAATTTTAAATCTATTCCAATGTCACCTTGTTACTCCGTTTTTCGTATTTTCGAAATTAATCAAAAACTGTCAGGAATTTCAAAAACATTTCTATATGAAAAAGTTGCGTCTAGTCAATATCTTTCCAACGCCGTATCATTTGTTACATTTGGATAAGCGGTTTGAAATTAATTGACAAAACAGTGTCCGCTGGACCTAAAAATCTAAAAAACAGAATTTTCTATTTTTAAATCTGCTCTTAAACCGTAGAGAATTTGGAAAAATGTCTAGAGATATCGAAGACTCGCATTTTCCATAGCTTTCCAACGGCGTATCGTTTGCATCAATCCGACGAGCGGTTTGAAAATGGCGGCCGAAAAAACAGTACAATACGGAGAAATTCCCGAAAACTGCACTCAGCATTTCTAAAATTGTTTTGCAACCGTAAGGAATTTGGAAAACCCGTCTTGACAAAAAAGATTCGCATTTTCCATAGCTTTCCAACGGCGTATCATTTGCATCAATCCGACGAGCGGTTTAAAAATGGCGGCCAAAAAACAGTACAAAAACGGAGAAATTCGCGAAAACTGTGTGTAGTATTTCTAAAATTGTTTTAAAACTGTAAAGAATTTGAAAAACCTGTCAAGACGAATAAGGTGCGCAATTTCAGTACCTTTCCAACGGTATATCGCATGCGTCGTTCCAAAAATCGATTGGAAAATTGCGCTAGAAATACTATAAAATCTGTGTGGTCCGTCCGGAAGTTAACATAGTATAGAAACGGAAGTTCAGAAAAGGTGCTCTGAATAGTTATTCAGAAACTGGTTATATATATATATATATATATATATATATATATATATATAGCTACGCATGGGGTATAGTGGGCTAACATGGGGTATAGCTACGCACCCTAATCCAACCATTGAATCACACTGAATCAACTATAGAGAGCACAAGATTAGGAATGAGACCTAGCAGCGGAGCTGACGCCGTTACATCGGGTGCATGTCGCAATTCAATCCCGGACCGGTTTCATATTACGACGACCACCAAAATATCACGCACTGGACCTGGTTTCTCCTTCTATTTCTCCCATGGAGCCCCCAATCCCTACCCAAAGCCAGCTGCAAACACCACACACGGTGGCCCTCCTCCTGCCTCACCGGCGCCGCGGCCTAGGCTATTCTACGACCGTCCCTCACCTCCCGCACAACACGCACTCCCTCGTCCCCGTAACCGGCCGCCGGGCCACTGGCTCCCTTCCGCCGGCGCTACTCCCGCCTGCCATCGTGGATCCCGGCCGCCGGCGCGGCTCCCGACCACGGGCGCTGCTTCCACCGCTCGTTCCGCCGTGGATACCGGTCGCCGGCGCTGCTTCCCACGACTAGCTCCGTCGCTGGCGCGGAATTCCTCCTACGGCTCCCCCGATGCCGTTGTCTCCCTCCAGCCACCGCGTACCGGAAAACGGCGTGACCCCTGGCCTCCGCCGCCACCACGGGCCCAGCCACCGACGCTACTCCCCACGGCCACCGGTGCTGTTCCCCATGGCGAGCGGGGATGCTCCCGACGGCGAGCAGAGTTGCTCCCCACGGCGAGCGGCTCTGCTCCCCAAGGCGAGCAGGGTTGCTCCCCACGGCCACTGGATTTGCTCGCGACGGCGAGCGGGGTTGCTCCCCACGGCCACCGGAGTTGCTCCCCAGGGCGAGCGGCGCTGCTCCCCACGGCCACCGGCGTTGCTCTTCACGGCCATCGCGCTGAGAGGGAGGGCTCGTCCCGTGATCTGTAGCTGGAGCGAGGGCGCGTCCGGCGACCTGCAGTGGGGAGAGAGGCTGCAGCTTCCAAGAGAAGATCCGACCGAGAAGAACAAGATCCGTCGCCGAGCACAAGCCCCAGGAACCAACGTCCTCGAGCCAAGAATCGTGGGCTGCCAGCCCCGCTAGATCCGAAGCTCCAAGGCAGGATCTGTTTGATACGTGCTGTTTTCTTGTCTTTCTCTTTTGTGAATGGAAGGTCTGTTTGATACGTGTTGTTTTCTTGCCTTTTCTGGATCTCATCTTTTCCTATTCCTTTTCTGAAATGGATCTGGGCTGCCGTTGCTTCCTTCCTTCCCTGTCTGTTTTTATATATTCGTGCTGGAATGGATCGGCGACCTCCAGTTCATGCCGTGGAGAACTGTGTTTTTTTGCTTATCAAGATCCTTTGTTTTTTTTTCAATTCGTTACTAATTAGAAATCATACTGGGCTATCCAGTTTTCTTGGTGGTATTTTGCACAGCGTTGTGCTGCGACAATAGTTCCTTCTCTGTAGTATTTTTGATCTTCTTACTTAACAACTGTAGCCTGACATAATATTATTTTCAACCGGAACTTCGCAAAAAAAAACTGTATTCACGTTCCAAAAATTGGAATTTTTGGAATCTCAAAAGTATTATTTTCGATTTTTTTTAAAGGCTAGATCATTGGAGCCCATGTGCACCAAATCTTAAGTTAAGCAAAAGGAAAACACACTGACGTTTTGGTATAGGCAAAACGTTGGAAAACCGAGCGATGTTTATCTTGTCACGGACAGACTAAGGAATCAACGTAGCCATTTCGTATACCATCACGCTGGACACGCCCCAACGGTAACCTTCTGTACCGCACCCAGCCGTTCAAACGAAAAACAACTCCACCACGGCACCGTATCACTGGCAAAAAACATAGGGAACCAACAGAGACAGCTGTCTGACCACCACGCATGCATGTAACGGTTGGCAGGCACGGCGTTAACGCTAGAAGCACTATCCGTCATAGCCCAAAGCATAGAGATCTGATACTCTCGATATCCAACGGATACTAGGCTATGCATAGCTATCACCCTTGTTAGCAAATCCGCGTCCATAACCCTTATATGATGCAAATATGATTGGAATATAAGTAATATAGTGCGTAGTTCATGTATGCATTTTACATGCATCAGTGACAAGCATTAAGCATAACAAGTTGCAACAACGACACAAAGTACTAACAACGGATACTAGGCACCATGCCCTAATGATTTTATATCTATTACATGAACGATCTCATCCAATCCCTACCATCCCCTTCAGCCTACAACAGGGATTTACTCACACATGGATGGGGGAACACATGGATGGTTGATGGAGAGGCGTCAGTGATGATGATGGCGATGATCTCCTCCAATTCCCCGTCCTGGTGAAGTGCCAGAACGGAGTTTCTGGTCCCCGAAATAGGGTTTTCGGTGGCGGCGGAGCTCTGGAGTGTTTCTGGAAAAATGGTTGACCCCCCCGGCGTTTTTAGGTCAAACCCTTTAAGTAGTCGAGAGGGGGACGCGAGGGGGTAACCGAGCCGGCCACACCATGTGGTGGCGCGGCCCAGGGCCCACCGCACCGCCACGTGGTGTGGGCGCCTCGTGGCCCGTCTTCGTCTCGTCTTCTGGCTCCGTGGGTCTTCTGATAAAATAGGAGCTTTGCGATATTTTCTGGGGATTTTCCCGAAAGTTGACTTTCTGCAAAAAAATAAGACACCAGGGCAATTCTGCTGAAAACAGCGTTAGTCCGTGCTAGTTGCATTCAAAACACACAAATTAGAGGTAAAACAACAGCAAAAGTGTTCGGGAAAGTAGATACGTTTTGGACGTATCAGTGATCCACCCCTGCCACCTCCCGCCGGCGCGCCCGTCTCCTCCCCCGCGTGCCTGCTCCTCTTCCACCCCAGCCACTGTCGGAGTGGGAGCGCTTGGGGCGAGGAGACGGAACTAGTTACCTAGTACTCCTACTCACGAAACAAAACACGCTGGAATGGATGTATTGCAACAGGCCCATTTTGTCATTGCTTCAACTCATGATCCGTCGGTGGTTTGATTACACCCGGTAAGTCACGATGCAATCCGACCAGGAGATGTAGGAATCCCGCGATGTAGTGTATTTAAGGTCTAATGAAGGAATCCAACTCATGAATCGGTGGTTTGATTACACTCAAGAATTTCAGAACTACAGAGATAAAATTCTTATAGGGACCAATGACAAAAGGCTGCTATATATGTTTTGCTATTTTTTCTAATGTGTGGGCTGCTAATTCATCTGGCATAATTGTACAACACAACATTATACAAAGAAGAGAATGCACCACTTTATTCGATTTGGTTCAGGACAGTGCAAAATATATAGTCACTAGCTTCTTTATAATTTCCTCTTTCTCACATAAACACATAAACAGATCTAGAAGAACTCATTTTAATCCGGAGTAAGATCAGTCTGACTAATGACCCAACCTCTGATCCAATACATGCACTGATCGAAAGATTATAAAAAACCTAATTAAAAAATCTAGTAACAAGAAATAGCTCCTCCTCATGCCAGTCCACCACCTATACCCTGGCCGACGTTCCTCCTCCTTGATCTTCAACGGCGTCAAGTCCTGATCCAGGCCTTCGTCCAGGCGCCTAATGAAGCCCTCGAACAACTCGGGCTTGACGGCGCAGCACTTGCGTAGCGCCGCCGTGGCCTTGATGCACGCCGCGGCGTCCGGCTTCTTCGCGGACTGGCACTTGTCCAACGCCTTGTCGAACTCCTTGATGCAGCCGCCTTTTACTAGTTGGCGCCTGACGATCGCGACTTCGACCACAAAATCCCCAAAGCCGGCAGCGCCGAGCCCCAACCCCGCGAGGAACCAGCCTGTCCCCATGGCCGCCGCCGGCGATTTGTTGGTTGCTAGTACTAGTAGCTAGGGCTAATCGTGAATTGCTTCCCAGGCTTTATACTGGGAAGGGACGACGGCCGTATGCCTCTAGATTTGTTTTCTTTTTCCGCTAACGTGCAAAGGAAGTTTAGAAAAACAATTGCCGTATATAGCTCAACGGGCTTAACTGATTTTAGATTGCTTGCTAAAGGGACCGTACGTACGTGCTTCTTTTAGAGATCAATTTTCTTACGTGTAAGAAACCTGAGCATCAATACCTAATTTTCCATGCCTACCATCTTGAACTAATTACAAAAATATAACGAAAATTGAGAAATCAATATCTGGACGTCTGAGCTGGGCTTTCAGCCCTTCACAACAAAAAATCTTACCGGGAATATTTGGTATTTTTGAATTCCGATACATTATAAGGCACTACGTGAATCAGCTGATATGCCGACGGTCAGAAGCTACGCCGACGGTCAAATGTAGTGACGTCGAATGCCAAAACGTAATTGTCGGCATAGCACAGTCGCCGGCGTACCGGTAGCTATGTCGATGGTCACCGTCGACGCCGTCTGTGTACGTGGGGCTAAGCCGACGGTGGTCGTCGGATCACAACAGCCATCCATAGCTCCCCTACACGTGGCACTTGCGAGCCCTCTGGACACGGTGCGTTGACAACGTCATATAAAAAACGACGGCCTCAACGGATTACCATCCCATTGCGGGTTAACACAATATCCAGTGGCAAAGAGACTAAGACAAAAGTCACATTGGGATAGGCTATATTTATTGGTCTCCGGGAGTCGACGTGGCTGATTTGTTACGAGTGCGATTTGAACCATATCCTTCTTGCCATGGTGGACCAACGGAGAAAATATCCGGCGGAAATAAGAACGTAAAACCCATGTTCAAAAGTCCAAAGTTTCGAAAACGATGAATTACGTTGGGCATGTAAAAGCTCAAGTCGAAACTCGGAATTGTTTACGAGATATGAAAATGCCGAATTTGAGAAATGATTAATAGCCCTCCAACGGCCACACACAGCAGTAGCAGCTCTGAAACCAAAAGAGGAGACATTTCGCCGAGAAGATTCGTCGGAGCATGTCCTGGCTCTTCCCCGGCGTCCTCGGAGCAGCGGCGGCCACCTCTATTCTGAGCCGGGGCTGCCCAGGATCAAGGAGGAGGAGTGGAGCCCTAGCTGGTGCCCCGCCGACGACCAGCCGGGTCTCCAGGATCAGGAGGAGTAGCGAGCCCTAGCTGCCGACCCGGCCTACTCCCTAGCCTCTCGACCACCGATCGATTCAACCGCCGCCTTTTGATCCCATCGATCCGATCCGCCGCCGAACTCGACCCGGCAGCTGCGGGGCAGGTGGCTCTGCTCCACCCCAATCTGGCAATCACGCTACTCAAGTGGCCCTCCCTCTCCTGATGCTCCTCCACTAGCTAGCGGCTGCTCGTCGACGCCATCCGTCCGTGAGCTCCTCCAACTGTAGTTGCTCCACCGATCCCCTTCAGACGTAAGGACCACCACATCCATATTCATGCCTGTACTTTTAACCCAGCGGCATATACTGGACTGGGGTAGTTTCTTATAATTGCAGGATTTTCCTGATTCTGTTCGGAAAACGTTTGTCATTCTGTGATATACTTGTCAGAGATGATGACGTGTGTCTATCAACACAACTTCTCATTCATGGTATCAAAGCAGATTCTTTGAAATGTAACTTTGTAGAAATAATTTTGTTGCTGGAAATTTTGATGACAACAATGTTTCAGAAGTACATATTATGTACTCCCTCCGTTTCAAAATATATTGTTTTCTTTTTCAGCCTGTAGAGTAGTAGAGTGAGCTCAATGAAGCACACGATACTCTTCCTGAATATTCATTGTACATGGAAGTATGATATGATTTCCAAATGGTGAAGAGATATATAGTTGCGATAAAATAAAAAGTTGTGATGAATTTTCCAGTCTAGGTATATGCCTTCACATCTTAATTAGCATATATTGTTGCATTTGGTTGCTTATTTAGTCATTCTGGTATATCTAGGTACGCAATCCCTCCATTTTCAAATTATAAGGCGTACATTTTGTTGCAACTTGTTTTAAAATATGAAGTGTGTGCAGAGCATTAAAAATTTGTTTTCTTACTTGCTCTCACTTATATGAAATTATTTTTCCCTAGTGTGCATCTTAATATTTACCTATGTTCAACAATAAGAAGTGGGATGTCTAATTTTTTATCGCTTACATGCTTTAGTTTTATTTTATTCATATTGTTATTAAATTATTTAAATTTGACATGGGGAAACATCAGTCCGATTCCCATAAGCGCAAGAGCAAAGATAAGGAACAAGATTTGATTAAATCTTAAAAAGGTGCTATGGACAAGTTTATTAGAAAAGAAGCATCACAAGGGTCATCAGGTAATCCAATCTAGTCTGTTGATCCTTCTACCATGCACTTGTAATTGTTACTTACAATCAGTCTAAAGATAGTCAGACAAAGACATATAATATTAAAGTAGAGTAAGAACATCTTGTTATTAATTTGAATAATTCACCTTGAGCACGGATGTTGATGATTTTTTTCGGTCTGACATATATGATCCAAGAAACTGGGGTTTTCTTGATTCTAAACAAATGATATTTTAGCATAAAAGCGTCTAAGAAGAGACTTCTCAATAGCGCCTGAGGGCGAAGTGGAAGATCGATTATGGGGATATGATTGAAGATTTCATTTCAAAGAACACAAAAGGAACGATGATGTTCAAATAAACGTTATGAAATTTTGAGTTATATAGGTATTATTCTCAATATATTCAACTGTTACGTAAAATTTCTGTCATATACATTAAAATTATCTATTAGTTCAAATTTTTGTGTGAGATAGGGCACTGTTTTAGATTTTCGCACGGGGCTCCGGATTTTGCCGGCCCTGGTCATAGGTTACATCGTGTGGTGCCCATCATTATATGGGAGGCACAGACTACTAGTGTCCAACTCAAACACTACACATATCTTACCCACACCGAACACAATTCCAATTTCAACTGTAACCCAACACGTACACAATAATTGACACAAACGTACTACGAATGTGGTATAATATCACACAATGTTCATGCTTCTCTTATTCTAATGCATAAAGGCACTTAGAATACATACATAAGCTGGAGATGTACATTTGTCACCATGCATTGGCAAGTAGATATAAAAGTTTTTTCTGGGTCACTATGACGACCAAGATTTGGCCCACTTGTGTGAAATAGCTCTTAGTTGCAGACCATATCTTCTGCCTACCAACATCCCAAATTTCTCGGACATGTCAAATGAAGCAGGGCTATTTCCATCGAGGATCAGCCGGTCAAAGTGATACAACAGGTTCGCCAATGCCGTTTGCACGGTTGACATGCCAAATAGCATCCCAGCGCACTGGCATCGCCCAGCTCCAAAGGTAAATTCAGAGTTTGTCATATTGTAGTCCATGTTATCATCCTTGAACCTCTCAGGTTGAAACTCTTCTGGATTTTCCCAATATTTTGGTTCTCTTGAAATTGCAAAGACATTAATATATACATTGGTGCCTTTAAGAAAATCATACCCTAAAATTTTGCAGTCCTCTCTGGTCATTCGGGCTATTAGAGGAGCAGGTGGATGCAACCTAAGGACCTCCTTAATGACCATCCGCATATAGTGGAGTTCGGCAAGGTCACTATTGCTAATAACGACTCGGCCTTGACCTAGCACCTCTCGGATCTCAAGTTGTGCCTTAGCCATGGCTTTCGGATGACGGACAAGTTCAGACATTGCCCACTCTAGAACAACTCCCGAGGTATCTGTGCCGGCAAATATGTCCTGGAAGTGACAGTTGTTGCGTGTATAAGTACATATGAATAGTAAAAATAAATTTGTATGAAATGTAATTATATTATATAGGTTGTTTTAAGTAAATTATACAAAAATTAACGCCTTGTTGGAGTCTAAATAGAATTATGCCTTTAATTACTATCTAAATATATGCTTTTTCATATGTACTTTGCAATTTTCCTTCTTGAACCCATAACTGGGGAATCGCAGGTAAA
Organism: Poa pratensis; assembly: GCA_947311845.1. NCBI lineage: Eukaryota > Viridiplantae > Streptophyta > Magnoliopsida > Poales > Poaceae > Poa > Poa pratensis. The sequence goes on from CAMZMU010000085.1 coordinate 18,798,099, forward strand.
CGATTATACCTTTTGCACTATTCTTTGTAAACCATTATACTTTTTGCACTATTAGGGGAATCACCGAATTAATAAGAAACTACATCGATGCCATGACTCACGAGTTGAACTATTTTATATATCCACTATATATGGCATTTTCTTATTATCCTTTTCTTTTAACATGTTACCCCATTTAAGCCTCGTAAGTACATTAGTATCATGGTCGTCACTATTAGTAATGTACCCGTAGCTATTACTAGTACTGTAGTTAGACAATATTATACCTACACTACTATATATATGGTTGTAGGAAGTTGGCCAAACTTATTTGATTTGACTGGGGGAGTGGCTATACAGCTAATTTTTTTTTAATAATACATTTTTTTACAGAAATTTGATAAATATTACGCATTTTGCATAAATTACACAAATAATACGGCCTCGGCCCAGGCTAAGCCGACAGGCACTTATCGGCCCAGGCCTGGCCGATTAGTACTAATCGGCCCAGGCCTGACCGATAAGTGCCCACTGGGCTAGCCCAGCCGTGCGCCTGATTTGTACCTTATCGGCCAGGCCTGGGCCGATTAGTACTAATCGGCCAGGCCTGGGCCGATAAGTGCCTGTCGGCTTAGCCTGGGCCGAGGCCGTATTATTTGTGAAATTTTGCGATTTTGCGTAATATTTTTCGAATTTAATTAAAAAAACGTATTATTAAAAAAAAATTAGCGGCTATACAACTCCAACACCTCCAGGTCAATCGATGCATATAGATTGTGGCGATGTATAGAGACTAGCCAAGCATATACCATTGTATGTACTAGTAGTAGTGTAATTCTTGTGAGTATAGCACAAGATTAAGAAGAAAACTTACAAACAAGACAGCACCCATGCTCTCCTTGGTTAGAGGGAATTCTAACGAGTCCTCCCGCTGCAGCCTAAGCAGCACCCCCAGCAAATCCTCATTGTCGTTGATGCAGTTGGCGCCATCACCGCCGGCGGCCTTGCGCTCGTCGATGATGTCGGCGATGATGCTCTGGGTTCGGCCGTAGGCCTTCCTCATGCGCCGCTCGTCGTTACTCAGCCACCGCACGAGCCGTGAGGAAGGGAAGAGGTCGACGAGGCTGAAGCCGCCGACCAGCTCGAAGCACCTGTCTAGCTCGTGGAGGAACTCCTCCTGCTGTGTGAACTTGCCGCCAAAAGCCGCCCGAGACACGACGTCGTTGCTGAGCGCCTTGACCATGTCAGTGACGTTTACGGCGTTGCCCGCCGACGCCGAGGCTGCGATGGAGCGAACGAGGCATCCCACCTCGTCGGCCCACATGCCCTCCAGCCGCTTCACCTGCTTGGCGTTGAGGAGCTCCGTCATGCAGACCTTGCGCATCTGGCGCCAGTGGTCGCTGTATGGGGCGTAGGCGATGTCCTTGCCGCCGCAGCTGAAGATGTCCAGGGTTGTGCTGCGAGGGCGGCTGGCGAAGACGGGGTCGTTGGTCTTCATAACCAGAGCCGCCCCCTCTGCGTTGGAGACCACCATCGTCGGGACCTCGCTGAGTCTAAGGAACATCAGTGGCCCATGCCGGCGAGACAACTCGGCCAACCTGCGGTGTGGGAGGACGCTTACGACGTGGTGGAGGCTGCCGATGACAGGAAGCATCCATGGGCCTGGAGGCAGCAGCGGCTGCAGGTTCTTGGTTTTGGTCTTGAGAAACCAAAGCGTGAGCACCGTAGTGAGGGATATTAGGCACACACTTAACAACTCCATGGACTGCTCGTGCGTACGTTCTTGGGTTTGGGTATGTTATATAGACCACCGTTAATCTTGCTTTGAGATTTGTGTTAAGGGCTCTCCCTCTGCCTACTCTATATACACATAACACTTGTTTTCTATTAAAGTTCAAACTTGACAAGTTAGTTAATTATTATCATATCATGCTATGGAAAATAATGCACAACTTGGAATAAACAAACTACTCCCTCTATTCCGGTTTATAGGATGCATTTGGCAAATCTCTCCAACCTAGGTGGCTAACTATTGGTGTATTGGGTTGCGTAATTGGTGTACATACATTGGTTGTCTTTCTTTTCTCTCTCTAATTACTCATTAATTGACTAATTTGGTATGCATGCATTGGTTGTCTTGCATTTGCTCTCTCTCAATTGCTCATTAAATGCCTAAATTGCATCTTATTCTTGGGAAAACCTGGGTTTGGAATTACATCCTATAAACCGGAATAGAGGGAGTAGATTAAGTAGCATGCGTCCCGCCAATTATTACATGATTAAATAAACAAGCTAAAACATAGGTGAAATTGTTCACATGACGAGATCGCTTGGCGCGGCCAGAGCTAAAAAAAAGAAAGATTAAATCAACTCCCTTGAAGCTACCAGATGCCCTGCCCACGTGATGGCATCGGCTGAAGGCGACGGCAAGGAGCGGGCTGCCGGGCTGGCTCCATTTCCATCTCCTCTCCTCCTCTGGCGAGGAGTAAGGCCGGGGGTGCGATCATTTGTAGCGGCGGCTAAGGGATAGCAACGGATTGGGTCGTTGAGAGACACACGAGACACGACTGCCGACACTACGGGAATCAGCTGATATGCCGACAGCCAGAAGCTACGCCGAAGGTCAAATGTACTTAATTAGTATCAAGCTGTCAAGTAGCCCTCAATCGCCATCTCACTTGCATGTTTCACTACACATCGAGCTTCCAATCAATCACCATGCACGTTGCAGAGTATAACCATCGGTAACCATGCCTGCACAAGCTACCTCAGATGCATACTTACAGGCTACGATTCATCTACGACATGTAAACGAATACATGGAGTTTCCATGATATACTTGATGGTGTTTTTTACATGCACAGACGACAGAGCAAGGTAATAAAAAAAGCAGGTGACATGTTTATGTGGTCCACGGTCAAATTTTGAATCGTCCTTACTAATAACTTCCAACTGGTCATTCCCGTGGGCCTATCCATGTTTATCCAGCAATTAATGTCTCCAGATTATAGTTTACCGATTTTTTTTTTTGTTGACATTTTCAACTTTCTCATTACACAACCAAATTCTTACAATCGTTTAGAACAGAAGGCCAAACCTGGCTAGGGCAAGACTGAACCCAAACACCGGAAGAACCTTCTACTCTACACAGTTTTGCTAACTCATGAGCCACAGAATTACAATCTCTTCTAACTGGGGATAAAAGAAACGGAGGCACAATACTTCTCATCCTATCTATCTCCCTGTAGACATAGCACAAGCTCGAAAGATCCTGATGTCCAGCGTTGAGAGTCGACCAAACCGCCGCACAATCTGTTTCGACAGTGGAAACATGAATCCCGTCTTGGGCGCAACATGGCATTAGCTTCCTCCTCTTCCGCATGATTATAGGTCTGGAGGTTATCAGCGAAACTCCAAACCACTTGACCCATGTGATCTCTCACCACACCTCCCACAGTTGCCTGACCAGAAACAGAAATAAACGAGGCATCAAAGTTCAATTTAAGCATACCCTCATCAGGAGCAGTCCACCCCCTCGAAACAGAGGCAGGGTTGTGAGAAGGAAGCAGGTTCCTGTTGTTGAGCATGTCCTCCTTGCTAGTATTTATCCTGTATCCAGCAGAATACAGATTGTTTGCATAGTTCTGGAGAAATATAGCAGAGGCTTCAATCGAGCATTTTCCATCTTCATGGACAACATCGTTCCTCAAGTGCCACGCCCTCCACAGCAACAGGATAACAAGAGGACGTGCTTCAGTTTTGGCATTTGCCAACAAAATTAGCAGCCAATCCGGCCCAGTATACATGAATTGGTCTTCTGTAGGTAGATTCCAGCATTTTCTCATTCTATTTCTAAGTGCTCTGGCTTTTGTGCACCCCATTGCCACAAATATTGCAAGTACCCGGTTTTTGAAAATTCGTCATCGCAAGATACACACCCTCTATACGACACTGCGAGTTAAGCGACGAAAGTTGCAGTGTAATCATGTCAAGGTGTAATCATACTCATATATCGGCATACATGATGATGCATCTCTTCAGCCACAAGATTGGAACTATTGATGTTGTTGTTTTCTTAGCTGTCACTTGTTAGGATAATGTGATACATAAACAAAGCTTGAATATGTTGTGATGTCCTCGGTATGGAAACAATATTTAGTCTGACTGGCGTATCACTTTCTCGTTATGCAGCTTATTTCCATTTTGGTATGCCTGTCTGACTGCTAATAACTGAAAATAGTCTCTGATCTGCTAACTTCAATAGAAGATTGGTTTCCGTCACATGACAGTTGCAGCCCAGCAACTTAATTTGACTTCTATCTTATCCACTGTCAACATCATGAATTATCTTACAAATATAAAAACATCTAGTTGCTTAAATTAAAACACTCCCTCCGCCTAGCCTCCTTCATCCACTGTTTTAGTGTGTCCATATTATAATTTCCTGACTCTAATGATTGATTAGTCGAAGTGTAGCCATAAAGCCGTCGGTATCTAGTTAGCACCGGTTAGATAAGTTTGTTGTCACAATATACGACCATATATACGACTGTAAAAGTTTACAAGACTAAAGTTTCGACTAAATAATCAAGATGACATCATGCTCGTTATCTAGACACTGGTTATCCATCTCTTCCACACAAGAGATGGAAACAAAAATAATTGATGTTATTATCCTCCAACCGGCTGAAATAGAATAATGAAACGAATTCAAATATAGGCATGTCAATTATTACACATCAATTTATGGAAAGTCTTCAACATGATGCCAGCGCATTGTCGGTATGAAAACAATATCTAGTTTAAACAATGTGTCACTTGCTTGTTCTGCAACTTGATGGCATTGTTTCAAGTCGTGTCTGGCTACTAATAATAGAGACTCGTCTCTCTTCTCCTTACTGGAAAGGCATGCAACTTGTACATGCCATCCTCATTGAAGGACTTCAAGCATATTAAGTTAGTTTTTTTTAGCATAAGATCTGTTTGCGTCCTCAACAAACGTGTTTGAATTTCTCTTGGTCTTTATAAACTTCACAAAACTTCTTTACGAACAGAATAACATCTTGCTAGTTAAATCTATACAATCCAACCGTTGAGCCAACTTTATCCAAGTTCAGTGTCTCCATATTATAATTTCCACACATTAATGAATGGTTCCGTAATAGTGTATCCTGACATTCATAGCAAATGGATTAATGAAGTACAATATGTAACCATCGATGCTTTGAGATCTAGTTAGAAAGGCTTAGATCAGTTTGCTATGACAACATATTACCATCTATGTGTCCGTAGTGAGTTACATTACTAACGTTCTAACCAAATGCAATCAAGATAGGTCCATACTCGGCTATCCACATACCGATGATTCATCTCTTCCACAAAAGATAGACACAAATCTGCTTGATGGTACCGTGCTCCGAGTGGTTACTAGTGATGGACTGCTGAAAATATTTATTTGTAGATAGGTCACTTCAACATCAGTTTATGGAAAGTCCTCAATATGAGGTCAAAGTTCTTGGTATAAAAAACAATATGCAGTCTAGCCGGCATGCATGTCACTACGTGTATCCCTAAATGTCCTTAGCGCATATCAATTTATAGCAAGGCACTAGAGACGGACTGCATTATTGACCTTGTCTCCTGGGAAGTTGGTAAGTTGTACTTTGCTACCTGCCTACGAAGACTCCATCCTTTCTATAAATAGGAGCTCCTAATACTTGAGCGAGGACGCAATTGCAAGAACCTGCTCTTGTATATACTTGAGCTTGCAAAGTTACTGTGTGTGAGAGAGAGAGAAATGGCGGAGGAAGAAAGTGGAGCTGGTAGATTGATCTCCCACGGCTACACAGTTCTCGACGAGCAACGCCACACGGTGGACTACCGCGTCAGCGTCTGGGGAGACTACTTTATCCAGAACCCAGAGCTGCCTCATACACACAAGGTACACGGACACACATGTACATGTGTTGGTGTTGCAATTCCTAATGTGTTGTTTACTTACCACCGATTATAGGTTTTGTGCTTTCAGTGAACTGCATGCTGAGTAACTGTACATGCATGCTCGAAAAAGACAAATGAACTTTTTATTATTGAATTCATATTTGAAGGTAGGCTTGCTCATTCCGTAATTTTGTATCACACAAATTAAAAACTAATATATGGCATAATTGTTGAACAAAGGCGTGCACCAACGGAAAAATATATATCATGTATTTGGAACGAATGGATCAATTTGTTCTGATACAAGTAGTATGTATATTTGTCTACATGTCACAACTCTAGACACATCCCAAAACTTCAAAGACAACACTATTTTCAATGGAAATTAAGAAAGTTGTATCCATTAGCGATGTTTAATCTTTTGAATATGTTGTGCGGGTGAAGCGTGCAATGCCTGACTAAGCTTATACAGAACTTATACAGAACTCTTGTGTATTCTCATTTCCGTGTTGCAATTTGACAACTTATACAGAACTCAATAGAATGGATGAATGAAAGACGTGACAAACTGGTGCACAAAGTAAGGAAGAAGTTACTAGCTATTCATGATCCTGTGGCCGAAATGAATATGATCGATGCACTTCAGCGTGTCGGAGTTTGTCACCATTTTAATGAAGAAATTGGTTTGAAGTTACAAAAGCTTTCCTCACGGAAATTTGGCAATGAAAATTTTCACGATATCTCAATTCAATTTAGGTTGCTGAGGCAAGACCGACACTACATTTCTTCTGGTAATTATTCATTTAATTATTTTCTTGCACTCCTTTTAACTGTCAACACCTTCGATTATATTTCTTGACATGGAAGGCATACAAATATACACACAATAAAAAAAATTACCCTCTAGTGGATATGTTTAACCATAAAATTGTTTGAATAAAAGTAAGAATGAATATTAAGTAAAAGAACAATCTGCTTTTTGTGTAATGAATGGTTTGTCGTACAAATTTACGGTTTAGGATTACAAACTGGAAAAAAAAGTAATCACTAAACACTTTCATAGACATCGCAGGTTAGCCTAAGTTCCTAGGGTAAAACTATTCCCTATGAATAAACATACTCAAGAAATCGTACAGATATCAGCAATGTGCACGTTCTTGTTCCTTATACAAGGACAAAAGGTTCTCCTAATTTTATACTCCCTCCGTCCCAAAATAAGTGTCTCAAAGTTGTCCAAAAGTGAATGTATCTATACTTGTTTTATGTGTAGATACATCCACTTTTTGACAAATCTAAGACAGTTATTTTGGGACGGAGGGAGTAACAAACAAGTAGTCGGTTGATATCCGCACAATATAAAATCTAGAATTTAGCATTTTTATTTAGAAAAAGAACGTTATCTATTTCGTGCTAGGAATGATGGAGAAATAACTGAAATTAATTGTCGAAATATTAAAATTATCTCAGTGCTAGAAAATATTGATTACTCGAAATTGCCGATGAGTGGGTATGATACTTGCTCATTGCTCTGAATAATGCCTTACCGTTGCACGGCAAATAGATTTTTAATGAATACACGTTCGGTGATTTACTATAAGTACACTTTTTCAAACAGTACTAGAACAATACATAGTGTAGAAACACAAAAGCTAGTGAGCTGATTGGTGAAAGAAATAATCTCAAATCCTGCAGCCATTAGCATCACGAGTTATTGAAGGATACAAATATGGAACATGGTAATCTTAGCCAATAGATAATTAAAATTCATTCATTTTCAGCATAAATGCAACCATACAAAATTAAGAATAAAATAACCAACATACCCCTATTCTATAGAATGTGTAAAAAATGTTGAAAATCTTCAATTGAAGGAATTAAATTGTTCTGAAAGAAAAACACGCCATGGAAAATTAGGAAAGAAAGGAAGGAACTAGCAGAAGAAAACAAGACTGGAAAAATACAACACATACTGAGCCACAATTTTGGAGTCAAACACCCACTTGATGTAATCTCTTGCACATGTATTGTAATCACACATTGACTTACTGCAACGAAATAAAAAGATGAACATGTAACACCCCGGCCCACCCCCGGGCCGAGCCTGTCACCCCTTGCAGCTCTCTAGGATCTCTAGACTGGACCCACAAATAAAAATATTGATCAGTCTTTTCGGCGCAGTTTGTACTCACTCGAACTTCCCGGTCGGTCACCAATCATTGGGAGCGCTCTAGGCCAAGCACGCTTAACCTCGGAGTTCGTACGAGATGAGCTTCCGGAAAAGAAATTACAACTTGTTGACATGAGTATTCTATCAATCATATTAAGCCCTGAGCCAGGATCTCACAGAACCCCCCATGGATTACTCCACATTTCAATATAGTTTTGTTGTATTCTTAAGTGTATAAAGTCCAAGATGGAAATGCCGAAATATGATTCTATAAGAAATAATAATTGAATATATCATTATTTTTGTCAACATATGAACAAAACTAGATGAAAAGGTAGAATAATGTTAGTTGCATGTATAAACTGGACACAAAGTTGTATTAATTAAACATGACTTAAAATTTTCTAAGGCATGTGCGAAACATACATATATACCTAGAAATACAATTCTAATCAGTTCTCACCGATTAACCATGCATATATTATGAAGGAAAATAAGCATTAAGGCATATCTATTATATTAGTATCATGTTATTATGTGCATGTAATCTCTTTGGGATTCTAAACCTTGTTTGTGTACGCTATGTGTGTCCAATATTTAATATCTTAAATGATAGACGAAAAGCTGTAGTGTAATGAATTGCAAAAACTAATTTTCTAAAAAATGTTATAGACTGTGCCCCCATTAGGATAATTTGAAGTTTACAACAAATAATAACATTTCAAACTTGAAAATATTTGTTGTAAACTATGTTTTTCACTGTTATCAGATGTGTTTCATAGCTTCATAGACGACAAGGAAAACCTTAATACCACACTGCAAGCTGATGTACGAGCACTTCTTGCACTCTATGAGGCAGCTCATCTTGGCTCAACGGATGAACAATTTCTCAAAGATGTCAAAAGGCAAACGACGAGTCATTTAAAGTCAATGGTCGGTCATCTTGAAAAGCCACTCGCTGATAAAGTGAAACATGCTCTTGAGACACCATCTTTCCGTAGGATGAAGAGACTAGAGGCTAGGCTATATATTCCTCTATATGAAGAGGACACTGAGGAGTGTTGCGAAATTGTACTTGAGTTGGCAAAATTAGATTTTTACTTGTTGCAGCGCATTTACCGTGAAGAAGTCAAGGAGATATGCGAGTAAGTATAGTCATTTAACATCACTATCTTTAAGGTTTTATTCATATTTAGTGTAAACATACTTTTTGTAAACTTATTTTTCTCCAGTTGTTGAGAAATATTACATTTATAAGATTCAAATAGGGTTGAAGATATAATATTATTTGTTGTGAAGGTGGTATTATGCATCGGAATCGCCAAAAAAAACATTCTATGCAAGGCATAGACCAGTAGAAGCTTATTTCTGGGCACTTGGAGTATATTACGAACCACAATATGGGAAGGCGAGAAAGTTGCTAGCAAAATTTATTGCAAACGGTAACACCATATGACGACACAGTTGACAACCATGGTGTATGGGAAGAGCTGCAACCTTTCATTGATGTGATGCAAAGGTTTGATTTCCCGTTCCAAAGGACAACAAATAATAATATTAATCTGTAGTACAATAATGTTGTCTTAAATGTTAACTTAAAGTTCGTATAGGTTCATCGAATAATATAACTTGTTTATTTAGAAACATTTAAAATATAACTTTGATGTTACCACAAACCGAATGAGCATTGTTTTGTAGGTGGGACATGAATGGCATTGAACAACTTGGGAAATTTTACAAAGACTATGCACAGTTTCTGTTTTGCTCCATGGTTGAATTGGAGAATGCACTTCCAAAAGACATATCGAGCAAACATGTTAACTTCATCCGAGATATGGTAGGACTGCAACTATATATATTATTTCTACCATTTAATTGTAGGTCCTTACTTCCCTACATATTTGGATATTGAATTGAAGATAAGTGATAGACTTATAGTTCGGCGACGCTATGTCATATTCTAGCGATATCACTTCCTACTGCAGGACTTTATTTTACTTTACATTATAGGGGCGATTATTCAATCAATTCATCTCAAATATATTTATGAGACACTATGTTTGGATATCGCTATAAATAAGAAAGCTTTACCATTTCATTCTAAATAAATGTCTTCAATACTCAAACATTAATTAACTGCTCACACAAAAGCCTTAATAGCTTTTTTCTTCATGTATAGCTCAATGGGTGGATGCGATGGTCACTTCTTTTGACAAATCCTCATAACCAAATAATTTCAACCTCTTTTCTTAGAGTCAAAGCTTCTTTATGAAGGCAATAAACAGTTGCATCGACGTATATTTAAATTATTTAACTTAAATTTTGAATCTCATAAGCCTAAATTGTAACACACACAATTTACGTCAGCGGAGGATAATCATGGCAGTTATTTAAAATCTCCAGACTGGCCTGAATACAAACACAAGTTTGTAAGTACATTTATATGTCCTAAGTCGTGTGCAACACCGTAGAGATGCGAAAATGGGACCCACTTGTCCCCAATTTTTGCATCCTCTGCACCGTGAAACTTTCTCAGACGCCAGCCATCACAATTTTGCAACTCGCCAAGTACGCTTAACCAAGAGTAAATGTAGATACCATATTTTGGAAAATAAGATGCATTCTTGTTCGTGCGAGTAGCCTATTATAACTTGGGGCGAGTATGCACCTCCTAAGAAGATGGAGCCTGGAGGTGCTCATCGATCAAGACAACCAGCCAGGAGCATCCCCTATTCGCACACGTCCATGCGTCTAGTACCGTCACATGTCACACATGTACGTGTCCTAGCCAACAAACACCCATGTTAGAGGCTCGAATCTGATATCAAATGTAACACCCCCGATCACTTCTAAGTGGTGGTGGTTACTCCTGACAGCTTTATATGATCTCTAGGCTCGTCCTACACACCACACCAATGTAAGTCTTTTCGGTGCATAGTTTTCTCAATACTGCGCATGCTAGAAACATCCCGGTAGGTCACACATACCAATATTAATCCTGACTAAGAACGCTTAGGAGAAACGCGCGACTCATCCCCGACCTCGCTCCCGCGACTCCATGCCCCTAACCCTAGCCGCCGCCGCCGGCCGGCCCGCGCCGCCTGCCCCTCCTCCTCCTCTCCGCCCCTCCCTCGCGCGGCCACGCCGCCCCCGCAGCGGCCAGCCGCGGCCTCGGCCCCCTCCCGCTCCGTCGCGTCCTTCCCGCATCCCTCCGTCGCCGCCGTCGGCAGTGGCCGCCGGGCGCGGCCCGGGCGGCGCCGGCGGCGGCGGCTGTTCTCCACCCGCGCAGTTGGAGGCCTCGCGGGGCGGCTCTCCTCCGGCGGCGGTGCAACTCGGACGGCGGATGGTCGGCTCCAGCCGGTGGTGACGGCACGGCGGCGCCCCCGCAGTGCAGTGAGGCGCACTGCACGGCGGGGCGGCGAGCAGCGGCAGGGAGGCGCCGGTTAGCCCGTCGGCCCAGATCTGGGCCCTTTGGGCCTGATCTGGGTTGAGGCTGGCGGGCTTGCCCTGTTGGCTCGATCTGCAGTTGGAGGCAATGATGCTCGTGCAGGGGTGCAGCGGCGATGGTGGCCGCCCCGGTTGCAGCGTGGCTGCGGGCTTTACGGGCCCAATCTGGGCTCGGCTGGACCTCTTGGGACTGGCAGGTGGCTGGACCTAAAGGGGACCGGTGTGCCTTGTGGCTGCGTCCGGTCGACTACCGTTTCGACGGTGGAGGCAGTTCCCTCCCGTGCGGCCGCGGTTCCGCTTACCCCGAGTCGAGCCACTTATCGTCTTCGGCTCGCAGACCTCGTGTTGGTCTCCTCAGGAAGATGATACTGGTGGCGGCTTTGTAACCGTAGTGGCGCAAGTTGGTGGGCGAAGAGTCTGGGTTGACGAGGCTTCGTCCTCGCGGGGCTCCTGTGCTCTGGATCGCCTAGGTTGTGGATGTGGCTATCGGGAGAAATCCTTGTCGGCTTGCTCGACACCGACGCGGTGCCACCCCTCGGGTGACATCATTCCTTCTTGAAGGGCATCGTGGCTATCCTCCATCCACTGCCCTGTGAGTGTCGGGGGAAACCCTAGGACCAGTAATGGTCCGGGCAGCAGCGATTGCTTTCCTTCTTGAAGGTGCTGCTTGGTACTCGACGATTCAGCGCTAGAAGCGTGGTGGTAATGTTCTGGAGAGGCGCAACGGTTGCGGGTCACCTTAGTTTAGTCTTCCCACCTATGTCATTTTTTGTTTCTGTTTTGGGCGTTTGTTTGCTGTTGGCCCCAGCTTGTGTGGTGTTGTGTTTGTATCCGTAGTTGTATGGGGGTTGTTGCTTTATTTATAAAGCTGGGCGAAAGCCTGTTTCGTGGACTAAGAACGCTTAAGCGACATGTTATATGAAGAATAGCTTTTGGGAGATACGATGTACCCCTCACTAGGAGTAGCCTATTAATCCAGTTAAGGCTTGAGCCCGTGGTATGGGTACAATATATATGAACAATTTCATGTAGTTGGTGAATCATTACTATCATGTATTTTTAAGACAAAAAATGTGTGGCTTACACATTATCTTCAACATACGTATGACTAACTCAACTAAGTTACTTGTATTTAGTGCTCTTTGTTTTAGTATGAGTATTTTCTTGTGTTGTAACTATTTTTATCGAGTTTTCTTACAATATGGCAATGTGTTCAATCGTAGATAAATGAAGTATCGAAAGGTTATATCACTGAAATTGCTTGGAGGGATAGCAAGTTCATTCCTCCCATAGAGGAACATTTGAAGGTCACACTTGTTACAAGCTTTTATTGGGCTATTAGCTGCACTGCATTTGTTGTCTTCGAAGAGAACATTACAGATGAGGTCCTAATATGGATTTCAAAGTTTCCGCAAATCGTCAAAGATTCATGTATCATATGCCGAGTCATGTCTGACATTGTTACCCATCCGGTATTTACTTGTAACTTCAAATTTATTTCATAGTTGTCTCATATAAATACTTACCCGTTGCAATTTAAGCGAATATGGATGTTAATCTTTACAATTTCGAAAATAGGGACGGTCAATAGGAAAATATTATAGGTAACCTAGGGGGCCTGGGAAGCAAATTTAAAGTTGTTTATGTGCATCTGGAGAGTTTACAAGATTGATATGTCATTGTTTTGAAACCACTAACAGTATTGTCGATGTTAGTGACATTAGTCAATGGATGTTCCACTATTTTAGAGGATTGAATTAATTGTGTTTGGATTTCAGGACTTCATATGTATAACTTCATGACACATATGATTCCTATATGTGTGTGCATTCATTTCTGTTTGTGTGGAGCATTTGTAACATAAACTTGTCGTTTTTAATGTTTCTAACTACATGCGCATGTGGCAGTTTGAAACAGAAAGAAACAATGTCGCCACTGCTGTAACTTGCACTAGTAGAAAAGAGGCAATAGAGCCGGACCTTTAGTCACGGTTCCTTTCCGAACCGCGACTAGAGGGCTCCGGCTCCGACATCTCCAACGGCTAGGACAGGTGCCCGGTTGGTGCGGGACCTTTAGTCGCGGTTCCAGCCACGAACCGCGACTAAAGGTCCTCCGCCTGCGGCTTTAGCGGCCGGGGGCCGCGCGGGGCCCGCGCGAGGACCTTTAGTCGCGGTTCGTGGCTGGAACCGCGACTAAAGGTGACCCTTTAGTCGCGGTTCGTGGCTGGAACCGGGACTGCAGGTCCTTCAACTATATCTTCCACCCCGAGCCAGCCATGGCCATTTTGAGCTCGAGTTTCATCTCCATTTTCTCTCCACCGAGCTCGATTTCTTCCACGATTTTTTGCCCCATTTGTTAAGATTGACGGCGGTGCATCTATCCAAGGGTTAGCAACTGCAAACTCTCTCTTCCGGCGCCGTTTCTTTAGTTGTTTAGCTTATTTAGCTCATTTTATATTTCTAGTGCTAGGTAGGTGTTTGATGAAATGCCTAAGTTAGCTCATTTTGCTTATTTAGCTCAATTTTGTTTATTCAGTTTGAGCTTAAACTAAATTATGTTTTTGTATTTCAGTGTCACAACATTCACGTCCTCACCGTCGTCGATAGACCGCGCCGTCTTGTCACCGACACCACCTAGGTGAGCCTTCTTTTTTATTTTAAAAAAAATCTTTGTTGTATGATTTTGTTCCATAATTATTTGTTTTTTTGTATAAGTTGTATAATTGTTTTTTATATATATATAGTGCCATGGTTTTCACAAATACCCCCACCGGCTCTCGTCCGTTCTATTATTCGGATGTGGTATGACTGTTAATAACTATATATTTGTTTCGTTTCGTGTTTATGACAATCATGCCGACCAACTTTGACATAAATATATATTTGTCTAGGAGGTAGTTGAACCGGAAATTCCAATGGACCCTATTGTTGAATTTTTTGTGAAAGAAAACGATGATTTGAAAGCTAAATTAAAAATAAGTGAAGATCTCCGCCAAGAAGAGAAGAGGAAATTGGAGGTCAAGCTTGCCAACATCATCGATGAACACCAGTTCAAGCTTGCCGACGTCGTCGATACTTACGAGATCAAGTTGGATGGGATGCGCTCGAAGCTTGCCGACGTCGTTGATGCTTACGAGATCAAGTTGGATGCGATGCGCTTGAAGCTTAAAAAAATTAGAAGTTATGCCATTAGTCAAGAGGCTTGGTATCATTATGCTGTTGGTTCAATAATGACCTTAGTTGCGATTATGTTCGCATTTGTTGTTGGATTTAAATTCTTTAGATAGTTCTATGTTAGTTTAAATTAATGAATATTTAATGCTACAATGTATTACATTTGTCGCCACTCTACTTTGCTTGAAGAACTTGTAAGAATTATTATGGTCACTTATCTATTCATTACTGGCATGCATAATGCAGATGAGACGTCAATGGATGTACGGTTCCCGAGTTTCTGACGATTTCCTTAAGGGCATGCATGAATTTCTCACTGTGGCCGAGATAAGCAAGCGAAAAAATGGTTTTATGTGTTGTCCATGCAGTCTCTGTAGAATAAGAAGGATTACCCTTCCTCAGCCAAGCTTCACCAACACCTGTTGCAAAATGGTTTCATGCGTGGTTATTATTGTTGGACCAAGCACGGAGAAACAGGGGTTATAATGGAAGAGAATGAAGAAGAAGAGGATAATGACAACTATCCTATGTTCGATGAACACGGTGGTACTTCAATGGGGGAAGACGAAGTTGAAGAGGATGAAAAAAAAGATGAGCCTGACGATGATCTTCGTCAGGCCATTCATGATGCACAAATGGACTGTGGAAGTGAAAACGAGAGGTTGAAGTTGGAGCGCATGTTAGCCGATCACACCAAATTGTTGTACCCAACTTGTACAGATGGCCAGAAAAAGCTCGGTACCATACTGGAAATGCTACAATGGAAGGCAGAGAGTGGTACTACCGACAAGCACTTTGAAAGTTTGCTGAAAATAATTAAGAAGATGCTTCCAAATGAAAACGAATTGCCCTCTAGTACGTACGAAGCAAAGAAGGTTGTCTGCC
Source organism: Poa pratensis (assembly GCA_947311845.1). Taxonomy (NCBI): domain Eukaryota; kingdom Viridiplantae; phylum Streptophyta; class Magnoliopsida; order Poales; family Poaceae; genus Poa; species Poa pratensis. Next base: position 18,813,690 of record CAMZMU010000085.1, read on the forward strand.
CTCTAGGATTAGAGGTGCAGAAGATACATGCATGCATTAATGACTGCATCCTCTACCGCGGCAAGCACGAAAATTTAAATGCTTGTCCTGTATGCGGTGCATTGCGGTTTAAGATTGGGCGAGATGACCCAGGTGAAGTTGAGGGCGAGCAAGGTTGTCCAAGGAAGAGGATTCCTGCCAAGGTGATGTGGTATGCTCCTATAATACCACGTCTGAAACGTTTGTTCCAAAACAAAGAGCATGCCAAGTTGTTGCGCTGGCACAAAGAAGAACGTAAAAAAGACTGATGATGAGACACCCCGCTGATGGGTCCCAGTGGAGAAAAATCGACAGAGAGTTCCCGAAATTTTCGGATGACGCTAGGAACTTAAGATTTGGTCTAAGTACAGATGGATTTAATCCATTTGGAGAGCAGAGCTCCAGTCATAGCACTTGGCCTGTGACTCTATGTATATATAACCTTCCTCCCTGGTTGTGCATGAAGCGGAAGTTCATTATGATGCCAGTGCTCATCCAAGGCCCGAAGCAACCTGGCAACGACATTGACGTGTATCTGAGGCCATTGGTGGAAGAACTTTTACAGTTGTGGACTGATGAAGGTGTGCGTGTGTGGGATGAGCACGGACAAACGGAATTTGACCTACGAGCGCTCTTGTTTGTAACCATCAATGATTGGCCTGCTCTTAGTAACATTTCAGGACAGTCAAACAAGGGATACAATGCATGTACGCATTGTTTAGGTGAGACTCAAGGTAAACATATAGGTAACAAGATTGTGTACCTGGGCCATCGTCGATGGCTTGTACCGAGGCATCCAGTAAGAAAGGAAGGCCAACATTACAAAGGTGAGGAAGATATTCGGCGGAAGCCTACTCGACCTTCTAGTTCTGTTATACATGATATGGTCAAGGATTTAAAAGTAATATTTGGGAAGGGTGCTGGAGCACTATCTGTTCCGAATGACGCTCAGAACCACGTTCCCATGTGGAAGAAGAAATCTATATTTTGGGAGCTGCCCTATTGGATAATGCTAGAGGTTCACTCTGCAATCGACGTGATGCACGTGACAAAAAATCTTTGCTTGAACCTGCTTAACTTGTTGGGCGTGTATGGAAAGTCAAAAGATACACCGGAAGCAAGACAGGCCCATCGACGTATGCATTCACGAGACGACGATCATTCTGATAATCATCAAGGTCCTGCGAGCTACGCTCTTACGAAAGAAGAGAAGAAAATATTTTTTGAATGTCTTCGCAGTATGAAGGTTCCATCTGGCTTCTCGTCGAATATAAAGGGAATAATAAACATGGCAGAGCAAAAATTCCAGAACCTGAAGTCTCATGACTGTCACGTGATTATGACACAATTACTTCCGGTTGCATTGAGGGGACTTCTACCAGAAAATGTTCGAGTACCCATTGTGAAGCTATGTGCATTCCTGAATGCAATTTCTCAGAAGGTTATCAATCCACTTACTCTAAAAGATATAGAGAATGATGTGGTCCAATGTCTTGTCAGCTTCGAGTTGGTGTTCCCACCAACCTTCTTCAATATTATGACGCACCTTCTAGTTCACCTGGTGGAAGAGATACGTGTTCTCGGTCCTGTATTTCTACACAACATGTTCCCCTTTGAGAGGTTTATGGGAGTCTTAAAGAAATACGTTCATAACCGTGCTAGGCCAGAAGGAAGCATCTCCAAGGGTTATGGAACTGAGGAGGTCATTGAGTTTTGTGTTGACTTTATTCCTGATCTTAAGCCGATTGGTGTTCCTCAATCGCGTCATGAGGGGAGACTGCGTGGAAAAGGCACGCTAGGAAAGAAAGCAATCATATGTGAAGACGTGGATTCTTTCACTCGAGCACACTACACAGTTCTGCATAATTCCATCTTGGTGGCTCCGTATATCGAGCAACACAAGAATTATTTACGCTCCCAATACCCAGAAGATGAGATTGATGGAGTACACATCAAGACTTTTGGCGGTTGGTTACAGAAACTTCTGATGAATGTCACCACAAATGAACTACAGCTATACTATTTGGCCAAGTCACCATCTTCGACTATATTGACTTTTCAAGGGTACGAGATAAATGGAAATACATTTTACACGGCCGACCAAGATAAAAAGAGCACCAACCAAAACAGTGGTGTTCGCTTTGATGCAATAGATGGCTGCAGTGGGGAAAAGGTAACATATTATGGTTACATAGAGGAGATATGGGAACTGGACTATGGACCTTCATTTAAGATTCCTTTGTTCAAGTGCAAATGGTTCAACCTAGATGGCGGTGTAGCCGTAGACACACGGTACGGAATGACTACAGTGGATTTCAAGAATCTTCATTACGAGAACGAACCATTCATTCTAGCCAGTGAAGTGGCTCAGGTTTTCTATGTGAAGGACATGTCTACCCTACCAAAAAAAGAAAAGATAAGCAAGCGAATACATCATACGATGAGCCAAAGCGCCACATAGTTCTTTCAGGTAAAAGAAACATCGTGGGAGTGGAGGACCAGACAGACATGTCAGAAGATTACAATAAGTTTCATGAAATTCCGCCCTTCAAAGTGAAAATTGACCCAACATCAAGTTAAATGAAGAAGATTGTCCATGGTTACGGCGCAATCAAGAAAGGGACACACACGAAGAACAAGTGAACACTAGATAGGGATGTTGTTGGTGATGTGTAATAATGTATTCAACTTTTATGAAACTGTGTAATAATGTATACATCACGAAGCACTGGAGCCCGGCTCCGGCGAAACCGGAAGCTTGCGCATCCGTCTTGCGTCGTCGTGAGCAGCAAATCGACCTTCGATCCACAGCGGCAAGACGTCTCTGATGATCTACGACCGTCCCAAAAAGTGTTGGGAATGTCGCAGATCATCAGAGCGCCTTGCCGCTGCTTGGATCGGACCGAGGGGCATGGCTACCACTTCCACCACCACCACCACTCCCACCTCCTCGGCAATTCATCATTGCGTCACCCTAATCCAGTGGCTGGATTCAACCTACCTGAGGGCTTGTGTTTCCAACAGCGTCGTTGTGTTGTCATTGTTCACCGTCCTACAGGAGGTGGCTCCAATGGCTGGCCGGTGAACAAGGACGAACACAATAATGCCAGGGAACATGCCAGCAGGTAGGCTAAATCCAGCCATTGGATTCGGTGGCGAAGGTAGACGCTCGTTGTGTGCCGTTCGCTGCAGGGACGCCGCTATTTATAGGCGATTAGAAAGTGTACCTGTGGATGAGGTGGGAGTGGTGGTGGTGGTGGAGTGTTGATCCAACAGCTCACAAGCCCTCAAAAGAAACACACCCCTGATCCAACGGCTCAGAAGCGTTTGAAAGAAAACACGATCCGTGTGATTCTTTAGTCCCGGTTGGTGTTACCAACCGGGACTAGTTCTAAAAATCCAACGGCTCACAAGCCCTCAAAAGAAACACACACCCCTGATCCAACAGCTCACAAGCGTTTGAAAGAAACACACGATTCGTGTGCTTCTTTAATTCCGGTTGGTGTTACCAACCGGGACTAAAGGCGGGCTTCACGGAAACTACCATCTGAAGGAAAGCTCGACATGTTCGAGTGAGTGGACTAGAATGCTTACCAACCTCAGTGAGAAGGGGTTTTTATAGGCCGAGATGAGAATAATTGGTGGCAGAAACGGGCGGGAGATACGATGGTGGGAAAAAAGGGCGGGAAAGAATTTGGCGGGAGAGAAGAAAAAAATACTAGAGATCTTCGGCACTCTCAGTGTGTACTCATTGTAGTTCTTATGCGGAGACGATTTAACATAGAACTAGAGATCTATGTTACAACTTCACTAGTTCTAAATACTGGATAGAACAAATTAAGGTACAACTTGAAATTACGATACAACACAAGTAAAACAAAGACTCTGCCTCCTTGCCTTTGCCCTTGGACGAAGCTTCAGCCTCCTTTGCCCTTGGACGAAGATTCTGCCTCCTTGCCTTTTCCCTTGGACGAAGCTTCAGCCTTCTTGCTCAGTGCTTCAACCCTCCTTTCCTTTGACGACGGCATGAAATCATCGTCATCATCGCTGTCAACTACCCAGAGACAGGAACGACCGTACGAAACACGGTCAGCTTCAGTTCGGTAGAACGGACTATTCGTAACTTTCCTGTCAAACTTATCTGCAAGCCTGAGCATTTCTGCACGAATTTGGAGGGGGTCCTATACGGAAACCCATCGCGGCATAGCTTCGCCCCGAGCAAAGCGAGATGACTCTCAGTGTGCAAAATTTCTTCAATTGGAACTACCCTACCATCTACCTTCAAATTGCTCGAAAGCCTGGCGAGATGCCCGGATGCGGAAATGTGAAACCCGGACACACACTTCTCGCAAGGACCAATACACACCATGCTTGCGCTCAAGTGAGTACCATGCCTACCTTCGACTGGGTTTTATAGAACTACCGGTGCCGGCATTTGACGGGAAATGGTGGCGGGAATGATAGCGGGAAATATTTGGGCGGGAAACGTTGGCGGGAAACGGTGGCGGGAGGACACGAGTCGTGACCGCAAAGCCCGCCTTTAGTCCCGGTTGGTAACACCAACCGGGACTGAAGAAGCACACGGATCGTGTGTTTCTTTAAAGCGCTTGTGAGCCGTTGGATCAAGTGGTGTGTTTCTTTCGAGCGCTTGTGAGCCCTTGGATCAGGCAGAAGCACACGGATCGTGTGTTTCCTTCCAGCGCTATATATAGTCCCGGTTGGTAACACCAACCGGGACTATCACGTCCACTTCGTAAGCCACGCGACCCTATATATAGCCCACCTCAGACAGGTTACTCACTCACACAAAACATTCCAGCGTCACTCGGAGAGGCATCTTTGGGCAACCAGCGGCAAGACGTCTCTGATGATCTGCGACCGTTCCAAACGGTTGCAGATCATCAGAGACGTCTTACCGCTGCGCTTGTGAGCCGTCGGATCTGCACTACCACGACCACTTCGTAAGCCAAGCGACCCTAATATAGCCCACCTCTAGGACGTCGGATCTGCATGGTTAATTTAGGTAGTCGGTTATTTAGGTAGTTGGAGATGTTAGTACATGATAAAATATTGGCAGTCATTTTGTTGTTGAGGTCTAAAACAAAACAGGAAAAGAAACTAGAAACAAAAACAATTAAAAAAGAACTTAAATCAAAGTATATAAAGAAAACAAATACAACAAAATAAAACGGAAACAACAAAAAAAATAGAAAAGAAACACACCCCTGATCAAAAACTAGTTTGGCACCTTTAAATCAAATCAGTAACACCTTTAAAACATTCAAAACAGAAAAAGAAAACAGAAACAACAAAAAAAAATAGAAAAAGCCCAACTAGTCGCGGTTGCAGCCACCAACCGCGACTACAGGTCCCCCTGGGCTTGGCGCCAGAATTTTGGCGGCCCAGGTCGACCTCTAGTCGCGGTTGCTGGCTGCAACCGCGACTAAAGGGCTAGAGGTCGATTCCGCGCCGTTTAGTGGGGGACTCTGCGAAAAATTTCGCAAAGTCCCCCCAAATCGAAGACGCGCCTCTGGGCTCCCACGACGCGACAACGCCGGCGAAGCCCTGCTCCGCCGCGCCGTGGTGCCCATCTCCGGCCAGCCGCGCGCCGTGTGGTGCCCTCCAGCCGCCGCGCCGTGTGGTGCCCCTCCAGCCCCCACGCCGCGCGCCCCTCCCCTGCCTCGCCGTGGTGCCCATCTCCGCCGCGCCGTGGTGCCCCTCCCTGCCTCGCCGTGTGGTGCGCGCCCATCTCCGGTGCCGCGCCGTGGTGCCCCCTCCAGCCGCCGCGCCGGTGCCCATCTCCGCCGCGCCGTGGTGCCCCTCCAGCCGCCGCGCCGTGTCCATCTCCAGCCGCCTCCCCTGGCCGAGCCCCATCTCCTCAGGTTTGTTTTCCTTATTCATTTTTGTTTTCATTTTTAGGTTATTAGCTAGTGTTAGCAAATATAGTGTTAGCAATTTAGTGTTACCAATTTAGGTTGTTAGCAAATTTAGTGTTAGCAATTTAGGTTGTTAGCAATTTAGGTTGTTAGCAAATTTAGTGTTAGCAATTTAGGTTGTTAGCGAATTTAAAATTTAGGTTGTTAGCAAATTTAGTGTTAGCAATTTAGGTTGTTAGCATGAAACAGTGACTTAATTGTCCTCTGAAAATTTTGAATTTGGGTTCTGTGTTGGCAATGTTTGAATGAGTTCAGATTTAAAGTTGTAGTATTACCTTATGTATATTCAGTGTGGTCTTCATTTGTAAAAGGTAGCTGAAAACAGTGACATAAGTTTTTGAATCCTCTGTTGTGAAAAATTTATTCAGTCTGTATAACTGTGTCTTTTGTAATTTAACAATGTGTTATCACTGCCCATCATTTCGAATGTGTTAGCAAATTTAACAATGTGTTAGCAAATTATAGATGCAAATTTATAAATGCAAATTTATACATGCAAATTTATGCAAATTTTATTGAGTGTAGGAACATTGAGCTATGGAGCCTGGCTATGTGCGAGACGAGGGAATGAAGATATATTAATGCAGAGTATTTTTGAGCATCGCGATAAAGATGCTGCCGGTGGAGAAGGCGCCGGTGGAGAAGGCGCCGGTGCCGGTGTAGATCTTGATTTTGAGGAATTTGCCTCACAATTTCTGATGGACTCTGGTGAGGGTCTTTTAGATGAAGAAGAAATAACACCCTCCACCTCGAACACCCTCCACCTCGAGGTATATATATGAATTCTATATTTTGTTGATCACAAAATGCATTAACTGATTTGTATTGCACTTAGTAACGCATTATATTTCTTACTTTAGGCCTCCACCTCGAATAAAAAGGCTAAGAATCAAGCTCCTCGAGGCCGCACGAAAAGAATGACGAGCAAAGATGCAAAGTTACCGATCTATGAAATTGATGAAGAGGCGATCCGGTGGAACCCCCAGAGAACCGCAAAAAATATATAGGTCAAGCTGGAGTTATTGTTAGGGACTCGGTCCCGTTCTCCATACCAGAATGGAATAAGCCGGCGGGCGTTGCCGAGGATGACCCCTGCTATGTCCACAAGCATTTGAAAGATTTCTGCTTTGACACACTCTTGGAGCATTTTAACCTCCCGGATGATATTGAACCCACCACAAAGTTGAAACTCAAGCAGTGGACTCTCTCCAAGATGGCCGAAGCATTTCGGAAATATAAGCAAACATTATGGGCAAAATATGCAACAGTTGATCCAGATTTCAGTGAAGAAAAACTAGTGAAGATAAGAGATCACTGGGAAGAGTTTAAGGCGTATAAGAAATCGGATGCGGCTGTGGCCCGATCGAACATAAATAAGGCAAATGCTGCGAATAAGGTTCACCACCCTAACTTGGGGACAGGTGGCTGATACGTCTCAAACGTATCTATAATTTTTGATGTTCCATGCTGTTATTATATCAATTGCTACATGTTTTGGTTACACTTCATATCATTTTTATGCATTTTCTGGGACAAACCTATTAACAAGATGCCACAGTGTCAGTTCCCTGTTTTCTGCTGTTTTTGGTTTCAGAAAATCTATTAAGGAAATATTCTCGGAATTGGACGAAACAAAAGACATCGTCAATAATATCACGAGGAGATCACGGAGTCCAAAGGGGAGTCGGAGCAGACCCACCAGGGGGCCACGCCACACTAGGGCGCGGCCCAGGGTGGGCCCGCGCCCCCCTATGGCGTGGTGGCCCCCTCGGCCACCGACGCCGCCTCTTCGCCTATATTCTCCGCGACGCGAAAACCCTATGACGGTCGATCATATTCCACGAAAAGTTCCGTCGCGGCCGTCATCGTCAATCTCAGATCGGAGGAGTTCTGAAGCTCTTCCCGGCACCCTGCCGTAGGGGAGATCATCACCGGAGGGCTCTACATCACCATGCCTGCCTCCGGAGTGATGCGTGAGTTGTCCACCCCTGGACTACGGGTCCATAGCAGTAGCTAGATGGTTGTCTCTCTACCTTGTGCCTCCATGTTTAGATCTTGTGAGCTGCCTAACATGATCAAGATCATCTTATTGTAATGCTAGATGTTGTGTTTGCTGGGATCCGATGAATATTGATACCATGTTTATTCAAGTTGTTTATCTATGTGCTCTTGATCTTGCATGCTCTCCATTGCTAGTAGATGCTTTGGCCAAGTAGATGCTTCTGACTCCAAGAGGGGGTATTTATGCTCGATAGTGGGTTCAGTCTCTAGATATCTGGATCAGTGACAGAAAGGTCTAAGATGGTAGATGTGCTGTTGCTACTAGGGATAAAACATTGGTGCAGTGTCCAAGGGCACTTGTATTGATTACATTACACACTTTACTTCATGCAATAATCTGTTGTTAGCAACTTAATACTGAATAGGATGCGGATGCTGCCTTGAAGGTGGATTATTTAGGCATAGATGCGGTTGGAATAACGGTCTATGTACTTTGTTGTAATGCCCAACTAGATTTCATAGTAGACATCTTGACATGTATTGCATTGTTATGCCCTCTCTATTTGTCAATTGCCCAGCTGTAATTTGTTTACCCAACATGCTAGTTATCTGTTGTGAGAGAGACACCACTAGTGAACTATGGACCCTGGTCCAATTTCCTCATATTGTTTACACAACCTGCTGCAATCATCTGTTTCCTGTTACTTGCTGTTTTTCCTGCTGTTTTCCACACCATACGTTTAACTCTTTGTTTCTGCAAGACTGGAGAGATTGACAACCTCTCTGTTTCGTGTTGGGCAAAGTTCTGGTTTGTGTCTGTGCAGATTCCACGTTGGTGCAAGCTCCCTAGCGCCAGGGGGAGTCAACATCAACAACCTTCCGATAGATCGTCAAGTCCTACTGGATTGATAACCTTGGGTAGATTATTCAAGGGAAAACTTCTGCTGTCTACATCATAACCTTCCTCTTGGGGTTCACCAACACGTAGCCATCAGTGGCTACATGTCAGCCATTCCTAAGTGGCTAGCCTTAGAAGATAAAATCTTTGCTAAAGATATCACTCCACAGACATACTACTGGCCCGAAAGGTCCAAATTCTGGTTGTTCGCGCATGGCGCAACGTTGGACGAGGAAACAGGGTATATTGTCCCGAAGGTTGAAAAATTCAAGAAAAAAGTAGAAGAAATCGTCCCGAAGATTGAAAAGGTAATAGAGAAAGTTAAACGGGGTGTGTGGAAACCCTATAGAGAGGACGACGAGCTGACACGGGCCCTAGGGAATCCTGAACACTGGGGACGTTTACGAGGCATGCCCGGCGGTGTCACCATTAAGAAAGCGTATCCGCAACACGCTGACACTTATAGAAGCCGTGCAAGAAAGAAGAAGAAGGGTGAAGAGCGGCTAACGGAATTGGAACTCAAGGTGCAGCAACTCATGGAGTCAATTAATAGTCAGATAGGGCCGTCTCAGCAGCAGCAACTCATGGATGCTCGATCTCAGCTTAGAAGCAGCGTGGGTTCCACGCAAATAGATGTCGATGCTCACTACCCCGTGGATGATGTCACGGAGAAGACACCATGTGAGATACATGCACCTGTGGTTAACATATCCACGAAGGTGGCGGACGGCTATGCTTTACCGAGTGACGCCGGAGCAAGCTACCATAATGGTGACATTGCTCCTGGCTATGCTGTTGTCGGGGTGGATGAAATTGCGCCGGGATTTGAATCATTGGCTCTTGAGATTTCTGGAGGTGACGGTGAGGAGACATTGTACGATGTCAAGGGTGGTTTCGTCCAGTGGAACAAGAAATACATCAAGTTCTCAAAGCCACCGACTCAGCAAAGCCCATCCTGCCCGGGTATCGATGAGACACATCCATCTCCGGCACCGCGTGACAGGGACCCCCCACCGGAAATTGATGTAGAGGACCATCTCAGTCAGCACAGTCCATCTCCATCTCCGCCACCGCGTGAGGAAGTGTCCGTAGCGCTTCTCCGGAGAAAGCGCGCGTCTTCCCCGGTCAGGAGGCGAACTAAAAGGGCCACATCGCCTGATCCGAGGTTACCTTGGCAGAAGACTCATGAGCAAAACGAAGCAGCCGTGGCGGAGTATAATAAAGCATTGTTCGCACCGAAAGTGCCGCCGCCAAATTTTACCGCCGGCTATACTGCATAGGCTTGTAATCGAGTCATCGACAACTTATATGTCCCTCCAGAGAAGCCGCCATCTGACTATGACCGTTATATTCATAAGTCATATGACGCGGTGACGGAGGTGGAGGAGCCAAAAAAAGGTGAACAAGACGCAGAGTCAGTCCCGCCGCCGGCGGCAAAAGATAAACAAGCGGCACCATCGGACCCGCCGCCGAAGGAAGCTACAAAAGCAGCACCATCGGTCCCACCGCCGCCGAAGATAGGTAAACAAGTTCCCCAGCTCGGAGAACAACCCGTACGTTCTGTCCCCCCGCTAATTGTCCCGCGGCCGACGAACAAAGATAGTCGAGTTCCCCAGCGCGGAAAACAACTAGTACAATCTAACCCTAAAGCGCCGATGGTGTTTGACTTAGAGGAAATCCGTCGTCTTGCCGCCGAAGCGCAAGTTCCTATAGACGAATATGCTTCGAGATTGAACTTTGAGACTGCACCAACAGCTCCACCAGTAAGAGAATTTGTTATGGGGGAAGCTTTGGTGAAATGCAAGTTACCAACAAAAATGCGTGCTCTCCATTTTTGGTACTTGAAAGTCGCAAAGAAAGGGACAGCTTCTGTCGTTCTGAAATGTAGGAAAGACGATGAGCACTTCTTAGAAGACTACAACCACATTGTTCGGTTTAGCGAACTTTTTCAGCTATACAATCTGCGGGCACTCGACAAATCTATCATGAGTTCCTATTGCCTGTAAGTGATTTATTTAAGTCTTTACCTAGTCTCGTTCATTGTTTGTAATTATTCTCACTTTAATCTTTTGTGTGCTATATTATGCAGATTGAAGATGCTCGAGGTCAAAAAGATGAACCAGCATGACATTGGGTTCATTGACCCGGATAAATATAACGAAGCAACCATAATAGATCCCTTGTATAACAAGAACACACCGGATGATTTGCTACGGGTGTTCAAGCGATACCGCGACAAAAGAACTATATATTGGCCTTACCACTTCGGGTAAGTTTTAGTGTCTTCTACACATTCTAATTTGCTCACCGATGTTAAGTTTAACTGATGAGTTATGCATGACTGTGCGCAGCTACCACTGGATTCTTCTTGTCATTGAACATCACAAATGACTTATTCATTCACTTGACTCATTGAGGTATCATCCTGACAAATACAGGAGTTGTTTCGACTTCCTAGCAAGGTACATTCATTTCTTGCCGCCTCTGTCATTCATATCTTCATGTCAAGTCATTAACGAATAAATCATTTGTGAATGTTCTTTGTCGGGCAGTGTTTGGAAAAGGTTTGTCGAGGAAGATCCTGCAGGTGGGTGGCCCAAAAAGCTGGATTGGAAGTTGAACAAGGTAAGTACTGCTACCTACGTCCACACAACATTCTCATGCATACTTCATTATTATTGATTGAAATCTATTCTTGTATAGTCTTGCTTGGAGCAACCAAAGGGAACTGAGTTATGTGCATACTTCGTTTGCGAGTATGTACATGTACTAGTCACCGAGAAATGGAATATGAAAAGTGCAGAGTTGTCAAAAAAGCGCTGCAAGCTACCATTCGAGCACCGCTTCAAAGCAATTGGAGAGGAATTGGCGGGATTTTACCTTTCGGAGGCCTTATCGGAGAAAGGAGAGTACTACGATGCTGAAAGCATGAAAGCGTGTAAATAACTTGTTGTTTTGCTTCAACTCTTGTACTACGATAACTCTTGGCGCATCAACTCTTGACTACGATCTAAAAGTATTACTTAATTTAATTGTATGTGTTATAAATATGTGCATCGACTTCATACGACACGGGAACGGTTACGACGTGGAAAACGTTACGGTAACTGTCACCGTTACCGTAACGGTTACCGTAACCGTCACCGTAACGGTCACCGTCACCGTAACGGTTACCGGTTACCGTTACGGGAAGGGTTACTAGTGAAACCACGGTTACGACATGGGACACGGGAACCTATAACCAAACCCCGGCATATATAAACCCTAAACCCTGCAATTAAATCGAAAAAAAAACCCAAAAACCCTTCCCGGTTGGTGCTACCAACCGGGACTAAAGGTCCCAACACACCACGTCCCCACGTCCCCACGTGGAGGGACCTCTAGTCCCGGTTCGAAACCCGCCACGACTAAGGGGGGGGGGGGGGGGGGGGGGGGGGCTTTAGTCCCGCCTGCTTAGTCGCGGTTGCCCAGCCGCGACTAAAGGGGCTCTGGAACCGCGACTAGAGGTCATTTTTTCTACTAGTGTTGTTACATGAAAGAGTATGGAACCAGTGAAGAGGTGGCAAGTGAAGCGCTTTGGAACACCGTGGAGGATGCATGGATTGATATGAATAAGGAATATCTCACTCTGACTTCGGTACCATCTCCACTCATTCGTGTGATCAATCTTGCACGGATGATGGAGACAATATATAGGGAAGACGATGGGTTTACTGACTCGGCAGTACTGGAAAAACATATATCTATGTTGCTTGAGAAGCCAATCACTTTGTAGCTAGCTAGGGTACACTTTATGCCATCGTTGTGATTATAAATTATGTGACATATGTTGGTTGGGGAAGGCGCAGTTACTTTCTACTCCACTACCTACAGTGATATAACTATCTCGTCACTGGGCCATCAATAATATCATTTGTAAACTAGATAGAAAGGTGAATGACCCGATCTACACGTAACTCGTGTGTTCTATAGTACTTTTCACTATTCATCAATACATACCTCCATATGTAGTTGACAATTGTATGATTATCGTAAACGTGGTATGTATCTATACTCAGTACGCTGCCGATAAAATTCATTACGAGTATGTGTAGGCGTACCACCCTATACTTGTACCGCATACACATGTCGATTTGCTCATCGTCGAAACCTTTGGATCCCACATTGCAACCATTGCTATACTACTCTTGATTAAAACATCAATAGAAATAAACATGAGCGTAGTTATTACCCGTATTGGGGCTATAGCCTATAATATTATTGGAACTAGGAAATGTCGCGCGGCGACACGCCGCGCCCGTTGTGATACAAAATTCTGAAATCCGCTGGAATTTGGTTTTTTTTGTTTCAGCGAAAAATACAAAAATTATTTGGAAAACTAATCCAAAAAATCTGCAACAAAACGGAGATCTCTTAGTTTACAGTTTATGTGAAAAGTTTAAAATTTTCTTAATTTTAAGAATTTCTTAGTTTCACTTTTATTACACAGTGGATATTTGGTGCAACCTTTATGCGTAAAATTTGGAAATTTCTTAAATATGAAATTTTCTTAGAGGTATAGGAGACGATGGCGGAGTTCCTTGTGTGTTTCGATTTGTCGGAGGAGGAGCTCGGCGCCGGCGGCGTCTCCGTCCGAGCGGAGGAGGAAAGAGGAGAGGAGGAGGGCGAGGAGGACCGGTTCGCAAATTTCAAAACATGTAGGGGCCTTTGCGCAAAGGTTGAAACATGAAAGTTGTTTGGAAGGGTGATATCCATCTACTCGTGAAAGGAAAATTCGAATGGATGACTGAGTGCGACGAATTTGACAAAATTCGTCAGATGTTTTTGCGAATTTTGACCAAAAATTAAGAAGGTAGAGTCGACCAAAGTCGAAACCGATCACGGGAATGAACCTACTCGTCGACGTGCATATATTTCGTGTATATAGTATCGTGAAAAGGAGGGCCGCCAGATCTAGATCGGACGGCGCGGAGCGGCGCGGCACCGTAGATGTTGCATACTGTAGATGTTGCGTGTAATGTAGATGTGCTACAGTGCAGCGGACGTGGATGCCTCCGCAGGCCGCTGAAACCGAGAGCTTATATATAGTATATAATACTCGATCACAACCATCAGAAGAATCATCAGCACCAACAACGGCGTGCTCCTGTAAACCACCTGAACAAAATCAATTAAACAAAGAAAAGGAAAGGTTAGTTTCTCCTGTTCACATGAAGAAGTGAAGGAAAACCATCGTATGTAACAAACGATTAGTCAAACTATAAGAATCTAACCTGAAGAAGCAAACCCATGAAAATATTCTGATGGCTCACATCCAACAGCAGACATAGAGCCATGGCATTCACCACGCTGTAGTGGTTGGCACTCCACAGCATCAGTATAGTCTAGAGAAGTGAAGAAAATTAATTCTAAAATGCAAATCTGCTTCTACAATGAAGCCCCAATCTATATTAATACGTACTTGAGAAAACCTACAATGCATCCTCTAATCACTTGCGTATTAATCACAATAGAATCCAAGACAAACATACACTAAATAGCCTATAACCCATATTTAAGTCATATACTAATATCCACTGACAATGCAGTAAAAGCATAAGAGGGAAAGTGCAAGGAAATACCCATGGGACGCTTGCCAAGCGAAATATCGCGCCGCGTACATATATCATCTAGAGCGAACGCTAATGGACCAACACGACGACCATCCAATCCATCAATAGCAGCAAAATTAACAGGAGCAACATCAGTGGAAACAGTAGTACCAACAGAAGCAGGACCAACGGACAAAGAGACACGACAACGCCGAGGAACAGAGAAGCAGATGATACATCATCCAATCCATGGCGACGACGAATCCCTGCTACAGACGACGGAGCAAGACAAACGACCATGACGACGGAGCTCAGCTTGAGCACATGCATAAACAGAAGAACCAGTTGGAAAGAACAAACACGACAGTCAGGCATGGCCACAGCGACACATTAGCAGACAACATTACCTTCAGCAGAACGGGAGGCATCACCAGAAACAGCTTCCCGAGAGGGACGACGGCGTCCACGCGCGCGCAGCGGCGGCCGGCTGGCAGCAGATCGGCGAGTCGCCCCATGCAAACCCCGCCGCCGTCGAGGCACATCCGAAACATCAACGGAGGGTGGTTCGATGGCTAAACCTAAGCACAAAATCAGAAAATATATCTATACATCCATCCATATCATGAAATAAACGTCATGTGACCAGGCAGCGATACCTTCAACGGAAAACGCAGGAACTTCATGGACGTCATCTTGAAGAGCACCACGGGGACGAGCATGACAGGAAGCACACCCGCGTGGTGGCCGCCTGGCGACTGATCGGCGAATCACTTCGTGCAGACCACGTCGTCGCCGAGGCAGAGCAGATACGTCAACAGAGTGTGAATGCATGGAGACACCATAGTAGAATAAAAAAACAGAAGATAAAAAGCGAATTTAGATCGAAGGGAAAGAGGAACTCACTTTGGATCGAAGGGAAAGAGGAACTCACAGGAAGGATCATTGATGATACTCTCATCGAACTGTCCGAGGCAGAGTCTGAAGCAACGGAGAGGAAAGAGAACGAAAGACCCACGGCACAGTCGAAGCAGTAACGGAGAGACCGAGGAGTAGGACACACGTGGCAGGGCAGCAAGACCTCCCGAAAGAACAACGTAAAACACTGTAGATCGATGGAAGCACTGTAGACGCGCTTGGTCATCTACAGTGACAGGACACGTGTACGCATCCATTGGTCGGTGAAGACCATAGCCATTATATATAGACTAGTTAAATTTGGTGCGGCGCACGCCGCAGCTGTTGAGTTAAAAAAATGTTGAAATTTGTGGAAATTTGTTGTGTGGAGTATACAAAAAATACTTAATGATTTGAAATGTTAAAATTATAGCGGTGGAAATACACATTTGTTGGATTGAATTACGTAATTAGGATAAATTATTTTAGGTTGTATCCAAATAATTATTAATTTGAAATGTTGAATTTAAGTTTGTAATTAGAGGGAATGTATCGTATGAGTATTTAATAAATTTAACTTCATATAAGTGGAGGTAATGCATTTGTTTTTTTTCATTGACGTATTTATCAAATTGGAATGTTTGAACATTTTTTCCCTTATAAATAGTTAGTATTTTGTGTACTGAATAAAGAAGTTAGTTAGGTGTTAATGCTTTGTTTTTTTTTGTTTTAGCTGTATAGTATATTTTGCGAAGAGAATTGGCATTTTTGATATTTTTTTGTCGTAATTTTTCAATTCAAAATGTTAAAATTTGTCGAAATCTGTCGGTTGGAGTAGATTAAAAATTTAAGCAATTATAAATGTTCGAATATACATAGGTTTATGTTTGTAGTTTACTATATGTAATTAAGCTCCATAATCAGTGGACAAACAGTGTGTTTTTTTACATGCAATTTCATTTAATAGGTTTTCTTTAAATATTTGCTGATTTGAAATGTCCAAAAATGTTTGTATTTCAATGTAAGTAGTTATGATGTTTTTTTTTTGGACGTTTTGATAATTGTGTTATATTTTTCTGATGGATAGATTTTTAATTTTTTTTTTTGAAATTAAAATAAAGTTAATAATTAATCAGATTTGGAAGGTAATTGAAATTTTAAAATATCTAAATTTAAAATTTGATTGTACGCTATAAATAGTCCGTGCTTTTGTCATATTTGGCCAGTGGGTTTTGTCATATTTGAATTCTATTTGTGTTTGTCAAATGGTCATTTTTGAAATGCTTTCAAAATTGTGAAATATTACAATTTGCATTTTGGTCATATGATATAAGTAGGTAACATTTTTTTTTGGTTGTTCATGTTAATATGATTGTCATATTTTTCCTGGTTGTGTGGTAAAATTTAAATTTGGAAACGTTCACATTTGAAAGTTGCTCGAATTTGGAAATTATAGAAATTCGAAGGTTTAATTGTTCGTATTTGAAATGCTTTTTAAAATTTTATTTAGTTATGCAGGCACTTTTTTAAGTTTAAGCAAGCACGTTCACATTTGAAAGTTGTTTGAATTTGGAAATTATAGAAATTCAAAGGTTTAATTGTTCATATTTGAAATGTTTTTAAAATTTTATTTAGTTATGTAGGCACTTTTTTAAGTTTAAGCAAGTTTTTTTTGCTATAATTTTCCTTTTTTTTATGACGGATAGATTTTTTTTTGTGCACTTTTATTTTATGGAAATTTCAATAAACATGTTTAAATTTTGTTGAAGATGCGTGAAATTGATATAAGCAGACAGATTATTTTTTTATGCACATTTTGGTGCATTAATTTCATTTTTTTTAATTTAAATAAAATAGTTATGAATTTGCAAAGTTTAAATTAAAATCTGGAATTTTGGAAAATATAAAATTACTTACAACTGGGCCCACTGTAAGGGATTTAATATTTACCGTAAACAGTTTTAAAAAACATTGGAGAGCTGACAGGTGGGGTCCGTGATTACGTCACCAATGACGTCATCAATGGCGTCCCTCTTCCCCGCGCGGTGATGTCGACGATGGCGCCGTCGATTGAGGCCGATAGAGGAGGCGTGGCTTAGCGCAGTCGACGCGGCGCGTCGCGGGCAGACGAACCGTGGCGGCGCTGGGCAAGGTGAGGTGGGTAAGGCGGCGAATCGTTGGGCAACGGCGGCGCACGGATACGGCGAAGACGACCTTGTCGCGGGCGCGTCCGAGGTTCCCAGGTCGCGAGCTTCGGTGAAGATGGAGAGGGGACCGAGGCCGTCCCGTGCGTAGTCTTCGATTCGCTCGGGAGGGCGTGCAGCGGCGGGATGGCGCGGCGTCGGCGGCGGCAGCTCCGGCCGCGTGCGAGGAAGAAGAGGGAAGAGAAGGTGGAGTTCTGCGGTAGATTTTGCAAAGAAGTCCCTCGAGTCTCGCAAAATTACGGATAGGTCCTTCGTGCGTCTAAGCCGTGGACTGCGGAACAATTCGTACAAAGCGCTGGTTCTTTTCTGTAAGACAACCATCGGGACTCCGTCAAACGTCCGCGCGATGTTTGGCTGACATGTGGGGCCCACCGTGGCACTGGTCAACACTGTAGATGAACAGTGACATGAACAGTACCACGAGCTCCCACAGCTCGCGAAATTGGCCAACTTTCATATAGTGAGTAATAATAGATGTAGTAAAGGATTTTATTTTGTAGCCAACACCAAGAAAATAATGGAGAGGATGTATGCTGGACGCGCGGCAGGATCAGCACCGTGGGATCCTCTGCGTCACTGACATGTAGGCCCCACGTTGCAGCAGGATAAGAGCACGCTTGCCCTCCAACGGCCACACACAGCAGCAGCTTCTTGCAATGGCCACCACCGCCTCCGCCTCCCCGGCGCTCCACCTCCTCCCCCGCCGCCGCGCCCGCCTCATCGCCCCGCGCGCCTGCTCCTCCCCCACGCCCACCCGCCGCGGCCTCATTGCCGACACGGCCACCTTGGCCGCCGCCGCCGCCGCGACCCCTCTGCTCCTGCCCAGCACCCCATCGGCGCTCGCAGAGTCCCCGCTGTCGGAGTGGGAGCGCGTGGGGCTTCCCATCGACCCGGGCGTGGTGCTCCTCGACATCGCCTTCGTCCCCGACGACCCCTCCCACGGCTTCCTCCTCGGCACTAGACAAACCATACTGGAGACCAAGGACGGCGGCGCCACCTGGTTCCCGCGCTCCATCCCCTCCGCCGAGGACGAGGACTTCAACTACCGCTTCAACTCCGTCAGCTTCAGCGGCAAGGAGGGCTGGATCGTCGGCAAGCCCGCCATCCTGCTCCACACCAAGGACGCCGGCGACAGCTGGGAGCGCATCCCGCTCAGCGCGCAGCTGCCCGGCGACATGGTCTACATCCAGGCCACGGGGGACCAGAGCGCCGAGATGGTCACCGACGAGGGAGCCATCTACGTCACCTCCAACCGCGGGTACAACTGGAAGGCCGCAGTGCAGGAGACCGTCTCCGCCACGCTCAACAGGACGGTTTCGAGCGGCATTAGCGGCGCGAGCTACTACACCGGCACTTTCAACACCGTCAACCGCTCGCCGGACGGCCGCTACGTCGCCGTCTCAAGCCGTGGGAACTTCTACCTCACATGGGAGCCTGGGCAGGTTCGTTCCGTAGCTCGAGACGATCCATGACATGAAACTACTTTGGGAGTTGGGTTCTGAAACATCTATCTACACCTGCAATTGCAGCTATACTGGCAGCCACACAACAGGGCTGTCGCACGGCGGATACAGAATATGGGGTGGAGAGCGGATGGTGGTCTCTGGCTGCTCGTGCGCGGCGGCGGACTCTTCCAGCAAAGGAACCGGGGTGAGTGCTAGCTCATTCTTTCACCTTCATCAGTTTTACTTTTATCAAGAATTATATGGCAATAGGGCACATTGTACTAACTAACTCTGACTTTGAGCGCTCATCAGCATCCTCTAACTGGGTACCGTTTCCATGTCCAGATAGTTGAAGACTTCGAGGAAGCGTCGGTGCAGAGCCGGGGGTTTGGAATTCTGGACGTGGGCTACCGCTCGACGGTAACAACAACTGAAATGGACTGTACTTGGGTGTGCCTACATTACAAGTAAGATTGATCTGCGATCCTGTTCTATTAACAGGATGAGGCGTGGGCTGCCGGTGGGAGCGGTGTCCTGCTCAAGACAACCAATGGCGGCAAATCATGGGTGCGTGACAAGGCCGCTGACAGCATCCCAGTAACCTCTACTCTGTAAAGTAAGCATTCCAATGGTCTTGAGGAGATACCATTATTTGTTCATTGTTTCAGTTCGTTTCCAGTCGACTTGTCTCTGAACTGTAACTCTGAAACAATTATGACGTGATGTTGCAGATTCATTGGTGACAACCAAGGTTTCGTGCTGGGGAATGACGGCGTCTTGCTACGATATGTTGGCTGAAGTAACAGAAATCACCGTGGCTACCTAAATCCCTTTTTGTATGTAAAATGATCCATATATAGACACGCACACATGTGTGTGAAAGGCTGCTGATTGTCTCAACATTCCTTCTCCTGCAAAGAGTGTAAATCTTCCATGTTTGTTACTTGACTGACGATGGTAAATCTTCCTTGTCTGTTATTTGACTGGTGATGGTTGTTTCAGCATTCAAAGACACTAGACAGTAGACCATTTGTGTATATGAATCTGCTATTTACTATGAAGGAAGCTTATAAAGTGCAAACCGATAATGGTTGTTTCCAACATTAGAACACAAAGTTTTTCTTTTTAAAATGAGTGAATTCCAGTTTTTACCCCATAGTATGACAATTTTGACACAAATTACCATGTTTAACAAATTTTCATCCGTTTTACCCATTTAGCGAACATTTTGCCATGTTTTACCCCTTATAAAATTTGAGAGTGATTTACTAGGTGGCCCCGACTGCCATGTACCCTCATTTAGCGAATGTTTTGCCAGGTTTTTTTCAGCTCGAATCGGTTCGATGATGGCCCCGATATTTATTTTACTCATTTTGTTAGATTTATGTCTATGCTGCTTCGACGCAATAATCGATGACGGCAGGAGACTCGTCAATTTGATCGGTAGGGATCTCAGAGAGAAGGCCGTGGGACTAAGTGAGTTAATTTCTTAATGCAAGACTCGGTGTATGAAGATAACAACAAAACGTAGAACCCAACAAAGTTGTTGTGCCAGCCCAATTAGAATCTCACGGGAAACATAGAGAGACGACGTGAATTTTAGAATCTCACGGGAAACATAGAGAGACGACGTGAATTGATTAACCACGGACTGCGTGCTTTTTAGTTCGTATTGCATATGAGTTATCAACATTATGTGATAGATACAGTCAGATTATATA
This sequence comes from Poa pratensis, assembly GCA_947311845.1. Taxonomy (NCBI): domain Eukaryota; kingdom Viridiplantae; phylum Streptophyta; class Magnoliopsida; order Poales; family Poaceae; genus Poa; species Poa pratensis. The sequence continues at coordinate 18,834,398 of CAMZMU010000085.1, forward strand.
CTCGGTAATGGATCTAACTCAATTCGGACACACGCACACGGACATGATTATTTCGCAAAGTATGTTGGTTATGGACAGATTTTGTTTTCATTAAATATATGTTTGGTTTCAAAGATTTTTGGGTACCAAAAACCAGGAGGAAAATTGCTGATTAAGAATCACCTATCACGTGTAAAATCTTAGGGAGGGTAAAAACTGGCAAGAGGTTTGCTAAATGGGGTAATTCGGATGAAAAATTGTTAAATGGGGTAATTAGTGTCAAAAATATCAAACTAGGGGGTAAAAACTGGAATTCACTCTTTTAAAATTTAGTCCACCGTTTTCGTCCAGCTTTGCTGGACCTTTAGGACCATATACATTTGTTAGGTATTTTTATCATGATCGATCTTTGTTTCATATAGATTTTTTTCTATGTATCTCGAACTAGATGTAGCAGTTGTTGATAGATGTACCAGTCGTTGATGCACACATGGAATTTCTGGTGCGGTAAATCAAAGGGGCACACGATTTTCTTGGCCTCGTCACAACTCTTAGAACAAGTGTTGCCGTCGGAAGGACATCGTGCCAGTAATCCAGCAAAGCGTCAACGCTTTTGTCGCTCCATTTGTGTCTTGACTTCATCTGCAGAATATCGAGCGCTACTTTCAAGCGAGACGCCTTATCCCCGCAACCTGGGTACAACTGAGTATTCGAGTTTATCTCCAGTTCCGCTAGCTTAGATTGCTGAGAGTTTCTGAGAAACAGTTCTTTTAGGTGAGGGTCCTGCAGGATTTCAGTTAGCGTTTGCGGCTCCTCGTCTTCGGTCACATCTTCTTCTGCTTCTCCTTCACCATGCGCAGGATCAAACACTTCGTCTTCTTGCCACACGTCGTTATTATAGTTCTGCTGCCCATGATCATCCTGATCATTCCCCCCGGAACTTCATCATCCTCATCATCTATCCACTGAGTGTGGCCATCCATGAAACGACGCATTAGCAGGTGATTCATCAAATCTCCGGTAAAGGGGTTGACAACACCCACAAGTTTGCATTTTTGAGAAGGACATCTTATTGTTTCGCGACCACTTTCTAGCATGTCTTCTGTCGCGTGTCTCAAGTATTTATTCACGACGCGTTCACTCATGATGACCATTTTATCGCCTGCACAATGTGTAAACAAGACTATTATATATATATATATAAATATTTCGCAATTGGCATGACACACCTCCTATTTTTAGCAAGTCATGCCAAAATTCAAGAAAAAGTTCGCCATGACCTTTGCTAAAAATAGGACATATATGGAGTATCCGAATTTGCCGGAATGGAAGTTAATCGACGTTCCGGCAATCTCAAGGGTCTCATGGGGTACGTGCAAATTCATCGGCAAAAATGTCGATCACGCTCCGACATCATAAGCACAAAAGTCTCACATTGTACTCCTTTTATCATCTCACAACACAATCAAACAATATTTTATATTTATAATCCATTTCATCATCTCACATGACACATCATCATGAAGAAAATTTATTTTTAGGTAGCCAACTACCTTTATTAATTGTAAACTTGTGGAAAAGCCGATGTAGATCTAGAGTGTGAGATGTAGATCTAGGAAGATAGAATAGGTTAAAAGGAAAACTAATTGGTGGAAGTGGATTTGGGTGGGAGATTTGGTTGAATCTATCAACTAAACTATTTTTTACTGGCTAAATTGAGAGTATTTGATGAAGGAAATTGGCAAAAAATGGGGAAGGTTCGAGCTAGTTGAGAGAAATAAGTGAGTGAGGGTGGTAGGTGGCCAGCCGCACTTATTGTACCTTCCCAGGTTAGCGCTGGCGAACTAGTGACGTTCGCCAGCGGTAACCTGCGGCCTGCGCGGCGGGCCTACCGCGCACATGGTATACTTCGCCAGCACTAGGTTGGTATCTCTGGCGAACAGCCCACCTTCGTCAACGCTAGCTACAGACCGCTGGCGAAGGAATGGGATCGCGAGAGTAAGCGCGCAACCTCTGGCGAACATGACTTGTTCGCCAGGGTTACCGCTTTCACTGCTGGCGAACTCTCATATCTGGTGGCCAGCGGTAGCCTGCCCTGCTCCCCCCTCCCTGCCCGCACGTAGCGTTGGCTGACCCTTTTTCTTGTCGGCCAGCGGTGGTGGTGGTAGCGCTGGCGAACAAAGATACTGGTTCGTCAATGGTTGTATCACTGGCGGGCACCGATCTTTGGTTCGCCAGTGGTACGATAGCGGCTGTAGGGTTTTCCTACTAGTGCGTATTCGCCACGTCACAACGAAATTACGATCGGATGGGCTATTCGGTCCTACTTAACATTGGCATGGAATTATTTTGTAACGCCACTCATGGATTAGTAGTGGAGTGGGCATAATTTGGCATTGTGTCCCGCCACTGCTATGTTGCCACCTATAAACACTTCCCTACTACCAGTGATAAGAAAATAACACAGTTCTTGCAAATAAATATATTTATACTTGGGGATTTACTTGTAATGATAAAAATTTGAATTTGATAATAATAATAATAACAATAATATTGAAGTTACAACATTAAGTGTGGTTAATTAGCCTTGTTGCACATTGTATCAATGGAAAAAATATTTTTATGTATGATGACAAAATGATCTACATGATCGATAAAAAGTAATAATGTTTATAAACTGTTGGATTTACTTGTAATGATAAAAATTTGAATTTGATAATAATAATAATAACAATAATATTGAAGTTACAACATTAAGTGTGGTTAATTAGCCTTGTTGCACATTGTATCAATGGAAAAAATATTTTTATGTATGATGACAAAATGATCTACATGATCGATAAAAAGTAATAATGTTTATAAACTGTTATGGTTGTATCAGTGACAATGTGTCGGCCTTGACTTGTCGTCCCGCCACTATGCGGCGCCGTCAATTTCATATCGCCGTTGTTTCCGGGACACTTTGGTGTTATCAGGGTTCAGACACGCTAGGATGGAGAGAGTGGGAGGGGAGAGAGGACGAGATCACCAACCCAAGCCCCGCGAGTTTCCTTTCGACTTTGTGGCGTCTCACTCTACTTCTAATGATGATAATGCTGCTTAGGGAGGAGAGGGGAGGGTGAGTTTAAGAAACCGTTTTATATCCGCATCCTATTCTCTATTCCTTGGATAGATGGACCTACGGATGGCACCCGTCGGGTTCGGGTACGTGTTTGGCACTCCCATACCCGTACCCGCCCCATCTCCCCGCCCCCATACCCGCCCGCGGGTACAAAGTTCAACCATACCCGCCACCCGCCGGGTATGGGGGACCTGACGGGTACCCGCTAACACTGGAGAAATCAGGGGGTGACGACACACGGGGGCGGCGTCGTCGCAGGCACACAGGAGCTGCGCCTCAGGCCGGCAAGCGGCGGCACGACGCACAGAGGCAGCTCCGCAGGCGCAGGAGGCGGCGCATGGGCGGAGGGAGGCCGACATCGCAGGGCGGCGCAAGCGCGAGGCCGCACGGGGGCGGCGGCGCGCCGCATGGGCGACGGAGCGCATGAGCGGAGGACGACCGGCGGTGCAGGGGTGAAAGGAGGCCGACGGCGCAGGGGCGGAGGAAGGCCGGCGGCGTAGGGCGGCGCGGGTGCATGACACACGGGGCGACAGCAGGAGCGAATGGTGCGGAGGGAGGCCGACATCGCAGGGCGGCGCAAGCGCGAGGCCGCACGGGGAACGGCGTCGCAGGCGGTCGCACGGGGGAGGCGGCGCGCCGCACGGGCGACGGAGCGCATGAGCGGAGGACAACCGGCGATGCAGGGGTGGAAGGAGGCCGGCGGCGCAGGGGCGGAGGAAGGCCGGCGGCGTAGGGCGGCGCAGGTGCATGACACACGGGGCGACGGCATGATCGAATGGTGCGGAGGGAGGCCGACATCGCAGGGCGGCGCAGGCGCGAGGCCGCACGGGGGACATCGCAGGGCGGCGCAGGCGCGAGGCCGACATCGCAGGGCGGCGCAGACCTTGTACCTGGTTGATGATCAAATCTATATATGCAGCTAAGAGTTACAGGGTTCACAATGCAGAAATATGTACACACATGAGCAGCTAACTGAATTACCACCCTTACCTAGTAGTAATACGCTAATAACTCTGTTCTGGTGCTTGTCAGTTGGGCAGTACCTTACATAAGTATATACAGGGTAACAGAGCCTACAAACTACACGGAAACCACTGAGAAAGTAGTCAGACGCGGTTCCGGTTTCAGAGAATAGACGTTTCTCGGTGTAACGAAACACGGCGCTGTAGTCTACCGGTACCGGGAGAGGAAGAACTCGTAGTCCGGGTGCCGGTTTCTGCTGCGCGTCTGGTCCTTGCTCGGCACATCAGCCCTGGCCATGGCCGCTGCAGCTTGCTTGAGCGTCGACACCCTTTCTCTCAGAAACTGAGATAGTGGTGGATCGTACGAAGAGTCTGCCGGCTCGGTCCCGTGTTCGGAGCCACCAGGTCTGCTTGTCTGGAACCACCACTCCCCCTGCAAAGTACAGACACGAGTAAGATGTAAAGAGTTGGTTGCGTGAACAAACACATTACAAGCATCCACTTGACCAAACCATATAAGTGTGGTGCTACTAACACACTGACAATTGACTTGGGACCAAAACAGTGAACTTGGGCCAATACTCAGGCTTTATTTGATACAAAATTACAACGTGTTAGATTCCGATCTGTTTGGTAATATGACCTAGCTAGTAGGATCCTCAGGAGTTTCATCTCGGGAAGTCGAGGACTGCAACTTGGGCTTATACCAGAACCTGACATGCTAGTTTACCTCTGGTGTCTTAACACCAACTTAAACAATCTTCAATTGCATGTTATGTGCCAGTAGCCATTTTACCTTGTCATTATAAGACTGCAGACCCATGACTGGCAAAACAGCATGGCTATGACCGGCCTGGTCCGACGAGCTTCTTCGGCGAACCCAGTGCCCAAGAGAATGGTACGTCAGGAAAGCAGCCTGGAATTTCCCATCAGGTATACGGTATATGGGATACCATGCAACACAGTACCTGAAATTCAAAATAACATATTAATCAAAAAATCAAGCTCGCCCCGAAATGATTTTATATATCTGTATACAACGTGATTGTGTAGATGATAATTGGGCAGATACTTCTGGAGCATAGAACAGACCAAGAGGCGGGATGGAGATCATGCAGGTTGAGCTCTAGATGCTTTGGGTCCCCTGATATTCGGCAATTTGATTGTTTTACACCATCAATCAGCTCCTTTACCCTAGTAAAGTTGCAATGAGATTTCAAAAAGAACATTTTAGAAACAAAGTATCGTTCCTATAGTTCAGCGCACAAACATGAGATGAAGGTTTGTACTAAGATATCTGGACATAAAAAGGGCTAACAGATAAGATTCCAGAATCCTGGACAGCTTTATTCATGAAAGCAGGTTTACACTCACTTGTCAAATAATTGTCGTCGCCAAAATGGTTGCTCAGATTCAAAAAATTCAAATATGGGCACCAACTGCTGCTCATCTTTAATATGCAAAGTGGACGGGCTATTTCTTTGACTAGACTCTTGAGGTAGAAGTTTCGCTAATAATGGGAGAGAGCTCAAAGATGGAGATGTTTTACATCTTGGACCCGTAATATCGGCTGCATCCTTATCAACGGTTCTCTTAGGTAGGCCAAACAATTGAACCGCCGACAGATATGGCACAAAGTAGGCATTAAACTGGTAACGACTATTCCAGACACCTTTCGATCTACGGAGATCCTGTGCCTTTACTTCCAAGCCATAGCAGCCAGGTTCTTCGTACCACTGCCAGATGCTACTTAGAGAGAGATCCGCAGTCTGATGAAAACACAAGCGATCTCTACCCCATTCCTGTGAAGAAGAGCTGCAGCCAATAGGGCAGGAGGTACAGTGCAGAACTGGAGAAGCTGAGTAAATAAATTGTTCAAAATAGGCAATTGGCTTGCCAATGAGAAGTTTGATATCTTCCACTCTCTGTTGCGCCCTATAAGCATCATTGACTGCTTCTGTTATCTTGCTGAAGGCAGTCCCAGTTTCAGTATGTCCTTGGCATTTTGAATCAGGCTGTCCAGATGAGTTCAGTCTAGCAGTCATCTCAGTAGCGACTTCACTGCCTTCACATTTAGTTGATCCAGGAACATCTGAAGCATTTTTCTGTAAGTCTATAATAGCATGAACAGAAACATCATTAGCTGGAACTGATACTTCAACAGCAGAAGCCTTGGAAACATCAAAGTGGATTATATCTTTCTTTCCAACAGGAACCCATTTATGTGACATGTGTGCAGCAGCAGAATATGACCTCACACATTGGGCTTCTTCCATTTCTGCAGGGCAAGGATCCGCACACAAGTTCCTGGAGTCCAAATCCGTCAATGTGGCTTTATTTTCAAGGCATGGAGAATGAGTATCATCTTGAATGACCAATGAGCATGCTTCCTTGAACATAGCTTGGGGCACCGAATGAGAATCCAAGTTGTAAGGTCCTAGTGTTGCTTTCTCAATACAAGTTGCAATTGGTCCATCATTGATGTCCCTTGCATATACGAGCTGTAACATAGACAATCCTTCCATCGGTTGGGAGTGGTTCTTCGGCATCTTGGGAATACCATTCTTAGGAGCATAGTAGTTTCTGGATGACTGACAACTACCCATTTTACAAGGCAAACTTGTTTGTTCATACAGTAATGGCGTTTGCTTTTTGCACATGCATCTGGAAAATTTTCGACAAGGGTTCAGCGCACCATTTTCAGTGGTAAGCCCCATTTCAACAGCCCCATCTAAAGAACGCGGTTTGCATGATTTTTTACAGCGATGTTTATTCATTGGTCTATTTGGATCATGCTGTGCACCCTTGTTAGTGCCTTCTAGCGCACTCTTATCCTCAACTGCTGAAACAACCACATGTCCTTCTCCAGATGATATTTCTTTGTTAATTTTCACTACTTTCTGCCACACAGAAACTGCACTGTCTTTTCCACTACGCTTTTGGCTATTAGCACCAACTACTCTATTAGTCGCTGTCGAATTATTACAGCTAGAGGTTTCTCTTGATCTACTGGCGCTCCTTCCTGAACTAACTGGAAGAAACATCTTGCTGCTACAGGCTTCGCTGCTGCACTGAACTCTTTCAATATGACTACTACTATCAGTAACATCTTCAGCATGAGTACTCTTTACATTATCCAGACCCGTGGAAGCCCCATGTTGCAAACCATCTCGCTTGTTTTCATCTGCTATGCTTAACCTTCCCTCAAAATCGATACTGCAATTCCCACAGTTGTCACTGTTCCATGCCTTAGAGAATGAATCTGCTGTTGCACCATTGGAATTGCAAACACATGACTTGTGGAAGCTATTGTTTTCTTCACTCACATAAGAATGTACATGTTCAGTGGCAGAGGATGAGGTATCTGACAATTTTTCAGCCAGTAAATCAGGCAGAAGCACCTCAACAGGAGAAGCGGCAACAATTTGCTCTTCACTCAGGAGTTCTGGTAGAAAATTAAGATTTTCACGGGTTGCTCGCCTGCACTGTTTCCATTTGTTTCGTCTCTTCTTAGAACTCCTTTTAGGAGGCTTATCATCACCATGCAAAACATCAGACCCGGATATCAGAGGAGCGATACCGAGCCCGGAAGAGGAATTTGCAACCGAGTGGCAGGTAGGGCATGTTGTCAACGAGTTCTTGACTTTTTTCCTATGTCCTAAAGCGCTTCCTCCACTGGTAAGTGGTTTATAAGAGATGGCCTGATCCTGCATATTCTTTTCATTCAGCTGATCTAACAAGTATAATATTCTTGGTTGTGGGGATAATATCTCAAAGCCCTCTGTAGCAGTGGTCTCTGATGTCAAATAGCTTGTCTTGTTGACCTCCTGTGTGCTAGACGGAAATGGTGCCAATTTCCTATCTGAACTGCAACCAAGAGAAAGCACCGTAAATTTACTGACCCTGGCACATCACAAAAAGACAGTAAGCAAGTAGCTTCCCTAGAAAATGAATATTAGCAGGGTATCGAGGACCACATTGACTGCCCTGGAGAAAAAATTAAAAGGATAAGCAGAAACTATTAGGTGTTTCTTGATTGTGGCATGTATATGTAGAAAGCGTCACAATGAAGATTCTGGTACATACAGATCGTTGTAAGGTGGCAAGTGTGCAGTTTTAATACACTAGCAGAGAATAAGCAAAAGTTTCAGTCAAATAAAAATTAAGAAGCAAAAGCATAAAAAGGCAAGAAAATGGTTGTTTCAGTGATAGTTGTTATCAGATAATCTTTCTTGTTTCACAAAACACATGTGCTGCATCAGCAGTAAACCAGGTATCAAGCTTAGTCAAGCACAGCCCACTGAAGATGGTCGTTATCATAAGGATGTAACAACAAATAATTACCTTTTCTCAGGAAAGACGTACACCGGTCTCTCTAGTAGCTGGCCCTGATCGATGAAAAGATAAAAGTGGCAAGTCTTTAAATTCCAAGAATGAAAACAAGTAGTGTTTCTAGAGACCAATAGAGCCCATCATTGCAGTAAAAAAGTCATTAACCTCTGAAAAGCGGTCGTCGGTATTCCCGAGAAATCCGTTACATTGCGTGCGTGACGTGAGCCTTTCGTCGGTCACCTGAGGCGCGCACCGCATTTCTCGGAGAGCCTGCATCAGCAGAAAGTAGATTTGACACAACATATATGCAGCAAGAACTAAACTGAGTCATCGGCTAAACTCGTAAAAACAAGTGATCGACTAAGCTAGGACATGAACAATGGTGGAATTATTAACTGCCGGACTACTTGGAGTACTACTTCCTGACCTATCTATCTATATATCTATCTATCCATGTGCTGGCGCTATAAGTTGTACCCAGCAATTGACCGACCAACCGGAGGCAAGAAAATTGGCAATTTATCGGCGGCGCCTAGAAAACAATGCCGGCGCCATTATGAGCACTGCTCTTAACTGTGGCATTTTAAGAAGAATACATTTCAGGCACAGCAAGATTTAACTGAGCATGCAAGCACAGATTTTGCTTGCTTGTCGTCACTCTGAATCTCCAACCGATTGATGTGCTGAAGAATGATAAATCTAACCGCCTCCAAATCGCAACCAATCGATGCGCGGCATTCAGCCAGTAATAACAAGAAAAGTAATCCGGGATAGATTTCTGCACCGTCCGGGAAGCAGGAGAGAAGATTGGAGGAAAGGGGGACGGACCTCACGCGTTCATCGTGGCCGGCGCCGGAACCTCGACGGAGCCGGGAAGCGGGAGACGGGGCAGCGAGCGAGTAGCACGGCGGAATCCAAAAAAAGAAAAGAAAAGAAAAGAGGAATCTGAAAACACGGGATTTTGTTGTTAGCGGGAGGCAGCGAGAGCGAGGCGCCACACAAAAATTGGAGGCGCTAAATAAAGAAGAGCGAGCACGCGGATTCGCAACGGATTAGTCGAGGGAAACGTGGGATTTAGTTGCCGCGAGCGATTGATTCGGAAGACGAACAGGGGAGGGGAGGAGAGTGGCAGCAGCAGCGAGAGTGAGAGTGTGTGCTGCGTTTGCTGGGGACGCATAGCAGAGTGTAGATACCACACCGCCAGCAAAAATAAATATTTACTCTCTCTTAACTTAATCTCGGATATACAAACTCCTCACTAATTTAGAATTTCATGTGAGTTTCAACTAAGTTAAAGAATCTCACTTTCACAAGTCTCTGAACGTTTGGCAGGCTGGCACATCTAGAAAAATCTGTTTAATATATTTAATCATACCGAAATGGATGAAAGTATATTATAGATGAATGTGATTTATAATACTTGCGTAATTCAGTTATCAATCAACCTGAACACAATTATAATAATATAACATAATTCTCACCAATAAATATGTATTTCTACTAAGGGATTTATCTATAATGATAAAGTTGAATTGGGTGATGAAATTTGAGTTAAAAGATTAGTGTGGTTAAATTTGCTAGATAAAGCAGAAAACAGTAGTAATGTTTGTATCAATGGACAAATTAGTTATGTTTTCATGAAGAAAAGTTAGAATGTTTAGTATAAATAGTAAAAGTACAAAACTGAAAAGCGAGGCACCCTAGTCTGGCCACCACCTCCAAAGGAGACAATAAACATTTTCCACACAGAGATTCATGTTTGGACGACCCTAGAAAAAATATACTCATTTAACTAGCTCCGAGATTTTGCTTCTGACTATTCAATTCCTGTAAACTATTCCGCAAAGAAGTATGGCAAAAAGAAAAGAGTTGTGTTGATAGATAGGAAACATCTCAAGGGATTTTTTTTACATTTGGGCAGTGACGAAGTACACGGGGTAGCTACAGATTAGACCAAGAGTGTAGAAAACGTCACAAGGTGCCTCTCCAACACGAGAAAATGTTCAACCCAAGATAAGAAAGTAAATGTAATAAAGCAATATAGTTAAGTTTTATACATATGTATTTTTGATACAATTCCTTTTTATTCGTACCCAATGGAAATGGGTTGGTGTCACCTAATATGACACCAATAGGGCTCACACGAATTGGATGCATGGCTGTTGAGCTCGAATCGATGAAGATCGATGGTCTAGCGATTTTAAGTAGTGGTCAAAAGGGTTTAGGGTTAGATAGATAAAAACTGCATGTCAGTCCTACTCTAGGAATACCCCTAGAAAGCACCGGGAGAAAATATATATACTAAAATATGACTTGATTAATAAGTGAAAAAGTATGCTAGAAATTAGCCATGTAATTCATTAAAAACTCGTCATTTGTGGGCTAGAGCAAAATATTGCGTATCTCTAACAGTAAGTTAAGTTCACCAATCTAATGCGGATACATAAGACAAATTTACGTGATACGCAGTAAGGCAGTGGTAAGAAGAGAAAAGAAGAGGGCCATGTGTATGGTAACTCTCTCCTCGAGAGACAAAGGATCCGTCACCTCTCACCTAAAAGTCTAAATCTACTTGGCTAAGCATAGTAACATGTTTTCCTTTCTCCCCTTTCTCTATTTTGTTTTGAAGATCTTGTATCTTCTCTTTTTTTAGAGAAAGACATAAAGTGTTGGCCTTCAGTTAATAAGCCTCAAATGTCTGACGGATACATAATGTTGAGTAAAACAACAAACAAATCCCACATAGACTTACAAGAAAACAAGAAAATAGAATGATGCGCATCCTGAAAAGTGCCAAGGTCTTCATACATCAGAGTGTTCGGTCATCGGATGAATGAAGGTACATCAACAAGGGAAGTGACCATCATTTCCTTTGCAACCAGAGATGGACCTTGTCGTGGTACAAATCCTCCATCAGGGAAAGAAGGCCTATTTGTAACCACACAAGGCCGGTGTATATTGATAAAGACGACAGAAAGATCTCGACGGGAGTGGCCACGACGATGAATCCCACATCATGAATGCTTCCTATACAATCAAGGCTCTTTGTTTGTCCGGCCCGATAGAAGGCCCCTCGCAAGGGCGCCACTGTACCCACCACTACCCGGAGCCGAAACAATGGGGCACGAGGAACCAACGTAGGACGTGTTTGGCTCTCTTTTTCGTTTGTGACCCGTGCGGATTGGGCCATGTTGTGCATTTTGTTTGACTGTCTGCATAAGTTGTAGCCTGGCTGTCTGCATAATTTCTAGCCAGACTGAGCATAAACACAAGCACCAGCTTTCACCACTTCTTTAAATGGCTTGAATGGCTAGGTAACAAGATGTATGTTTGTGTCATTGGCCAATTACGATTTGGGACGGAGTTAACTTTCATACTCCCATATTAGCCTGGGCATATAGACGAGCCGGTGAAAGACTGAGGGCTCGTTACTCATTTGATTTATAAGATTAATCTCTATAGTAATCTTTGTGCTACAACCCGTAGGAATTCTAGCATTCACTTTGACCTACTTTTACAATTCCTTTGTTTTCCCTTTATCATCAAACACAAAGTACTCTTCTCATATGATTCTCAACTAGACATGACATCTCAATGCTATGAGTTTTCTATTGATACACTTTTCCTATCATATGAATCAAAAAGACCTGAAAGAGATTACGACAGGATCCCATGGCGGTGGTGCCGTTGGTGTCCTTGATAGCGAAGCATATCTCTCTCTGCACAGACATTTCTGCGACTCCAATGATTTTAGAACAAGTGCAGCCAAAACCAAACAAATCTGTGTTTATTTTAGTGCTAATCGAGTAAAAAGACGTCGCCTTTCCAGTAAGAAACACACTGACTCACTCATCCTCACCACTCCACTCCACTCCACCTGCTTCTTCTTGCTTCGCTTCCCCTCCACTCCACCATCGTCCGTCGGAGCAGCGCAGGTGGGACAGCGGAGCAGAGACGGCGACCGCCAGCAATGCCGCAACGAGCTGCCGCTGACAACCAATCCGCTCCCAATTCTTGATTTTTCGGCGAGCGGCGACTGGAATCTCCCGGCTCAGCATCCGCCGGAGAGAGAGAGAGGGCCTTCTTCTTGGCCCCATCCGCCGGCTGCTGCTGCTGCCGTCTGGGCGTGCGTGCCCGGCGCAGCCTGTAGCTAGATCCAGGCCGCCGCTTGGTGGGTGGGTGGGTGAGTGGGCGGACACAATGGACGACGATCCCGCCGCGGCGGCGGCGGCGGGGGAAGGGCAGCGGTTCAGGCGGGTCCCGAGGCAGCCTTCCTCCGGTGGGCGGAACCTGGACCTGGATCCACTGGTACGCCTCCTCCCCCATCCTACCACTGCTACTGCCTAGTAGTACAACCCAAAGCTTGCAATGCGTCGTATTCTGCGCGCTCCAGATCTCGCCTAGGGCTTCCCGATGATACACTGGCACTACTCTTAAACTGCTGCTACCTAGCTATGTCCTGGCGTCCATGCCAAAAGCCCGCAATGCATTGCATTGCATTGGATTGCAGGATATATCTTTGTTAAAATTAGCCTCCTTACTCCCAGCAAGGAATGGTGCCTTGTCTATGGATGTGCTGCTTGCTAGCTATTTGGGAATTGACTGCGAGTTGAGTGGTTTCACTGCGATGAACCGATGTCTGTCACCACTAGAGTCCCTCCAGAGTCTAGACTACTACCATTTTCTATTGCTACACGTTTTTCCATCTTTTTAGTGTATGATTTTCCAGCCATTTCGCCTAGGGCTTCCCGATGATACACTGGCAATACTCTTGAACTGCTGCTACCTAGCTATGTCCCGTCGGTGTCAAAACCCCGCATTGCATTGCATTGCATTGCATTGCATTGCAGGATATATCTTTGTTAAAATTAGCCTCCTAGCCTCCTTACTCTCAGCCACGAATGGTGGCTGAATTGGCTGCGAGTTGAATTCGTTCACTGCGTTTGTAGCATAGACCACTAGAGTCCCTCTAGGCTACTACCATGGTCTATTGCTACACGTTTTCCCATCTTTTTAGTGTATGATTTTCCAGCCATTCCTCGGTACTACTACTGTTGTTGTTGCACATCTGGACTACCTGATCATTTTTCTTAGATAAAATGCATTAAGCCCGACTTTATATTAATAAATCTCGCGGTGGTACTAGTGTGTTAGCTACGGCTCAGAAATGTATCGCAATTAGGGGTGGACATGAAGCTCGAGGCTCGAGGCTCGGCTCGGGCTTGACAAGGCTCAGCTTGGGCTCGGCTCGGCTCGAAGGTCGAACAAGCCAAGCCTAAACCTTCCGGGCAAGGCTCGAGGCTCGACAAGCCGGCTCGGTGAAGCTCGCAAGCCGGCTCGAAGGCTCGATGAAATACAAAAGATTTACATGACCATTGCTAAAAAATGTAATAATTCACAATTATAATCAACAGTATAGCATGAATATATCTATAACAGTCTAACAAGTTTCCTAAAGTATCAACTAGACATAATAGTGGCACAAATGACAAGTCCACCACACAAATACATGACAATCTTGTGATTTATGGTGCTGCTTGTTTATGTCAGGTCCAATATTTGCATGTCTAACTAATCAGCCCAATAGAAGCGAAGTAATCAGTACATGTGCTCAGCTCTATCTCAAAGAAGAAAAACAAAGTAGATGTGCTTGAACGAGTAAAGCAACATGATGCTAAATAAAAGGAGTATGCGGTACTGGCCTTGTTGCCTAACGATGGAAAACAGAGTAGATGTGCCAGAACGCATCAGAGGAGGTCGGAGGCTCGGGAGCAGTGGGGAAGAGAGATGTGCGGGACAGCGACAGATCTCCTCGACGCCGACAGATAGAGGAGCTATGGCAGTGGGAAGGCAGTGGTGGAGGAGCTGTTGCTTGAACCTGGACGGAGGGCGGCGAGCTCCTGAGGCGACCGGGAGGAGCAGGCAGTAGGAGCCATGGGAGAAGAAGATGGGCCATGGCCGGGCGGTCGGGTGGCGGTGGCCATCTCCGGCGGCCGGCGACGGCGGACGGCGTGGCGGCGTCGGTGGCGGCACCAACGTCCATCCTACCAAGCTAGCAGGGGTGGACGGACACAAACAGCAGAGGGGAATCGCGAATTAGGAAGTGCCATCTCCGTCTCTGGTGGCCGGCTCGCAAGCCATACGAGCCGAGCCTCAAGCCTGCCGAGCCGAGCCACGAGCCCGTTTTCCAGAAAATATTTAGTGTCAAGCCGAGCCAGGCTCGGCTCGACTTTTCACGAGCTTGACCGAGCCGAGCCTCGAGCCGGCTCGGCTCGATTCCACCCCTAATCGCAATAGACCAATACTAGTGTGTCTCGCAGTTGCATGATATTGGTCTATTGCGATACATTTTTATCTTTCTCGTGCATGGCATTCCAGCCGTTCCCGTCGGTACTAGTATTGCGCATCTCTAGTGGCTCATGATTCAGTTTACTATGATTACAATCACAAAAGAAGTTACAATTCAGGGCTGATAATTAAGGGTTAAAAAAGCTAAGTTTCCTCCCATTTTTTTCAGCTTAGCGAAAACTTGGAACAGTGGCCACATCTGAACGAGCTGGTACAGTGTTACAAGGCTGATTTCGTGAAAGACGACAGCAAGTATGGACGCTACGAGAGCGTCGCGCTGCCATCCTTTCATAATCAAATCTTTGAGGGACCTGACACTGACATGGAAACAGGTAATCCATCATCCCTAGCAATCAGATTAGCTTCTTATGCATTGTTTGCTTATTAATAATTTGTAAATTTGTTTCTTGTCGTAGAATTGCAGCTTTCCAATGCTAGGCATCCCAAGCCCGAGGAAAGTAATGAAGATGATATGCCAAGCACCTCATCAGGGAGGCAAGCATACGAGACTGAACCCTCCGCTTCATCTTCTAAAATAGTAAGTGCATATGAAGTACAATTTGCCATCTTGACCTGAGCTTTAACGACACGTTTGCCCTGCTTGGGTTTTTCAGCATTGCACTCTCTCCCCTTTACCGGCATACGAACCTGCATTTGATTGGGATAACGAGAGATCTTTGATATTCGGTCAACGTGTGCCAGAAAGTCTCCCTGCAATACACAACAGGTTTTGCTTTAAGCTGCACACTCAAGCATTACATACCTCTTTGCTTCTGTTTACACTTCTTGCTCTGAGCAACGTTTCACATGTCTTGACTTGATCTTTACTGCTTGTAGTGGGTTGAAGATAACTGTCAAGGTATTATCCTTGTCATTTCAAGCTGGATTAGCCGGTGAGCAAAAATAAATGTTTTCTTGTGTTTCTTTCAACCCTGCTAAACTGCAGTATAGTCTCATTTATGCTTCACATCATGATGACCTACCCACGTTTTGATAATGTATCATGTGCAGAACCTTTTAGCGGTACAATTTGCTTGTACAACAGAGATAGGAGAGAAAAGCTATCAGAAGACTTCTACTTTCACATACTTCCAACAGAAATGCAAAATGTAAGGAGCAACGTATATTACTCCCTTATGGGCCATTTTTTTCTATCCTCTAAAATTTTGCTAGTGACACCTGCAGATAGGAACAGCTTGCCAACTATACTGAAATTCCATATAAATCAAATTCAAACCGCTGACCATTTTCATTTCTTTTGCACTTGATCAGGGTCATATTTCTTTGGACCGCCGAGGTATTTTCTCATTGGATGCCCCTTCACCATCGATTTGTCTTCTGATCCAGCTAGAAAAGTCTGCTACTGAAGAAGGGGGAGTAACTCCTTCCGTTTATTCCCGTAAAGAACCTGTAAGAAATAAATCTCCCTCTTTTAATTGCATGTCCCACTACTCTAATGCTCAGTTCTGTGACAGGTACACTTGACTGACAAAGAGAAGCAGAAGCTGCAAGTTTGGTCTCGAATCATGCCATATAGAGAACCATTTGCATGGGCACTGATTCCCCTGTTTGAAAACAACCATGCTGATGATGCTACCTCTCCTAGCAGCCCTTTAGCACCAAGTATGTCAGCCTCAAGTTCTCAAGATAGCATTGTGGAACCTGTTTCCAAGCTCACTTTAGACGGAAAACTCAACCATTATTCAAGTGGAAGTTCAGTTATCGTAGAGATATCAAACTTAAATAAAGTGAAGGAAAGCTACATTGAGGACTCCCTCCAAGTAAAGCATTATTGA